>JAOXYL010000039.1:9071402-9089714 GCA_028564955.1 Terapon puta | reverse complement strand
TTACTGCTAAATGTCTTTATAATGTAATATAATTTTTAACTGCCGTCCATGCCTAATAAGCAACACCCTAAAACATGTATATAGGAAAACCATTGTTGGACTGACCTCTATGGGTCAAAATGGTTAAATGTTGGTGAACATGCCCAGCTGTGATGTAGTATTACACAGCACATGTAGTATCACATGATAAAGTGTGACATGGTGTGGCCTAAGCATGCAGCAAATGGGAGCATGAGCTCTTTGATAAATACAGATTGAGTATACAAACTAGTGTTTTGTGTCATTGGACAATCTGCACCAACAACACAAGCCTTTTAGGCATCCTTCATTCACTTTAATTGCAGCGACCATGATATATGCAACACCACTATATGTTTCTGTTCAAACGTGAAACTCAGCTCCACAAAATGTTAAATATTGCATGACTATGTTGTACTAATGTAATTACCCATCCATTTTCCATACCCCTGCTCCTTTGCAGGATCGTGGGGGGTCTGGAGCATCCTGCAGAGCCTAACATAAATAAACATAATCCTGTGGGCAATTTAGGGTATCTAATTCACCTGGCCTGCATGACTGAACTGCGGGATGACGGGAGTACCCAGAGGAAAGGAATAGGAACACGGGGAACATGCAAATTGCACACAGAAAGGTCTCAGTCTGCCCAGGTTGTGTTCAAACCCGAGGCCCTCTTGCTGTGAGGCTAACCGCTGAGGAGATGTGCCATCCAGATATGACAAATACTGTGGAGATATGAACGATGCTGAATCGCTCCTTCCACACATTAATGCGAATATGAAATTATTAGAAAACTTTCATTGATTTATTTATTTTTCAAAGTTAAGAAATTAAAAATATATTCCAAAAGACTAAAAAGGCTTTTGTTCAGTGGCTGATTTGTAAATAAGCTGTTGAGAAAATGCAGAATGCAGAGACTGATGACGCTGCTCGCCATCACCGCCATCCCATATGACCAAGACATAAGGGGCTGAGCAATGATTTATAAAAGAACAGACTAAACAGAAGAGCCCGAACAGAGAAAGAAACCTGACCCCTTCATGGACAGTCTTTGCAGTAGGTGTGGGTTCAGGGTTCCTCTCAGCTTTGGCAAGAATAAACAAAACACATATCAATAAAATGACTCACCCGCAGTTTGATTATTCAGTTAAATTGCTTGGGGAAAAGGTCCCAGGCAGTGCAGAGTCTGACGGGAGGAAGTAGTGTGTGGTTTGTTCCTGCTCGTGGAGTCCAGACAGCATGAGGGAATGAATTACAGCATAGCCTTTCACCTGGACTGTTCCCTCAGCACCTTAGCCTAGACATCAGTATGACCTCAGCCAGCCACCGCTGAAGATTCGCCACGGGGAAGAGATAACTCACGCTTGCAAAACTCTGTGTCACAGAGTTTGAGTCATTCTCTTCAAGCCCAGAAAGTGATACTTCCAGCAAATGCAAACATTTCAACTGTGTTTTTTTCTCTTTCTGCATTGCTGTATGTTTGCTCTTTCTTTTGTCTCTTGTGTCTCACCAGAGTTCTTGAATAAATTCTTCTCCTGTCAGTCATTTTTCTTCTGCATCTTCTGCAGTGCCGAGTCATTGCCACTTCTTTATGTCTGAAGCTGAGGTGGACATACAAAGTAGGTGTTAGGGAGTATATGACGACGGCAAATTCTGCCTCTGAGAGTAATTCAAACAAAAAGGGACATCATTTGCCCTTTACTACACATCTTCACGGCTGTTCAGTGCTGCCGATTTGCCTCTTGGACAAGAAATGTTTTAGTAGGTAGGTATTTTTGTAATTACAGGTTTCAGTGTGAGATGTGATATGAAAACACCAGCGAAGTCTTTGAGACAACTTCCATCAAATTCTGAGGCAACCTTGCCTTAGCCTTGCTGGCACAAAACCTAGATTTTAAAATGAAAGAAAAGAAATAGTCACAAACTCCTTACTCCTTTTATTTAAAAAAAAAAAAAGAAATTCATACACAAACACAAAGTGAAGGCCAACGACTTACAAAATGATAGAAAACTGAAATAAGATACAGGAAGACAAAAGCTACAAGCAAGAAGAAAGAGCTGTTTTTTTTAAAAATACAGATTTGTGTCAGAGCGAAAATGAAGCATCATTCATAAGATTTCAGACACTGACCGTGAACCACAAGGTCTCTGGTTTGAGTCCAAAAGCAAACATTTGTTGCCCATCTCTCTCTTTCCTCTTTAAAAAAAAAAAAAAAATTATCAGTGTCAGAAATGACAGTTGTGTGTTGGGTTTAAAGCTTTTTACCTGGCCTCTTTATTAATGCTATGTGTATCTATGATATATATATATAAGAGCTATAGCTCGAGCTGATGTCCTTGACAACCTTTTGTCAAAAAATATGAATTATTCCTTTCAGGGCCCTTTCTAATGTTTTGTTTAAAATGCGGTTCCCGTCTCTGCTGTGGATTTGTTTGACTTTGAGTATTTCACCGCTTTAAACAAGCCCCTGTTGTCGCTCCGATTCAGTTTTGCACTTCATTTTAATGTGGAACCTTTTGTAGCACTAAATTATAGCCATTGATATCTCCATCTTGGGAGCCGATGCTACCTGTTCGCATCACATGCATACTGTAAGGACGGGAACTGAGGAAGCTTTTAAGTGAGCTTTTAGACAGAGCCAGCGTGTCTCTTTGCGTTCCTCACATCGAGTCGACAGGAATTCAATAATTCTGGGGTCTCATTAAGCGCCGGCAATTTACCTGCTGTAACGTGTTGGGAGCACATCTGCAGTGAGAGCCCCTTAGCACACCAAGTCTGGAGTGCAGCACAATCTGCAGCAGCACCAGCAGTTATTGTTCATGCAGCACCTCACCCTGGTGCCCAGTGCTACACAATTCTTATTCAGAGACAGACCTTCTCACAGCTACTGCGCCTCCCATCCCTTTGCTTTGCCACTGACAAAAAAAAAAGAGAGGAAATCAATGAAACCAAGGATCAATAAGACTCCTCCATCGCCGAGCCCATCTGTTCCTTTTTTAAAAAGATGATGTAAAGTTCAGCTGTGAAAATAGCTGCAGTCTGAAATTAATTCCTCCAACCAGTTGTTCTAATTCGTTATGTGCAAGCCTCCACTGCGAGTGGACACAAACAAAGCTCCCACTACCTGCTGCCGTTTGATACCATAATCTATTCAACAGTGATGACTTTTTTTTTTTTTTTTTGCACTTTTAAAATTCAATTTACTTTTAAAGTCTTCCGCCCAAGGAGACACTCGAGCCCCTCTGACATTTAGTCCACAAGGCTTCATGATCTGTGATAAGAGAACCAAATGCAGAATAAATTAGTGTGGAACATGCAGGGCTTCTTCAGAAAGGACAGAGCCAGGGTGCATGCTTTCAGAAATTACACACTGCAAAGCACCTAAGAGAAGTATATGATTTTTGCTATGATTTAGCTTCAAGCTTGTCAAGTGCCCTTTGTTTTCTCTGTTTTGGTGAACCAATATATCACGGCAGAGCATCTTAAAAATACACATTATCTGCCTGTTGCGATTCAACCTTCACACGTCAAAATTCATACCTTTCCCCGAATATTATCTCACGCTCCCTTTTTTATCTTCATTGTAAGCAGGCATAGCATTTGTAACTGTTATCTGCATTATGTAATGAAAGATGGTGTTGTGTCAGGTCTGGCTTTATTTAGAATGAAGGAGACGAAAGGAGAGAGATTGCGCAGATATTGTCAAGGAATAATTTATATTGGCAAGAGAATGAACTAGGGACACGGCCATGGGTTGTATCTGCCAGTGATGCACAGATTAATGAAGTATATGAGGAAAGGAATTCTCAGATGTTTTCATTATGTCCATTCGTCCACCAGTAAATACTTTACAAACACTGACAGCAGCATTGTGATCCCTTTAATGTATTCAATAGTGTTCCAGACAGAAATAACTTTTTTAATGTTCTCACAGCTCTTCTTACTCACTTTGTTGCCTCCCTGGATACACTCAATTAAAGCCCTCATCTGTCACACTGTGACAGGCTTATTCATGTGCGCTATGTAATTGAAAAGTCTGATATGCAGATGAAATATATAGCCATGGGTTTACAAACATTATTGATGTATAGAAATAATACGCAGAGACTGATGGGAAACACGAAGCCTTGTTCCACTCATAGTCTGCCTGCGAGTCCAAGTAAGCAAAGTGTGAAAATGACAATTTGCAGCTTTACGTGCATGTCATTTGCACGCCTTTCGCCCGTGTTTCCAGTCTTCACACAAAGCTAAGCTAACTGGCTGCTGGCTGCAGTGGTGTCAATTTGGCTCCATTTACTCCATTGTTTATATTTAGTCATTGTACCTTTAAGATGGAGGGCAATTTTCATGCTACAGACATGACGTGCAGCTTGATATCGGTTTTTCCCTGATGTGCTCTCTGCGCTTTTAG
Source organism: Terapon puta (assembly GCA_028564955.1). Taxonomy (NCBI): domain Eukaryota; kingdom Metazoa; phylum Chordata; class Actinopteri; order Centrarchiformes; family Terapontidae; genus Terapon; species Terapon puta. The sequence continues at coordinate 9,085,284 of JAOXYL010000039.1, read as the reverse complement.
CAGTCATCAATCATGTATGACATATTAGGTTGCCTCATTTCGTCCCACTTTGAATGCAGTAGCTCCATGTGTGTTATTAAAATTTTATTAAAACACAAATGACACTTTAATACTTAAATTTGGAATAATGTTATCTAAGTTGCATAAGTGTAACACTTATTCAAAGTGTCACTGTCCTGATTCAGCAAATTGGCGTGTGTACACAGTCGCAGCCGCCCATAATTAAGTTCCCCAACACAATGCTTGCGGGGCTGCCTCGGTGAACTGAAGTGACCCAGTCTCATTTATTCCTGCTTTTATCCCTTGAGGCACCGACTACTTCCTGTGTCTCCTCAGACAAGCTGTGTAAAGATATGGCTACAGGTGATTGATTGAATAATCCTCTGCATCCCTTATCTCAGCCTGCTTCATCACTCCATCCAGCCTCCAGAGCAAATCTCCACATCGCCTCATACTAAAAGATGGGCCACAGGTGAGAACAGCACTCACGTCTATCTCCAGACCTTTCTCTCTCTCTCTCTCGCTCTGACACACACACTTGTCACTTTGTGTTGTTTTCATTTTTTTTCTCACACATGGTTCAGCGATTTCACACACACATGTGCATGTCATTGCCAAGACTACATGCATTAATTAATAAGCCATTATTTTGTCAGATAGTTTGCCTCTAATTTATTATCATCTTCTGTGAAATGTCACCCTCCCCACTAAAACATGCCATTAACAGCCTAAATGTTTCAGTGTGAAACCTCGCAGGCTTTCCAGGGTCAAAGTACAGGATTGATTTTCCTTTCCAGCTGTTGGCCCTTTTCCTCCGTCATGTGGCCTTGTGCGGAGGCCTGTTTTTTTCATTCTCATTACAAACATTGAAGACAGACAGTACAAAATCAATGCTTGACTCCTCGCTTTAACCTTGGAATGTCATTAGTGTCTGCACATTAAAGCCAAGCTTGACTTGAGCTAATTTAGCTAAATGAGGATATCTCCCAGCTGAGATGGAAAGATGAAGGGGAACCTTGGCAGTGTGTGACATTTGCATTCATTGTAAAACACTTTTGGACCACTACAGTACGAGACACGCAGGGTTTGTAGCTTGCTTTGTGCTCAGCCAGATCAAGTGAATTTTGTTTATATGGGCTGTCAAATCTGTGCAGCATGCAACAATTTCTATGCTAAGACGGATACAGAAAAACTGCCCCAGAAACTTCATTTAATAGCATTTCAATGAATAAATTATTTAATTCTGAAATACATTTTAGAAAAAGATATATAAATGAGAGTAAAAGTGCATTTTGGGAGGAATGCTATTCACAAAGGATTTCAGTAATATTTCATTTTTGGGAAATGCACTTATTCGCTTTTTGTGCCATGAATTAGTAAAAGAACACCATTTTAATATCTTTGCACCAAAGTGTGAAGTTGAAGATGATTGGCTTTGGTTAGGTGATGATAGGCATGGGAAAATAGCTAGCTTAGCCCTCTGCAGCTAACACCTCTCAGGCTGACGTGCTGGATCACCTTTACTGAATTAAGCAGACATCTATTTGTTGGATTTGTTCTTGTCTAAAAGCAAAATACTGACTGGCATACTGTCAGCCATGTCCCTTACATAACTTAAAGAATGTACTCTTCTCTTGACTGTGCCTTTTAATCTACTGTTGCAGAATATACTCAATATAAACAACGCACTTGTCTCAGAAGGAGACATTTACACTCCCACTGTTCGACTCACACTCACTCACGCATCTTATCACCTCGCATAATGAGATGCCTCGCCTCATTTATATGGTTTGTATGTTTACTTGTAGGGGGAATTATTTGTCACCCATATCCATCACTGATCAGCCTCCGTTTGTTATGTGCATCTGGGCAATCTCGAGTCCAGCTGGGGTGCCAATTGTCCTCGTTCTCATCCTAGGTGCAGATATTCTTTATGCCACTACCCGATCTGTTCATCACACGGGTGAGCTCTTCCAGCCTGCTGCTTGGCAGACACTCATTACAGCCAGAGTGAGTCTTGATCAGAATAATGGGAAATTAAATATTTTAAGAGGAAGGATACCCACTCTTTCAAGTCTTAATCAATTGTATAGATATTGTCAGAGAATTAAATGAGAAAGGTAAAATTAGCATTTTTCCAGCTCTATCGCTTCCTCCACTTCCTCCTCCAGCTACATTCTAACTACAGATCACAAATAGATGTCTCCATTACACTGAAACATTTATCTCTGACTCGGGTTTCTTCAGCTTTCAATTGTGTGCATTCACATACAGCTCATAGAGGACGGGCGATCCTGTACTGAAACCTGTAAAAGCATGCTGGTGAGGTCAGAAAACATATCCGCTTCCAAGAAAATATACGCCATGTACACAATGTCCCCCATTCCCCCACCTGCCATTTTGACAACTTTCTCCTCTTTAATGTAGCTTGTGCCTTATTACGTCGGCTCATCGCGAGGTACGCTGAAACGTAGAGCACCTGTGGCAGCCGCGGAAACAAACAATTTTGATGGTCGAGGATTTACCTGTCATTTTCTGCAAGAGTATCAAGAGGGCCCATGTTCTCATAGACTTGTGAATGACCTGTCAGAGCGTGATAGATTGTACATAACCCCGGTTTTCTGAGAAACATGAATAATAAGAAACAAACATTGGGCTTTGCGACGCTGAAAGGATTTGGTGAAGCGCGGCGCCAAAGCCCAACGAGAACAAACGTGTGTGCTTGGCATGTGTAAAGAGGAGCTATGGTGCGTGTGCCCTGATTGACTTGAACGCCTGGTTGTGCTATAGGCATGAGTATATTTCCCTTTATCGCACCCTTTCTCGTCCTTTGAATGAATCGCATTACCTGCCATTACAGGCGCTGCAAAGACGTCTGTACCATTGAACTTGAAGTCAATGAACGCTTATTGTGCCGAATGTTTACATCAAACATTAATGCCGTAAAATGGAATATATGGAGCAATGATGCTAAGGTTGCATGTACATTTATAGTGTTTTCAGACTCAAACAGTGAGTCATTAAAATCCCAGCCGCCTTCCCCTCACCTCCCCCTGCAATGCCAGATAGGGCGGCAATAATTAGCAGCCAAAAAAAAAGAAGAAAAAAAAAAGGGAGAGTGCTGGTGAATAACTGAAAATAAATGAATGAATAATTATTTAATTGAGGATGCTGTGGAGGATTGTTGAAATTACTGTGAATAATGACCATACAAATTAGACAGTGCGCCCCATCGGTGAACGAGTTGGTATACACGATACCACGATTATTCAAGCACTCTGCTCCAATCCATGCACTTGACAAGAGGGAACACTGGAGAGGTATGCAGAGTCTGCACGTGGGACTCGGTGGGCCTTTTTTCCCCCTATTATCTCAAACCTCTCACATGCTTCTGTGGGGTTTGCTTGTACAATTGTTCTGGGTCTCATTCAGCCAATACTCTAAAGTTCCCAATTATGAACTGTTCTTCAACCTGATCAGTGCCACTTATTCATGAGTTGTGCGCTGTATAGTTGTATATATGTATATATGTGTATACATATATACATATATATATATATGTACATATAATGTAAGAGACAGTCAACCAATTTCACCCTCAGTTGCCGCTAGCACATCTGTTTAGTGCCTGTGTGAGCATGTTACCAAGGCAAAGTATATATTTTCATATTCATCTGCATTTTCTATACCGTGTGACATGTGGAGGGGTGGTGATGAAACAACCCCTGTGGATAAACTGATAAATAATAGCCCGGGTTTCTCAGCTCATTTCCTTTGATTGACTCAAGCTCACGCTTAAAAGGAAATGAACCTGGGCAGAAGTGACAAGCCTATTCAGCGTAATGCATTGTGGTCTTCCGAAGACTTCAGATTTGTGCTTGCTGTCTGGAAAAGCCACCATCCTCTGCCATAGGAGTGGTTAATGAAGTGTGTTTCTGGGCCCTGCTTGGCAGTTTGACGAAAACCACAGAACCGGGCGATCCTCTTCCCTTCCCTGAATAAAGGACAGGGGGAGTTAGATGGTTGGGAGTCGGCTGATTTTTCTTCCTGTCAGGAACAGACACGTGGAAGCAACCAGCCTTTACCTTGCAGCTGTTGAACGCTTTTAATTGTAGCCCCTTCATGTGCTTGGAGACGAAATAAGCTCTGAATTATGAAATTACTTCTCACTTTAATCTTTGAGGCAAATTATGCTATTTCAATTTCAGTACTATACTTTTTGCATTTTTAGCTACTTGACTTGTCCCTTAAATCTGTTTTCTAAGACAAGTGAAAAGAGGATTCAGTGTTAGAATACATTAACAAGCTTTAGTTGAGCCCTCCCTTTGGAGAGGAAAATCATTTCCGTGATGTTGTTTAGACTATTTCCAAATGATTGCCCTTTGAATGTCCTCTCTCCTGAGATATACTTATAGGGGTAAAAATAGTTAGAGGGCCACGGCAGTCTCTATATACTTCATAGTTAGTTGGTATTTTACTGGCCTGTTTTCAGCAGACAAAAAAAAGTTAAGTCTTCCTGTTAATGCATTGGGTTACTGAGGCATGTAAAAGTAATTTCTGCATTAATCCAAGAGAGAAAGGAATTTAGGCTGATAAGGAGCAATCCTACTGGCCCACGGGTCTGTTTGCTTCACAGTAGCAGAGAGTGACAACACAGCTGACCTCATGTTAACAATATTGGAACGTTTATCTATATCCTTTCTTATACTGGTGGTAATGGATTTTTAGGGTGTTGCTTCCCATTGAATTAATCTGTGCACACACCATCGTATCATAAAGATTTGTTGTCATTAGGGGAACATGGTCACACTGGGCTCAGCCTCCCTGAAGCACCCACGTACTTTACACACCAAATAAAAATGACAAAAGGCCTTTGACCGCAGCCTTACGACTACAACAACAAAAAAAAAACAAAACAAAAAGATTAAATTATTAAATTAAATTAGATACTATTTTAGATAATATTGGAACCCATTCTGACAAATGTGAAGACACACCACTGGGGTCGGCACAAAGTCCGTAACATCATGACACAGCAAGCTTGCCAAATGAGTTTGTGTTATAACCTCTAACCCCTGTAATGGTACAAGTCTGGTGTAGAACTAAATGCCAATTTGAAGGGCACCAGAGCCACACACTATGCAAAGTCATCAACCGTGCCCAAGGTCCAAGTTTTGCTCTCAGTTGACCATCTGGCAAATCCACTTCACATCCCTGGTCCCATGGTGATGCTAAAACTGTTTATAATAAATTATCTTGAGCTCAGAGAATGAGCTATCAGCAGTCATGACTAGAACAGAAAGGGTCAGAAATACTGAAAGGATTAATGCAAAAATGTTCCAAAATGCTCTGAGTGTAAGCAGTGCTTGGAAATGAGAGGGACGATATGAAAAGTGATGAAAACAGTTGGAATTACTTCTTCTCTTTATTAAAAAGAAGTCATTGTTTAAAATGTGAAGCCTCCAGATGAAGAGAGGGAGAGTGAGAGAGAATGTGAAAAGAAAATCTGAAAACAAAGTTTCCCATGGACAGTGGAAACCAGCCATGATCTGTTAAGTGCTACAAAGTTTTACTTGTAGAAGCACTTATAGATCCCGCTCCACTCCGCTGCTGCCAGGTAGCTATTGAACCACCTCCTGGCTCTGTCTGTGACAGTATCCTGAGCTGAGACAAACACTCTGCTGCCCTGCTGCGTTTGCCCTTATCACACACACCCTCACTGCTTTAGGTGATTACGGCTGGAAACATGACTGCTGTACACCTTTAATGCAGATGCTCTTATAGTGCACATTCAAACCTGCCCTGAGACTGCCAACACTTCTACCCAAGACCACAAAATGCTCTTGAATGCATGTTGAGCGGGTTAAATGCTATTATCATTACAATTCTAAAGAATGCGACGTGGTCTTGATGAGCCAGTTTCCACCTCTTAGTTGTGGCCACAGTCGATCCTAGGTCAGTTCACCGCTCACTAGAGTGAATGCATCACTGATACTTTGTACGAGACAAAAAACTTTTTGGTGTCCGTGAAAGGCTAAAAGGCTAATTGAGTCAATTCTCTCTCTCTTATACAACTACTGTGGCAGAACAAAGATATAGGTAACACTGAGGTTAATGCATCTATTTCCGTAGATAATATCGCCACTGCGTGACAGGTGAGTTTAACTACCAATAATCCCAAGGAAACACCGGCAAATCCGCATCCTCCGCGGTAGAAAGTAAATCGTTTTTCAGAATGCAACAAATCAGTTGATACACAGAGAAAAGAAATCATTTTAGAATTGGATTACCACCATACATTCATCTCATTTATTCAGACTCATTTCTTGTCCTCACAGTGTCATGTATACTAAGACAGTGGGCATCGCTCCAGCACTGTGCATTTCAAAACACTTCTCTGTTGAAAAACCACTTAATCTAACTGTTTAATGAAGTGAAAGACAAGAAATCTTTAAGCACAAGAACAAAAGAGCTCGGTGGCCATTAATCACTTATTCAAAGTGCGTCTGCCTGGTTTATCACTGCACTCCAGTCACACCACTGCCACTAAAGCCATTTTTGAGCACGATGCTTTTAACACATTGTTTTGAACATTTTTAGGACGTGATATTTTTGGGGAGCCCAGTTATTTTCAAATTTCAATCAATAATGTATTAAAAACTCAAAACTTGAAGGTTTGTGAAAAACAGCAGAGCAAGGCAGGCTAAGAGAGAGACAAAAATAAATTCATAGGAATAGAAAGCACTCATACCTTGCATTGGAAATATTAGTATCCTGTTACCTAATTATATTTTGTGATTATATGTAAACCTTTTAGATTTTGTTTTGTATATCCTTTGTTTGCCCAACTTTTAAGTTATTTTATTACCAATTTATAAGCGTGGGAAGGTGCTTGTATCTGTTTTTTGACTGAGAGTTTAGCCATGTGTTTGAGGCACCTTATTGTATGGAAGATGTAGATACCCCTTTTTATCAGCTTTTCAGAAGTATGTGTGATTGCTCATATTAAAAAGACCATATAATTCACCTTACAGTACTGATATTTTGTGGCAGTAGGTATCCAATATAGTCACATACAAAAAATCCTTCGATATACTCTATTTTTTCAGTGTTTGTGTCACGATTTCCATGCAAATTTTAAATACATGTACCCAGGAGGTGGCACACATTCATACATTTAACTGCTCATGTTGAATGCAAAAAAGAAAATGGTGGTGCCTTGTCTGCTTCTCATAAATGAGACATTACACACACCTGACAGCGGTGAGGGACTTAATCCTTTGTGTGTGTTCACTGAATGAGCCTCTGAATAGAGCAGTGTTTTGAGTTTTTCTTTTCAGTCCACTCAGAGGGTTTGTATGTGGTGGCAAACAAGCATGGCCTGACTTGCATGTGTCATCTTTTGTAATAATAAAAAAAAAAGCTGGAAAAAAGTAAAAATTTTAGTTTCAACTTATAGTACGTAACACAAATAAGGTTATGCTGAAGAGTCTGTCCTGTCTAATATCCCAAAAGTTAAACTCAAGAGAAAATACGCATAAGTGGAATTTGGGATTTTATTTTAAAATCACTTCTTAGTGTACCATAAAATATATCTAATATATAGTATCTTTCTCTCTCTCTCTCTCTCTGCGTGTGTGTGTGTGTGTGTGTGTGCCATTTTGGGGGTTTTGCAGCTGTATTCAGTAAAAAGCCTTTTCTGTGGCAATAGCACTGACAATCCAAAACGATAAGGCAAAGAAGCTGCCATAAAATGCCGGGATTACTATTTGTGATCAGCAGGTGTGTCAACATTCTCATTTTATCAGGCCATTTCACACCAGCTTGCACTCCAATGAATATTATTCCACATTATCATATGCTTTACAGATACCCGCCAATGATATGCCTGCCCCTTTGTAACTCCCTTTCCTGGTGCACACTGATTTCATGAACTTTGATAAGTTTAGCTGCTATGGAAGACTCACAGTTCAGTAAAGTCTGAAATAAATTTAGATTGAATGATGTCCAGAGATGCTAATCTGGCATGGAGGGGTTTTAATAAGACTTTGTAAAGGTCACAGAAACATCAAATAAGGTATGAAGGAAATGCAGCAGTGATGCATTTTGCACAAAGAACACCAGCCCGGGGTTGGACAGAATAAAATGTTGGCTGTGTGGTTTGTAAAGCACTTAACTCCAGGAATTCCACCTGGACGTGTGTGCAATTAATCCTGTAATGGCTGCACCTGATTGAACAAGATATGAAAAATATGGAATGATCCTGCATGCTTCAGTGAGGATTAATGCCCATTTCCTGATAGGACCAAGGTCAAGGTTTGCCTCGACACCTTTGAGGATTCGTGTTCAAATCCATTATTCATCAGAAATATGCAGGAATTACACACACATACAAACGCAAACAGAATGATATAGCCAGTAAACAGTTGCTTGCATGTTTATTTACACATAGTTATGAGAGTCCCAAAGGCAACACAGACTGAAGATCTCATGAATAGTGCAGATAAGAGTGGATGAAGACCTGGGAGAGGAAAATCAATCTTTCATCTGTCATGAATGCAGGAGCACTGTGCTGCCTGAGATGATCTCAACTGATCTAGTGACCCAGTCTTTCTGGAGGAATATTTCAGAATATCAGGACTCATTGGCCTGGCATGGAATGAAAACAAACAAAAAAACCAAGGATAATGTAGTCTACTTGATTCCCATTGAGCTGAAAGTGGGATAAAGGGGAACACTGCTCCTGGAAGAAAACTTCTCATAGAACAAGAGTGATTCATACAAACAATACTGTTTGGAGGGTCACATTTAACAGACACATTTAAACCATTTCAAAATATTCCTAACTCACACACCCTGAGTCAATGACGAGGTACTTGATCCCTTGACATAAGTACTTTTAAGCATTCATTTTTTGAATACCTGAATGTGAGTGTGAATTCAGTAGCCTACAGTATGGCTTTTATTAATAGAAAATAACATGAATAATTCTGAGATAAAATGTTACAGTCCTAAGATATGGTTGGCAGAGAATGTCTGAGTCTGTGATGAAAACTTACCACTGGAAACATAAAAAGGAATTCAAAGCGTCAATGTGAAGAATCATTGTGCGACTGTAGCGTCTTTGAAATGCTGCAGAGATTTTAAACGCAGACAGCTGGTAAAGCAAAAAAATTCACAGTACTTTCTAGGGGCTCTCAAAGCTATCAGCATTTACAAACTTATTTTCTTCATTAACAGCACAAATATTTTATTTCAAATACATTGTTTGAACACACACACCTATTTCCCCCTTTAGATAAGTAGATAGAGTTTACTTACTTGCTGTACAGTGGCCAGCAAAATGTCAAAGGAAGAAAGAGAAACCCTGAAAAGTAAACAGAAAATTGAGATCTCAAGCTATTTTGACCAAGACCAAAGATCTGGCTGGCTAGCCATTTAGCAGTTTGGTAACCAGCTCCAGCAATTCACCAACTACCCCTGTCAGTATAGTCATTGCATCATCAAGTGTCTCTCACCAAATAATAAAAACATCTTAATTACGCCGAACCACTGTGTGTCTGGTGGCCTGAAACATGAAGGGGTTAGGGGTATGTTACGGTCAACCCCATTGTCTTTCATGATGCAACCATTACTTACTTAAATGAGAACTGTGATATACAGCACATACTGTACATCTATACCGATGTCATCATATTGATATTCTGATTTTAAAGACATTTAAGTAATGTGCTTTGTTCTTTCTACAAAATCCAGGATGGCAAAGATCTAAAGTCCTATTGCAAATCATAGACCTTGCCTGGGGTGAGTAGATCAAACTAAATGAGATATATCATCCATCCATTTTTATTATTCTTGTCTGTTATAAAGACAAAAAAATCATATAGCACTTTAGTTTCATTCTAGTATATTATTTGGCCTGCTATAGGTTGACATAGATAAATAGGAATAAGCAATTATAATGGTAAAAAGGGAAGATTTTATTAAGGATAAGCTGTCATATTTATTTTATTGAGCAATGTTAAATGGTGCAGTGGAATAAAAATATCCAAACAGAATCTAAATGTGGGATTGATAAAATAAAACTTGTTTGTTAAACCGGTTCTGATAAATGTAATAGATGACATTGTACAAAACAAATAAATGCAAATAGTGTGAAAAAATAGTAAGCACCAGAAACCCTCTTATGTCAATATGAAGTGGAACAATTTGTTCCAGGCTGTTTGGTCAGGATTTGAAATCTAGATTTTAATCAGATTTTTGGCATGTTAATGCATTTCTCATGCATCTTCAGTAGGGTCATTATGTAAGAGTCAATACAATCAGTAAGCTCATTCAAGCTGGACATGTGGCCAGCTCTTTGTGGTCCACACTCCTACGTTTCATTAATTCCTCTGAAATGAAATTCAGAGTTGCAATGTCCTTTTCCCTCTTTCCTAATCTAATAACTGTAATGATACAGATTTCTAAATTCAATCAGCTTTAATCTAAGGGATACGGATGCTCTCAATGGGGAGAGAGAAGCGGTCCCAGCTGGTGAGTGGTGAAACTCTTATGAAAGAAAATGTAGCTACTTTGGAGGGATAAGGACTCATACATGGTGGATAAATTTCACCAAATGTGTTCCTGCCCTTTGAGTGCACGCTGTGATGAAATAATGTGTTTCATGGCTTTCCATGTGAGGTTAAAAGAACTCTGGAGAGAGGACAGAGGAAATAGCTGATTTTAGACTGAATTAGAATAAATAAACCACACCTGTTGATTTACTCTGAAAATGGTAATTGTGCATGAAAATCATGTTTATGCAAGGGAATTTAGCCAACAGAGGACCTCTCTCTCTTTTGATTGCAGTAACAGAAATTAATATTATTTGTGTACATATTTTCTGAATGGGACATGCACAGTATAACTCATATGGCTCAATACTTCACTCAATACTCCACCACATGTAGCTGAGACTAGTGGTGAGGTCATCTATTCCTCCAGGATCAAATGGGAAAAGGGAATTGTTTGGTTTTGGGAGAAAAGTGGAACAGTACACTTTATGGCATAAGCAAACAGCCAGCTGGTCATTGTAATGAATGTCAACAGAAGCTGACAGCAGTGCATGTCCTGTTTTCATGCAGAAGGTACAAAAGGAAAGCAGGAGGCTATAGAGCATAGGGCGATGTCAGGCCAGGATTAAAGATGTGCTCGGTTGTTGGGGCATGGTGGTGGGAAAAAAACATGGATGTTTGCCTTTTTGAAAGAAAGCAGACTAATTACAAGTCTGTAAAAGAATAGGACAGCAGTAGACAATTAAAACCAGTAGGAGGCGATAATCCAAATAAGGATGCCAACAGCTGTAAAATCCCAAAGACGAAGAGGAAGAATGAGTGGGTAAAAAAATAAATAAATAAATAAAAGATAATGCTTCTGGAGGTGGACATTGGAGTTACATAAGATCGTGGACTTTAATGCCTTTTTTAATGCACATGGAGCACTGATACTAACACCTTTTAACATTTTCATGGCAGGTATAATTGCTGACTGTCAATGTCGCAGACATGATTTCCAGCATATTAATAAAATCATAATAGTCTTTTGGTGCTCCTACTATCTGTTTGTTGTGAGATGGTCGTCATGAAACTCTTAAGTCTGTCTCTTTCTCATCTGGACATTACGCTAAAATCAAGCATGTCTAATATAGCTGTATTTTTCTAGTCTTTGCTGATGCAAATGGTGACATTCAATGATGTGAACATTGTCAGCAACCAGTAGGTACGCTTGTTCCAGTACCAAACAGGAAGCAGCAAACCAGGTATAACCAGGTAGTACAATGGCTATCGCATCATCACTGAAGGCGATGTGGAAATTGGATGCTCACCTGCTGATACAGTGTTAGGTTAGCCCTCATAATGCTAACCCTGCTAACTTTATGCATCAATCATCACAGACAATACAAACCAGCATTAGTTGAATCTTTTTCTGCCCTATTCATTGTTCTTGTACATTTCCAGGAGGAGCTAGATGAGAAAAACCTTAAAAAAGTGAGAAAAAAAAATGAGACTCACCTTAAAAAGAATCTGGTCCTGGTCTTGCAAAAAGTGACCCAGTCTTCCTTGGGCAAAATCTCTAGTCTGTGATTAAAATGTCAAAAGATTTGAGAGAGTATCAGACTTTAGTCTTTTCAAAGTCTCAGCGTACAGTAGGTATAACTTCCAGCAGTAGGAAAAGCTCAGGGGCTTGAATTTGGATTGGCTCAGTGAGGCTCATCACTTGCAGAAGCTGACTTATAGCGAGTAGGTCTTAGCGACTAGACTGCACCTAACTTCTCTCAGATCAAGCCGCTACATTTGTGAATTACTCTTAGCTTGGTCAATTACTTTCAGCCTTAGGATGTTGGGAATATGGCCCCAGGTTTTGACAATGCTGACGATGTTCCAGTGTCACAGTAAGTCATGACAGTGTGACAGTGAACCAGCGTGAACCATACCGGGACTCTAAAAGTGAAGCAGCTGAATGGAATTTGACCATTGTTAATTTTATCACATCATCCATCAGACCTCCACCCAACTGCCACCTACTGACTGAGGTCTAAGCAGCCAGTATAATAGAAAACACCTGTATGTATGGACCAATTTTCCACGTTGTATCATGTGGCCTATATGTCAAGGTAAGGTAATTATTCGACTTCCAGTAAGGAGGATTTAAAGCTTCCTCTAAAAGAGAAAAAAAGAGGAGCAGCAACATTAACAACAACAGCAGAGGCAGGCAACTAGCACTAATACTAACATGCCTTTAACAATATGTAATTTCTTAAAAGATAATGGCCACCTTAAAAGCAATTATTTATTTGCTTAATTTCCACAGAGACGTCTCTCTTTTACTCTAGGGAATACATGCTGGCACAGTATCAACTTAAATCAGCCTCAGAAATGAATTTATGGCAGCGGTACTGTTTTTGATAGAATTACATTGTACTCGCGCACCTAATAAAGCACATCTTATAATGACACTGCACCTGGCACTGAAAACACCTCTGGTACAGACACATTGAGATGCAAATGAATTCACCGCTCAAGACAGAAAAATACACAACACTCATTGGCATGGGCCAGGAGCACGGAATTTGTTACTTCGCATCTTTGTCTGTTACGTGTGTGTCTTTATTCCCAGCGCTACTGCCAGACCAAGAGAGCCAGCACAAGGTTTGTGCCCTATCAGCCTGCTAATCAGCCTGATAACATGCAGGTAGTGTCTGCTGCCTGCCTTCGCTCTCCACCTACAGCCAATTCTGAAACCACACCCCTCTGCCACAACCTCACTTCAAAGAGAGAAAACCAGAATACAATGAATTAATCTGTACCCCTCATTCAATGGTGGGTTAAAGGGGAGAAAAAGATGTCATCATGACATTGCATTTGAAGATGTTAATGCCGAAGCCTGATGAATAAAGGATTAAGATATCTGCACTATGGTGTCTGACAGTTTCATGATGGAGAGTGTTTCATCTGCCAGAAAGCCTTCACCCTAGAGTAATGTCCTTGTGCAGGAGTTTCAGAATTGCCAGGAGTAAATACGGTTTCTTAAATTAGTCTGGGAGAAGATAAATTAGCTTGGGAGAATATTGCTTACTATGTTCCTCTGCTCCTGTAGGAGACCCAGCGCCCGGTGGTAGAAACAGTTCAATAATATCAAGGTCCATTCTTTCCACACCAGCACTCTAAGCCCTTTTTTAGAGACGTCAGTTTATCGTGACAGACAAATACATGCCTTTCCCTCAGATTCATGCGCTTGTCAACATGGGCATAACTGTTAATAGACATGTTGAGTTAACATAGTCTGTCCTGCTTTTCATTGGATTTAGGGGTTAGGTTTAAGCTTTCCAGCCAAACTTGTT
>JAOXYL010000039.1:9015994-9065885 GCA_028564955.1 Terapon puta | reverse complement strand
TCGCCGGAGTGGATCGGAGGCGCGCGCGCGCACACACACACACACACACACACACACACACACACACACACACACACTCGCAGCCTCTCAAACAGACCCGATTCACGGACTGTCGCGGTTTACAGGAGCTCCGCCCGCGGTGTTGTGCGTGAAATCTCTCTCTCTCTCTTTTTAAAAAAAAAATCTTATTTGTTGTTGGTGGTGTTTCCTTCATTCCTTTCCTCTCGTACCAACTACGCTCAGGGTCCCGTAGAAGTGAAGGTGTACGCGCAGAGGTAATCCTGTTCGTTTACATTATTATTATTATCATTATTATTTAAGGGAACTGTGAGCGGACGCAAAAAAAAAAAAAAAACATCCGCAGATGTGAGCATGAAATAAGACTCTAATTATAGTGCGCCCTTTCCCGGCTGCCACCCGGGGTTAAGATGTTAAGGTATGTGGTTGTGATCGTCCCGTTTATTTATTTTTTTGCTAAATGCGCTTAAATGTGTGTGTTATTAGAAGAAGAGAAAAATTCGCCGGACATCTCGCCGGTTTTCACCACTTTTTCTGTCCGTTATTTGCGTAAAAAAAGTGAAGCCGATCCGCCGCACAGCCCGGACACCTCTCCTCTTTGAAATGCAAACTAATTGCGGAGATTTTAAATCAGATGGCTGTCCTCCCACCCCCCACCTTTATTTTTTATTCTTATCATCATCATCATTATTATGATTGTTACTGCAATGTGTGTTTTTTCTTCTCTTGGATGGAAAAGCAGGATCGTCAGCGGAGTAAAAAAATAGTGACGAGGCAAATATTAAGAAGAGAGCACACATTTTAGGCGGGGGGGGGGGGAAGAGATGGAGAGATGAAGGAAGAGAGTGAGGGGGGGGGGTCTGACTGAGAGACCCAGCGGCAGCCCGACCGGTCCGTCTTACACAAACCAACCATTGTGAATCAAATGACGCACTTTTTCTCACGTTGGCTCTTGGGGGAAGATGCACAGCCAGAGACACAGACAGACAGACAGACAGAGGGCAGGCCGGTGTCTCTCTGCCGGAATGCCGCCGATAACAGCGGCTGCAGAAGTTGCAGCGGCTCTGAGCGAAAAGTCTTTATCGATGCGAGCAGAAGCGGAGTTGTCAGATCGGCGCTTTCCTCGTCTCACTCTGTGACCGAGACCGCGTGCAGGTAGACGGGCGAACATCTGGGTGCGAGTAAATGATGCAGGCTTTACATCACAGTGTCTCTTTCTTTCTTTCTTTCCTTTTTTTCTTTCTTTCTTTCTTTCTTTGCATGCATGCGATGTGTGTTTTTAATCTTCGAAGAGCTGCAGGTTTTTCTTCTGGACAGTCTGTAATGCGTGGAATCTGTGTTGCTGACTGTCCAGTGCAGCTGTGCTCTTCCTGGAAAGCCCTGCTGATATGAATCTAATGATAGTGCCTGTGTTTGTTGAAACAAAGGCCTCCCTGGATATAAGTGCCTGATTGGCTCTGCCTCTGCCTTAATCACAGTATTAACTCTGACTTTTGATTAAGGCTCTGGCCAAAGTGGATTTGGAAATGGATCTGCCGAAAAACGCTGATACTGTATTAAATTTGCTTTTCTTTTGCAGAGAGCTTTGGGACTGAGGACTGCCTTGACAGACAGACGGCTTCTTTTGCTGAGCTTATCAGCCAGCGTGGCTCCATATGGCATTTTTTCTCATTGCTACAGAGGATGCAGGGTGAAAAGCCCCGAGCACGGCTCCCAGTTACCCGCCAAAGAATGCTGGCATGAACATGAAGATTAAAGCTGCCATTTCAACTCAAGTGAAACCGTGCACACTCTAACTGGCACCAGAAGGGACGGTTCCATAATTACATAAATTAGACCGAGTGTGCCCAATGGATATTTGAATCCCTGTCACTTTGCTCTAAGTAGCCATGGCAGAGGGGACCTTTAAACAGTTCAAACTATTTTGGCGCAAACAGTGAGTGGTTTGGCCAGTGGCCTGGACAGTGTGAGGTGATGATATTTGCTCCAGGAAACAAGTGTTGGCCAAGTCTATTGCTATGCAAATATAGTCCAACATTTAGTCTTTTGTCTTACAATGCATCATTTCACACTTGCATATCCATGTAGACAGTCAGTTATATGCCAGTCTACTCTCTCACAGTCAACCCCACATGTTTCTTGCTTAAGCAAAGGTTCTTATATATATCATAAATAAATCCAGCCCTATAAGTCCCTGTCCTCCCACACAGAATTTGTGATCACACGATGGTTTTACAAAAGCCACATGGTGCCCATATCATATGGGTTGGGCTGCTCATCTGTTGCTTCACAGAAATAGGCACTTGTCTAGAGTTTACAGGTGCTGAGGGACAGTGGGCCAGGTTTCCAGTGTGGAACGCGTGTTGCGAAAGTGAAATGAGCTTCAATATGAAAACAAAGAGCTCGCACGGGCTGCTAGTTTACTTCGACGACGAGGGCTTTTGTGACTTTTTAGAACTTCTCATACTGAACGGTAAACTCAGCCTCCGCTTCTCGATCTTCTGTGCCGAGCCTGCGACCGTTGTGTCCGACACGGCGGTCAACGACAGCCAGTGGCACGCGGTCACAATAAGGAGAAACTTTAAGAACACTACCCTAACAGTGGACAGTGAGACGAAATGGGTCGAGGTGAAGTCGAAAAGACGGGATATGACTGTTTTCAGCCATTTGTTTGTTGGTGGAATACCACCGGAATTACGGTCTGTGGCGTTGCGACTGACATCCGCTGTGGTCAAGGATCAGCTGCCTTTCGCTGGATGGATAACAGACATAAAGGTCAACAACACGGAGTCTGTAATGATCAACAGCGACGGGGTCTTGAAGGACCTCTGTGGTATGGCCAACATGTGCTTGAATGGAGGAGTCTGCAGTCTAATTAACAACGAGCCGACGTGTGACTGCTCTCAGACGGGGTTCCAAGGAAAGGACTGCAGTGAAGGTAAGACATGGATTCAGTTTAGACCATACAGTCGGTACAACATGTCCTCTGTAGCCTCTCCAGTCTGCCACACTGGGGGCTTATTTAAGCAAATTCAAGTCCCCTTATTGTAATCACCATCAGTCCTAAAGTAATGCATTCCGCCTCCTCTATTTGGCAAAAGCTGCATCTCAGCCTCACGACGTGTGCCATTGATCTGCGATACCGTTGTTTGTAATGAACGAATCTCCTGCAAGGCCTCATTAGCAAAACATGCAGGTGTTCTCCATCCCCAAAGGTGTCCTCCATTCTTATCAAACAGGTCCGTGGGGATTGGTTGACCTATGAAGCACCATCTCCAATGGCTTACCTCAAATGCAAGAGCAGGAGTAAACATCTACAAGCCAGGCGGAGTAAACATGAATGATGTCATTGACTGCAAACAGCACAATGAGATACTGCAACTAGGAACACATGGGGAAAGCCAAATATTAACAAGGGGAAGTTTTTGCACCAGTTGCTGGTTAATAATAGTATTGTTAATAATGCACAGATACTTTAAGCACACAGAATTATAATATTTCATTATGACCATCATATCACTTTCTACTAAAAACCCTATGTGTAATGCCATTGAGCCACAATTTCTGTGAAAACCGTGGTCCTCATAGATTAAATAAGTCTAACAATAAAAAAAAAAAAAAAAAACAGCAGTAGAATAAAAGCGCTAGAGATCCAGCTGATCAATACACAGAGAGAACACAGGGTTCTTTGAGGCAGTAAGAATGGTGTCACTGTCGCGGCCAAATAACACACTCCCAACATCAGGGCCTCCTCTTAGCTCTCACCCTTGTTATTGTTTGTGATGAAAATGCACTTGGGGTATTCAGTGCGGAGCTGCCCACAGGTTGGCGGTTTGCTGCTGTGGTGGGGAGGAGCAGGTCTGTTGGTCGGGCCGTGTCTGTGGGGGAGGAGTGTGAGTGGATATGTGTTGTTATTTCCCTCTAATTATCAGACCCCCCCCCCCAATTTATTCAACTACTTATGGACTTTAGGGCTTGTTTTAACATATGCACATACTGTACTTATACATATATGCCACAATTTACATTCCATTTCATAACCTTATGCATGTTTATTCAAGCGCATAGATCTTGTATTAACAATAAACTCATTAGGCCTGTGCTGGATTGCTGCTACTGCAGCATAAAATATTCCCATCTGATTGCCATTAGTCATTGAGGCAAATATGAAATACCACTAATTAAAATGTCGTCTACGCACTGTGCAGGCTATGTTTTATTTTCTGCTGCATTCAGAGTTTTGTTGATGGCGTTAATACAGCGAGAGAGAGAAGTGGCCCTTTTACCAACGCCAGTGCACTGACAGGATGAATGATCGTTGCTGTAGTTCACTAACAGGCTCTCAGTGTTGGGCAACATTAAGTATTTGTTTATTCAAACCACTGCTGCATTGCCATATCGCATCAAAGCACCCCGAATAAATCTAGATCAAAAGTGAACTGTGGCATTAAATACACTTGGACGTGCCACCCAAATGGCGTTCTTGTTCTCCTTCTTGCTTGTCGCCAGTGCAGACCATCCACAGCCTATAAGAACAGGTCTTTTAATGCAATATTTGAATTATTTATTGCACCAACTTGCTATGGTCGCGTTTGAATATTACTGTAAATTACATTTCACATCACATATAATAGTGTTTTGCCTTACAAGTTAATTGTGGAAAACCTCTTACAAACCTCCATTACGCCTCAACCTGTCAGTGGGTTCACCGTGAGAGATCAGTTTGCATATGGCACGGGCGTTTGATAGAAGACACATTATGTTTGCTGATCGCGCTCTAGCTATTATTCTTGTCACTACATTTATGAGTTTATTATAATGTACAAGAGCAAGGGCAATCTTTTCTTTGCTTATATGGAGAAAAGGCTCCACTATAGAGGAGTGAAAACAAGAACAAAATGTCACATGCTCTTTAGAGGACTCACAATGCATCCGAACACCGCCCAAAAGAGGCAGCCATCTTTTCCCACCAGGCACAAAATGTAGCATGATGACAGGTCCCCATCAGGAAAGATCCCTGTAGTTTGGCAAAGAATGCAAGGAAATTATTCCTAATGCAATAGCATGCTGGTCTTAATATCTTAACAACAGGTTACTTCAAATGAGTATATCTTGTTGTTATAAAAATCTATGCATTAAAGCCATATCTTATGTTTGGGGAAATGACATCCTCAGTAAACAGATTACTTACCTACTCAAAATCCATTTCCAAAGTTTACCTAACATTAATTGTTGTTATAATTTTTTTATTGTTAGTATTATCTTATTATTCTTATTACTATTATTTTTACAGCTGTCAATCAAGAATACTGGAATTAGAGATTAAGATTAGATTAAAGATTAAAATACAGAATGACATTGATTATATAACCTGCAGGATACTTTAAGAACATTTAAAATTAACCATCATCAAGTCTAGTTTCATTAAATAAAAATGCCACACATAAATGATCAGTAGTCTTAACTTTATAATGGATATAAATGGCTTACATTAGGAGGCTTTTGACCTGTCAAGTTAATCAGAAGTTTAATACTTCTGTGTTCAGGGTTGTGTTTACAGGAGGCTTTAATTAAGACTAATAAAGAATACTTTGAAAAGTAGCGTGTGCATTCATATGTCTACTTCTTGCGTGTATGTGAGAGTGTGTCTCATTAGTCAAGAAATCAAGAGAAAACATGATCATTTTCACACCAGGGTGGCTGCTGATGTTAATCGTTTTATGGCCATGGCCAACTAATTGGTTATGTTATTGCAGTTTTAAGATGAATGATGGGAAAGATACCGCCCTTGTGCTGCATGAAGGGGTGAGCACTTATTGTTTAAGGAGGTGCATGTAATGAATATACCATGGCAATGCTGACAAGATCCATTATAGTTATGAACATGAAAGCAAAAAAAAAAAAATCCTCAGAATATGGTGTAATCACTTTCCATGTGGCGTGTCTGTATGCATGCACACTTAAAGAGGAATTGATTCTCTGCTCATAGACTAGCTTAGTGGATTAAGGTTTCATTGGCTAGATTGTCTAAACCTCCTCTGGTAAATACATCTCAATCAACAAATATATTCACAAATAAAGTAAACTTTAAAAAAAAAACCCTGTAAAGACAAAAGAATCCCTGGATTATTACACCATGCAGCCTAATTTTAACTGTGCTGCAGTGAGAGCTTTCCAGATTTAGGAGCCATCCTGATGCTCAATTTGCAAGTTTCAAGATAGGTGGGTGACAAAACACCCAGACAGAGAGCGGCATCTTAAACTCATCCTGGTTCACGCTGATCGTCATACATCCGCTCGCTTAGGATCTTGCCTGAATTACCGAGTCTGACTAAGGAAGAGAGACTGTGGCCTACTAAACTGAAGCATTTAGTTCCACAAGATCACACGACAGGAGCCTCAAAGACAAACGGAGAGGGTGTCGTGAGTAGAGGCGTCTTCCGCCATCACCACAGCTGCAGTGCGCAGTGTAAAAAAAAACAAAAAAACTCCTCTCGTGCTCACTAATTTGATATGAATTACACAAAACGTACAAGCAGATTTACATTGTTCTTTCACAGTCAATCACCCACCTCTATTCGTGTGTGACAATGAGTTTGAAAGGTTACTGCTGATGTTTGCTGCCCATAGTTAGCTGATTTGTTTGACCTGTATCGCTGCGCTGGATATTTCCTCGACTGAAGTCACACTGACAGCTCCAGTTGAACAGCATTATTGTAATCGGCTGTAAAGGCGAAAGTGTTAGCAAACAGTTCCCTAATCCAACATCCGACAGACACAAAGAAGCACTATTGTTAATGTGGAATTGTTATCACGGTTGTCTGGTGAATTTAAGTATAACGTATGCCCTTCTTGTGGCTCTGGTTTGGTCTTCACCAGTTCCTTTAGGGATTTCCAGCTCTTTGCCTGCTAAATGCTTCACCAGGTGCTAATGTTGCATGCTGTTTGATGCTGTGCAGGCACCGTGCAGGGGGTTAAACATGTATTTTGTAGAGAACCTTCTGCTGGAAATTGCGTTGACAAGAGGTGAGAATGAACTAATGGCGAGCTGAAAGACGCTAAAAAAGCAGCACAGAGCTGAGGGGCACTGCAGATTTGGATTATAATTCACTGTGGGGTTGTCACCTCGAGTGGCCCCTCTCCCATTATTCATGTTTAACATTGTTAGCATAAAACTATTGATTGATGCAGCCAGAGTGTAGAGCTATAAGACTCAAGGGGCCCCTGAAATAAAAAAAAAAAAGACATACTTGTATAAATAAAGATCTTAGATGGACCAGCTTGAACACAAATGGGAATGTTTGGCCCTTGTGTTTCCTTCTATATGTGCCCGTGTAAAAATAAAAGCGACTGTTTCCCTTATATTTCACGTCTAAATATAAAAAAAAGACCAACTGCGCTGAGTTAACAATGAGACTCCTTGACTTACATCGTTTGTTTGAGCTAAACTACTGTTAGTCCTCGCTGAACTCTTTACATCAACTTTTTTTATGGTTTTGTCGACCATGTTTTCAGCGTCACTATATCAGGCACTAGACCATATAAAACTTGGTATTACCACCCGCGATGAAGAAAGACCGGTAGCTCTTTATAGCTCATTTCAGCGTAGCACTAACATCACAAGACGTAGAGATTCAATTCTCACCGGAGCCATCCATGCTGAAATTGTATGAACTCATGGTACCTTAAGTCACTTTGGATGAAAGCATCCGCCAAATTGTACCTCCGCCAGCTAATTCAGCATCCCAGCAAGCACAGTTTTTTTTTATTTTCAATCCCACGGTAATGTGGAATTGCTGCTTTCTCTCTCAGCATCATGAGCTGAACAGAGGAGGAGAGCTACTCCCAATGTCTCTGCGTGGAAAATGTTATGAGAGGATTCATTAAAAATGGTGATTAAAGCTAGTGTCCCATAGCCTGGAGTATTATCAAATAATGGTCAGAGTCAGAAACTGTAATCAGCAGCAGAAAGCAAATATAGTTGTCAGAAGCTCGAAACGTGCCAATGTAGATCTGTCCTCTGATAAGTCCATACACTATTGATTCAATTCCAAAGTACGTCAAAGTAAAAAAAAATTTACCTTTCCATAAAATCATTTAAAAGCTGTTGTATTACTTTGATCAGATGAAAGGATTACAGGATTTGCCACTGGACCTGTCAACTCTCCCTGTCCAACCACACACTTCATCACTGCATGACCTCACACACATGCACACACACGCGCACACACACACGTAAATCCCTTTCATCGGTTAAAACAATTATTTAAATGCACTGTTCTACAGCCAGTAAGTTCCCGGAATCTGTCCTCTTGTTTCTCATTAGGGAAATAACATAGATGCATTGCATAGCTCCATATTTGAGCCTGATAAAATGGAATGATGTTGTTTATTTCATTGTACATTAGCTAAACATAAATCAGTCCTGGTAGAAAAAAAATAAAGGAATAAAAAGTAGGGCAGATCTCAACTAAGACTGTACAGCATTTTATTTTTCAGTTTGCTCTTTATGTAATTCTCACTCTGACTGGATACAGCGAATAACTGCGATTGCATTGTGCTTAAATGCCATGATTTTGGCTGAGAGCATGGCTTCCAGGTTCTCGTAGTGATATAGTTAGAAATCCCTGAAACTGATGTCACTCGTTGTAGGAAAGTCAGGCAACTTAAGCCACCTAATTAAACTGGTAATGCATGATGACAGGGTGCCAAGAATGACTGTAGCCTACAGTAAGTGAAATTATGTAACACCTATTTTTTTTTTTTTTTTACATTCGAGTCATAATCATCAACTCGCTTCATCGTGTGAATTATTTTATGCGCTGAATACAACATCACAACAGATTTGTTCCGCAGTGCTATATTAAGGAAGGCATGTAGTGGAAAATACACAGGAGTGCTCTGATACTGTAGCATTAAACTCACCACAGCAAATTCTCGATTATTGGTGTTTTAGATTTCAGGCTGAGTGAGGAATAAATAACACCTGTCTTGACTCTCCTCCCACTGCTGAAACTTAGTTTTTTTTTACAATAACAGTCTTTATTACATTAACATCCTATATCAACCAGCTACTTGCTGGTTGGAACAGACACAGTTAGTCTTTTTAGTGTTGAATCAGAGGCTTCCTCTTCATCATTGTGACTTTTACGTGTACATATAATGTAAACGCGTGTTTTTTTTCTGATGCTTTTAGCGCATTATCAGTCTCTTTTATTGTTCTCCATGACAGCTCCTTGACTGGGTCTGTCTTGCTTAAATTGATTTTTAATCAGTGGCAATGGGATTGCCTAGTAAAATGTCCTGCCAGCAGAATTTGAAACGTGATGACTCTGGCAACCCTTTGATTATATTAGAGGTGGTGTTTTACATTATGTGTCATGATGACTCCCTGCCTGCTAGAACGCCACTTCGTGTATGGAGTTGGAGGAGGCATGAAACGTCATAATGCAAATTGAAGAAGGAGGAGGAGGAGGCGGATGAGGAGGTGTGAAACGTCATAATGCAAATTGAATACTGGGACTGGATTGAGGGGTATTTTTGCAAAGACGCCCGCAGGCTACATTTTCATCAGCTAGATAGTACTCTCTTAGAATACTTGCTGGACCAACCTGGTCAGCTGTAGTGATTATATTTTTTTGCCGGCCAGTGTTTTAGGTATAGCTGGATTAGACCCGTGAAGCTCTTTAAAGTAAAATGCTCCAAATTCACACATCCACCAGTAATAACAACAGATTTTTTCCAGTGGACTCAAACTCTTTCTGGCTGTGTTATAGTCCCACTGTAAATGCCTTTATCATGAATTATAAAGACAACACTGACATATTATCAGAAGTCGATAGTGACCTTGTTCGCTAACAGTTGCATATTGTCTTATCCATCAGATACAGAGCATAATTCATGTTCATTTTGGAGTTGTGTCTCTGACAAATTTTAATTCGGTTTTTGTCTCCACCATTGCTTAGGGGAAAATTCTCTCCAGCAGCTAAATCCAGGTGTGTTACCATCTTGTCGCCAACCTTGCCTGTCCATAATTTGGTGGTGAGGAGGTATTCACACAGCGAGTTTGTTTAGGATTGCACAGTGAACCAAAATTATACATTTGTGGACTGTAATACCAAAACAATGAGCTAAAAGATGCAGAGAGGCTTTGTAGAGCTGATGGGAACTACAGAGTTGATCATTTATTGTGAGACTGTCACAGCAAGTGACTAATTTCACATTATACATGTCCCTATAGAATGTCGTCTATTGCAAAACACATAAAAGAGGGGATGTCTTTCCCAATACACAGTCAATAAGTTGACTATCTCAGGACCGGCAGCACCTGTGCAGGACATCCATAAACTTGTTGGGCTGCACAGCATCTGAGCTCCGTGGGTTTGATTCTGTACAGGGAGCCAAATCAGCTCAAAGTGAAATTTCTGTTTGCTTGACGCTCTGGCTTTATGCCTCAAATCAGTACTGCACATTTTGTGCCAAGTTTTGTCCCCATGGACAACCCAACTTAACACACTGAAAGCAACAATGGCGTGGGAACGTGGGAAGGCGTATATTGGGTGGCTGAACAACTGCGCTGAAATGCAATTAGTCAGTGTTACAGGACTGTGCATTTAACAACTTGTACGTGTAATGTAATTTATGTATAAATCGGCGAGTCGCAAAGATTACCATGGTAGGAAATATATTTTGGCTAAAATTAATATTCATTTCACCGTGCTGTAAATAGCAGTAATAAGGCTTTATATCTGCAGAGAATACATTAGATGGTTTTATATCAGTCCAGTATTGGAATTTTATATCAATTTAGATTAAACTAAATACACAAGAAGAGTGATTTTGCACACCTGAATAAACACACGTGCATAGGAAAGTATACGATGAGTCCAGGTAACAATTCAGGTCCTTTAAACTGTAAACATACACTAAACACACTATTCACCATAGATTTCATGTGAGTAGTTTGTGTTAGATATCTTCACCAAGAAGTACGCTAATTTTTCAATGATTTATATGCATGAAGCATTCAGTAGCTTTCCTCACGGTCGCACATGTATAATAAACTGCTCTGAGATACACTGTATAGGAAGATGGATTTCCAATTTAAAAGAGCGCTTCCTTTCTCGCCACGTCTGTCAAGTTGTATGGGCACAAGCCATGTGACCCCCGCTGTATCTCCAAAAGTGTCATTCTGTCTAGGAGCCTCCTGCAGCTTCACTCAGACAAAAGCAGATTAATAGTATACTGCTGTCTCTGAGTCCAAAGACAGATATTGGGATCAAAAGATTAGAGGGATTTTCCCAGAGGATTTTTGCCTTGTTTAAATACAACCGCTCCCGACTGTCAAAGGGTGTTTGTGAAATTCTTTGACACCAAACTCCTCCTATAACGGGATTCGTCCCACAGCACAAATAAACACATCCAAATATCCACGCCACACTCTATACAGTGCGTTTCCTATTGAGGCATTCTAAGCTGGCATATGGAGTTTGAGGATGTATAATTCATTTATTGAAAGCCCCTATCTCTCAACCACTGCCAGGAAATGCTGTCATGTATGCATGGCATCTCGCAGAATTGTGGCTTTAAACAAGTCTTTCTTCCGTGCTTGTTTATATCATAGGTGATGTCTTCATTCATGCCTATGTTTGGTGTGGAAGAACACCTCAGTTTGCATAAAGCTGGAAGTTTTCTATACGTGTTTTCCATGTGGTTTGATCTCCCCTACACAGACACAGGAGAAGAAAAAAAAAACGCTGCACGGAAGCGAAAATTTGCCTCTTCAAATTCCAGGCTGTAGACGATACTTTCACTTTGAACATAAGTTGCCTTTGATGCTGCTGGTTGGGTGTCATCCTTCATGAGAGTTGTGTGAAATACTAAAAACAAGTCGAAAGTGCACTACCATAATTTGAAAGCTGCCATGCTAATGAGAGCGCCAAGACAAATCACTTTTCAGGAACATTTTTTCGTGACTTTGAAGCCCTTCGCAACTACAGTCGAGTCAGGTTTATTTGTACAGCGCGGCGTAGGTTATGAGTCACATTTTGAGGGGCTTTCTCCCTACAGTACGAGCGGAAGTGTGCTTCCTCCTGCAATATGCATATATCTTTACCCTTAATATAGATAAGATGAATAAAACAGTGCTGCAGTCAGTGAAGATTTCGTTGGCGAATATTAGTGATTGCATTTTCACTGGGGACCTTTTTTTTTGTCTTGTCATGTTTAATGGAAAGGGATGTAGCTTAATGTTAACAGTACTTAGTGCTTAGCTGTATTTAATGCTCAGTGTGCTTTATTAATACTTTTTTAAAAAAATTCTGCTGAAGAGCTGCTCTACAGATAGGGATTTGTCACACGTCAACAGGAGCCACGACTACAGCTCCTTTAAGCAAGTGCTGAGTGTACTTAGCTACATAGAAAAGACGTTTGGTGAACACTGGCACACAGTGCTTCAACGTGACGCTGTGATTTATATTACAACCACTTGCAAATAAGCTGAGCCCATACTTACAGACCTGAAGTTTACGTTGATGTCTTAGTTCCCCTGCCAGGCCTACTCAAGTGTTTAACAGCTTCAATGTCGCAAAAAAAAAAGATTTACTTCACATCTGCAATACTATCCTAGATATCTCCAATCCTGGGATTAAGGTTATTAGAACTACTGTATAAGCTGCTGTGATTATCCTGTTGGATCATTCCAACCCACAAGATGTAAAAGAATGGCGAGGTCTTCTCGCGCATCTGCTCCCACAATCCTCTCTGTTTGGGCTGTCTCTTTGGAAATATCTGGATCGGACTATATTGTCCCTACACCATCTGTTCAGAAAAACCTTGGAGGAGCTGCATAATAAGATTAATCAAATCACCAACACTAACACTGTTTGAGTATATTTAATTAGTAAAAATAAGAAAAATATATACTGTCTGTGTGCGCATTATTGTCCCATTTCGATAAGAAAGAAAGAAAATTGAGAGAAAAAGCAGGAGTTGATTATTGATTTTTATCAGTTTTATTAAATTGCTTACTTGTGAGAGTAACTTTAACATTTTAAGAAGCCAAGACAGTTAGCTTACCTGTTGGAAAGTACCAGAGAAATAATAAAGAATAAAATATATTCTCTTCAGCACCTCTGATACTCAATAATTAACACAACATATCCTTTTTATTTAATCTGTTCAAAAAAGTGTAAATACTGCTGAATTGGATTAGTGGATTTTGTTAGCTTTCGGACACAGTCGGTGCTTCTTCTATGCTACATAGCTGTCAGTTGGGTGTAGCCTTATCCTACTGTATTTAATGGACAGACCTGAGAATAGTCTCCTTATCTAACTTTTTGTCAGAAAGCGAATAAACATCTTTTTTTCCCCAAATGTCAAACTATTACTTTACTAAGTCTGTGATCAGTCTTCAGGTGGGAAAAAAACCCTTCAATCTCCACATGCTAGTGACTGCCAAGATGTAGAAAATATTGACTTATTGTGGCATTATGACAAAGTCTTTGTACACCAGCTGTCATTCTGCAAGTGTGCGAAATGTGGACTTATTGGACGCGGTCCCATTTTAGGAATCCGGTGCCAGAAGGCGACCTCACAAAAAGGTGATATGAAGAGTGTGTTGTTCTGAGGGCATACATGTGGCATCTTTGATCGACTCAGCTGGCGCGAGTAGAAATTGTGCAGCAAGGCTACGGCTGCGGGAGCTATCAATTTCCATCAGAGTGGCCGGCCGCGCCAACCGTTTCCTCTGTCTCCCCTCTTACTGTTGCTTGAGGAGGATAATGAGGGAGATGGTGAGCTATGTAATGCTCCTAACACTCCTCTGGTAGATAGATGCATTAGTTTTAGGCTGTGGTACTAAGAGATGAGCCCTCACTTATACTCATTACTCTTGATTTGCTCCAAATTGTAATTTAACAACAAATCGATCCTCTGGTAGCTCTGACCTTTGCTGCAAGGCTTTTACATTTTCCCTTAAAGCGCCTCTGCGACAAGGGATTTTAGAGCAGCCTCCCTGCTACAATTTTTCAAATCTGCAACTGTCTAATGGGCTGGCGAAGGAGTCGGTGCTTTTTTTGTTATTGCATGCATGGTGATGACATTAGTGCCCACCGATTAATAACACTGCAGAAAATGGGAAACTTAAATAAGAGCTCTTATTCTATCAGAGTTAAGGCACAACTTAAAGAGATTTCATGGGCTTGTAAATGTTTTTGTCAGGGTCAGTGTAGAGAATGTACTTTTCTCTTGCACAAATTATTTGTAAAGGGCGCTCCTCCAATTGCATGAAGTTCAGTTTACCTGCCAAAAGGAATTCTCCTCATCTGGTGGAAACAGTTGCATAATGCCCCCTGGAGGGAGCTTTCCAAAGTTTGACAAATAACCCTAATGACATCATTGGAGTTATCTCAGGTAAGGCCTTGAGACTTGAAATGACCACCTGTGTCACAAACAAAACATGGGCTTTGTGTGATGTGAGGGGTCTAGGGTTGATTTTGAGTTGCACGATGGCTCTCAGGTTAGCACGATCTCTGTTAGCAGTCTATGCATCATCTGAGGAGGTACTCAAGATGCAGAGGAAGATTCCATTTAAAATGCAGTCTGTCAATAAAGTGTTACGCACTGTGCAGGAGCCTGTCTTTGTCAATCATGCATTAGAAAATGAGTGTTTCAGAGCAGAGGGTTAGATGATTTGCTGCATCCTAAGGAAGCTGGACTCTCCATGCTTCTCACTTTTCCAGCCGAGTTGGGGTAGCACGCTGTGTGCAGCTGTCAACCTCCACATTTCTCTGCAGCACCTTTCAAGGGGTTGTCCAAATATTCACACAGAATTTCTTGCAATGAGAGTTTCTTTTTTTCCCCCATAATAAAACAAAGTGGTAGCTGACCTACTTTTTCAAAGCAATGCTGGCGTGATGAACTGCTTCAGTTTGAGGCTATTTAAGAAGGAATTGAAGTGCTTTCATTTGGAAGTGTCAGTTACTAATAATTCATAACATTGAACATTACGTAAGATATTACATCTTTTCATATAATTGCGTTATTTAATCTACTCTCTCACCTCCTGACCAATCTAACAAATTAGCATAACATATTAAGCCATGGTCAATAATGATTATATGAAAGAGAGCATTATGGATGCAAAATGTGAATACCCATACAGCTTTTGGTGTCAAGGTTACTATGAAAAGTTTAAGGTAAAGTCAGACTTTCAGATATTCCCATTTTAAATACACAACTTTCGAGGGGAGATTGAGGCCATTTGTGTAAGAGCTGGTACATTACACACACAATTAGGCTCTCTTAGAACAGGCGGCAGAAATAATTTTTTAACTGGAAGCAATCATTGAAAGGCGGCCATGACTGCGCACAGTCTTTGAGTAAAGAATTTAAGGAGAACAAATGGCTATGGATGTTTTCCTCTTGTGGGTGATGTTAACAAGCGGCAGCCTGAATGCAAGCTGGGCGGAGGGCTGTTACCTAAATTGTGATGGCAAGGCATGCAGCTGAATCCTCATTCAACCTTGACAAAATATATTTTGTTCGGAAGCACAAAACAGGATTTTACCCCTGAAAACCAATTCAGGATCCCAAGATCTAAACAGAAAAGGGGAAGGAAATGGACACAAACCAGCCACATTTGTGCTTTTGTATATTTGTTGTTGCATTATTTACATTAATTTAAAGTTACTGATAATGAACTCCAAAGACTGTCCTTTCAGAAAAGATCAGAATCATGACTGTAATCAAAGGGGCTCAGGGGCGGCGAGCTTTTCATTTTGGGCGCATTTCCTTTGAGGCTTGTTCACAGAAAGGGAGTGCTTGTTAAAGAGGTAGGAATGAATTCTGAATTTATACCGTAAATCCAGCCGAGACAAGGCAATAAAAGAGACAGAGAAATGCCGATGACATTAAGAGCGGATGAAAAAAGGTTGATTCAGGCAGACAGGATGTACTAAAATCGCCAAATGGCAGAGAAAAAGGAATTATATCTATTGCCGGCTGTTGTGTCTAGTGAATGTGACACATGTTCCTTTATGTGAAATGTAGCGTCACCCTGAACCCTCGCTGCTCTCGCCGCGTCTCCTCGGCCAACTGCATTCAGACACACTGCAAGACGGACTCGGATGTCTTAGTGACATTCTGTGGAGCTGGCTGATGGACTGGGCGCTGCTAGTTTGGCTTTCCACCGACACTCCCTTTAGCGTTAATCAGTTGGCATTGTCAGAGTGTTGAGCTCAGAGTAGAAGCGTTGTGCTGAGGTCTGCAGGAGGCAAATATACAAACTAAAAATCTACATATAGTTTTTTATTTTTTTATAATTTTTTCTTTTTTTTTTGCCTGCTGCGCGACAAAGAATATGAACGCGACAGATGTTTCATTTAGTGAGGCATCAATTTGAATAGTAATGTAATTATTCTCCATGAGCTGCCCACCGTGTGCACGATCAGCAGCACAAGACCATCAGAGATGCCGATCATCTGATAGACAGTTGAGTGCATTTTGGTGTAGTGTTACCAGCACAATAGCACTGGGATCACTTTGTCAAGGGGATTAAATGGATTTACGTCTCTGGATTAGGATGTAACCAGCTGGGTACATTTGTGAACGAAAGTGTGTGTGTGTGTGTGAGAGAGAGAGAGAGAGAGGGAGATAGGGGGCTTGTTTTAATGGTCTCTGTTAGGTGATACTGCTGTTAGAGGAAAGCTTCTTTTCTTCAGAAGGCTACCAAACGAAACCTCATTTGGCGTGGCCATCGAAGATTGTGAAAGAATAACTCGTACAACTGAACATGGTTTGCATAGTGGTCGTTGTATCCTCCTTCATCAAATTAAATTCTCTAAGCGCCTATATTCTATATCACAATAAGAAAGGTGCTGTCACGTTTATGTCTCTTTCTCCTCTATTTTGATTTAAACTGTGTGTGCAAATCTGAGATTTAATATAAAGAAACTATATATATATGACACAATGTACAAGCTGTACTTAAAAGATAAATGAATAAATCTCCCTCTAATTTGAATTAGGTTTTCATCACTAATACTTAGTGGAAGGGAACTACTATAATATAGTAATAACAGAACAATTTCACACAATCTACACCAAATGAAATATTGCTCTTAAACAGGCCAGTGGCTGAACTGAAAAACAGTTGGAGGAATTATTAGCTACTGTGGCAAAAGTCTTCGGGGTCTTGACAATTGGCAAAGGGTCTTGATTCTTTTACTTTTCTCTTCTCATGTGGTCACTTTGCAACTGCCAGCTTCATGCCTGCCTCGTCCGAATGCTTTTTTCAGCAGTGTGCTTTTCATCATCAAGCTAACTTTTTGTGAACAAAGTGCCCTTTACTATTTTCATTCCCATTTATCTACTGCAGATGTCCAGACAGCTGATATCAGGAAATACTCACAATGCATAAAGCTGCACACAGTTCGGCTCATCTAAATTACATTTACATGAGTCTGTGTGCAGATTTCATGTTTTAAAAAATAAATATGAAACTTTGAAAATGTGGTAGATTTTCTAAATATTCTCCATTTCTTAAAGGTTTGGATAAATTACGAATTATTTTAATTGATAAAAGGATTTCACATTATGCAGCTCCTTTTGCAAAATGCACAATAAAACTGATTTGGCACAAAATTTAACAAAATTATAGCAGTGACCTGTTTGACTGCCTTGTATTTTGTTCACAAAATGATGATTTGGATTGGTTTTTGTGCATGGTCTCTGATTTGGAAGGGGAGCCAGTGGTGATGGTAAGTTTTGGGTCAAACAATCGCTTGAATCTGGGAAAGAACCATTTTAAAGAGGTAGGAGTTTATTTTGTAGTGGAAATGGGTCTTTTCATGCCCAGCTGGCTGCATGGTTACAGTAACTTTATTGATTACAGGACCATTTTCTGTTGTAAAAATATTGATTAAGCATTGCATGCTACTGTCTCTGTGATGTC
Organism: Terapon puta; assembly: GCA_028564955.1. Taxonomy (NCBI): domain Eukaryota; kingdom Metazoa; phylum Chordata; class Actinopteri; order Centrarchiformes; family Terapontidae; genus Terapon; species Terapon puta. The sequence continues at coordinate 9,047,914 of JAOXYL010000039.1, read as the reverse complement.
AATTCATTGATTGTTTTGTTGAAAAATTTAAATAATGTAATATCATCAGAATTTTTTTTTCTCATTTCTATTTCTCCTCATTATTATGTGTATTTCTGCTGTCATGACTTTAAATATTAAATATGGAATCAGTCTCCAGGCAAATTGCGAGCACATATTGATGAACAGAACTGTTGACTGACTATATTTTGTTCTTTTTATAGGCTGTCGGGCCCTTACGCACTCTCATTTCATTGGTTTTGCATGTTTCCAGTCACGTCATTTTATCAAACCAATTTATTTCCCCACCGTTGGCATGCGTTTACCTCACCTGTTTGCTATTACCTTACCGAAATGTAATTCCTCTCTCGGCCTCCTTCCTATTAGAGTGACAGATCTTACATGGCAGTTTTCTCACCTCCACAAACATCACTTGGATTGCCAAAATTAATGCTAGGACAATTTCATTTGGGAGGCAATCTCCTCTTGCATCGCCAATATGTTCTCACCGGTCATTGTTTTTCAGTACTGAGACCAAATCACCCGAGTAGAGTTCCAGTCACGAGACCCCACTGCCCACTCTGAAACCTTGGAGGCATTGCTATACCACAGCCGACTCTAGTTATTTAGGTTATTTGCTCTTGCAGTGCATTTCATCACATGCGGTGTGGAGCAGCTTTTCATTTAAGCAAACAGTGCACACTTATTCCATTGAGTCTGCTGAATAAAATAGCTGAAACCAAAAGTCATATTCTGTCAGGTTTAAAAGAAAGGCTCAATAAATCATATTTATTTGACTAACGCAGACTCAAGATATGTTTGTTTGTTTGTTTTTATTATCATTTTATCTTATTTTTTATCTCCCTTACCGTCCTTACCAGCCTAATGATCAATACTGGTTTTTCAATATTTTAACAGTGATGCCAGTTTGTATCTGCTGCCAACGACGACTTGTCTGAATCTGATTCTTCAAGGTTAAATCAAATTTTCAGGAGGGCTCATTCATTTATAACTCTGTCCTGTATTCCAGGTCAGTGAGAATTAAAAGGTGGACAACAAAATGAGGGCCTATGGGTAAATCAGCATTTCCTCTGCAGGGGTTGCAATAGGTCACTTGCATGTGATGTTTAATGCCTTGCATGGTTACGACATGCAATGGCCAGTACCAGTCTGCATGCTGCTTAATGAATGTCTTCCTCTCTTTCTCTTTGCCTGTCTGTGCTTCCAGAAGACAGCCACGCTGAAGGTGGGTACTTTAACTGTTGGCTTCTTTTCCTGCCAAATTTTGTATGCCCCACACATTGTCATGGCTAATGCTCCTCAAATAAATCAAGGGAGATGTTTTTAAATGGGTATTGATGTTACTGGTGTGGTAAGTCTGAATAATCAGGATTACATTTTTTTTTTACTTTCAGTTCATTTTCCAAAATAGCTTTCACAGCCAAAAAAAAAATCAAGCTAATGACCCAGTCCCCTTCTGTTTTTAATTTGCTGATTAAAGGTTTCTCTGATATTAAAAGTGAGTAAAATATGATAAGTTGTTTTTTTTTCATGTTCACATAAAATTTGTAATGTCATTGCAAACCTCACTGTGATAATTCTCCTGTGTATATGAATGAACTCATACCTAAATGACATCTTTAATGTTGTTCTAAAGAACAAGATTAGCTTTAGCTTTTCCAACAGCATACTTTGAGCACCCTCAGAGTACCGATGTTTTCCTAAACTATTCATATTAAAATGTCATCTGTAAATACCTTCATCTTTTTTTATCTCAGGTGCTGTTTACTATTCACAATTCATATTGATTGCCTTATTAAAAAATATATATATAAAAAACAGCAGGGTTTTAGACCCTGAGAGCCACTGAAAAAAATAATAAGATGTATTAAAACATTAAATGATCCAAGTGGGCATTCTTAAGTAAGAATCAACTTGAAAGTTTTAGCAGAGAAAAACTATAATTAAAGTATTGATGCAGACCTGGTGCAAAACAGAACACTATGACATATTTCCTTAAATCATTATTAATGTAATAGTTATTAATGTAATAGTCAGATCATCAATGTACTAATTGCTTATTTTTACCTGCCATTTTGTGGCTTATCTTACTTATGGTCATACTGTGTCAGAGGTCAGGCTTCTCAAACTATTTGGAAAGTGTGTGCAGTTGTCATTTGGTTGAATATGAGAAATATCTTATTGGTAAGTACATCATCCTGAAAAAGTGGGACCACGACTACTTCTCGGCAAACTCATCACACAACGTTGCCTTTTTCTTTGTGAGCGAGGTCGTTCACTTTCCCTTGTGTTACAGTTCCGTGGGGACGGAGCGAATTGTTGTTAATTTGTGGTTGAAATCAAATAGTGTGGCAGGAAGAAAAAGCTTGCTAATGGAAAGCACTGGAATTAAGTCATTGGCAGCCAATGCGACGCCCCATTCCGACAACGGCCGATTGCATTTGCCAGGCAGCAAGCTAACAGCCGATTCAGAAATAGCTACCAAAGCCTTCAGCTTTCAGGTGTTGTGGCAAGTGTTGTAACTGCAACACTAAAAACACATCATCTGAATGCCAGAGGAAGAACAATGGGGAAGAAATGGATCCACCAGGCAGTTAAGCGTATTGTTCGTTACATTAGTTAATTGTGTCAATCAAATGAATTAAATACAATTAAACTGTATATTTATGCAATTTGAACTTATACTAAAACCAAACCATGTCCAGTCATCTTCCGCCTTTCCTGTATGAGACGTGTATTACTCAGATGCTATTCGGACACTCGACAGTTGTTGAAGCTCAAGGTAAAGCGGTCTTGGGCTATATTTGTGCGTAGGGATTGCTCTTTCACCGGTAGGTGGGTTGACGGTCTGCGTCTCAACTTAGAGAGAAAAAAAAAAAAACCTAAAAAGAGGTCAACCTGAATTTAGATTTCTGACTGATGACGAGTAAGTGGCCGATGATGCATTGCAACCCGCCTTGGTTGACTAAATGCTCATCACGCTGACCCTGTCTGTGCACCCTCCTCTCTCTCTCTCCGTCCCACTCTTCCCCACCCCGGCACCCCCTCAAGTAACACAGACATCTGCTCTGTAAGAGATGCCTGCGTGTCAGTGTCATACAGCTTCCCATGATCCCTTGTTCTCTGCTGACTGTGCTCTTGTTCTCCTTTAAGGTCTGGCACACCTGATGATGGGCGACCAAGGTATGGGCTCTGTTCCTTTTCTCCCGTCGTTCCTCCATTGTCCCTCCCGCCCCCGTTGTTGCTCAGAAATGTGTGTGCCTCTAACTCCTGTGCGATGCTTGGGCTTGAAGCTTCAGATATGGGCTGCCATTTCACTTATTTTGAATGACCCACTTGATTTTCGTTCTCTGAGTGACTTTCTATCTTTCTTTCTTTATTTCTTTCTTTTTTTTCTTTTGCGACCCCTTTTTCAAGCTCATTTGGCTTTCCACTCCCCGCTCTGCTGGGCGTCATTTCACTGCATATTTTCTTTTCTTTTTAATTATTCACATCTCTACTGTAGATTCTGATGTTTTATGATGATGCGGTTCAAGTAAAGGGCCATTTGCATTAACATTATTAGGATATAATGCACGGTGGTGGAAAATAGCTCACTGAATTTCTAAGCTAATCCTCATCTGTCCTTGCTTCTGTAATGCATGTAGCGAGACAGTCTGTCCATTCTATCTCCGTCTTTCCATTTGTGTGGCTACCGCATATCCTTATAATGCCAGCAGAGCAGGAATGTTATGTATTGTTCTTCTATTTCCACTTTCCTTTGTTCGTCACACATTCGCACTCTTACATCTGCACATATGTGTAGCCATCAAGCCTCTTTCTCCTGTCGCCTGTCCTTTTCCAACTTGACCATGACACTTATCGGTGTCTCCTCTCCCTTTGTTCTCCCTTTTTGTCTGGACTCTGCTTTCTTCATGGAACATTTCATCAAATCTCATAGGTAAAAGTAAAGGTACTACCCTTTTAAATCTCTGAATCAATTAAACTACGACAGCAGTGTTTGTGGCATTATATACTCATGCTAAATGAAGTATATAAAGTCATTGGCATTTTATTTTTTTCAAAATTGCTTTCTCTATTAATGAAAGCTTTTCAAGGTAGGTGCTGCTTTCGCTTTGCATTCAAATGTTTAAGCCGTGTCACCTTTTCTGCTTGATGCATGGGAACCATAAAATGAGACTCATATGGGCATATGAACACAATAGTTGCTGTCCTAGTTCCAGTACACCATCACCACGCAGGGGTAACTACGCTCTCTTTGTTCAAACAATGGGGTTTGGGGTTTCGGGTGAGGCTTGATCATAGTGTTGTGGGCCTCCCATCCTGGCTGTGATCCTCACCTCTTCTCCCTGTGGGGTAAGTGGACTTCTGATCTTTGCCATTTGACTCTCCTCCTCAGGGCAGAGAGGGGAAGCTTGGCTTCTAAGGTCCCTACTGAGCATTCAAGGTAAAACTTTGATTCTTTCAAGTTCAACTTCAAGCCAAAATTTTACATCATTAGCTTAATGAAGTGTGGGAAACTCGAATGTCAACGTGTACGAGTTGCTAATTGGACAACAACATATAACAATATAATATAACAACAATACTGTATTAGAAAAGTAGTGCTGACACTATGACATTCAAGTGTCCCAGTTACATTCTGATTTTGCTTGCTCTTGTTGTTGCTTTGACATTCACTATGTTATTAGCCCTAAATTTGCCCATTCTTATAAGCAATTTTCTATTTCTTTACACCAAATAGAAAATATTGTGTTATGTTAAAATGCTATCTCTTGTCATATACTTGTGAAGCGTCACCTGAACAGGTAAGGTTCAAACTGCCCTGTGGATGTGTAGTGTGCTGCTAGATGTTGATGCTGCAGCGATATGCACATAAATAACATTTACACACATGCGCACATGCACACAAATGAAACTATACCCTATTATAAAATGTAGATGATTGATTTTTCCATCTCCTAAGGTAAGTGTCATTTCCCTCATCCTATTTGTTGCTCTTCGTTCTGCATATGGATATGGCATACTTTTCAGTACACTTCATATTTATACTCTGTACTGTGCAACATTTATTTGACATACATACAACTATAACCCCAAGGTTTGCTAATTTCTTGAATTAATAGGATGGGCTAGCGGTTGTTGTCATGATTGAAAATAAATGATTAAAAATGAATTGTTTGGTAGTCTGTAAACACAAATGCCAGTGTTTCAGTGCCGGCGGGACTTTGCTTTGTCTGCAACATACATGTTACATGTCTGCAAGATCAAACCCACTGTAAATCTGACTGGTGTTTTTCCTCTACACTATATGGTCTCATCTGAAACCCACTGCTTTTTTTACTACACTGTACCAAACAGCCTGCTCAGATGTGGCAGAAGGAGAGCCACAGGGAGAGATTGAGAGAATGCTGATGAGGCACAAATCTGAGCACAACGCTTCTAATTTGGGCCGTGGTTAGTTGTCCCCCGTGTTACAGTGTGAAAGCTAGTCAGTCCGGTGATGTACTGTACTGTGTGGTCACAAACACACATCCCCGCTCGAGCATTAAATCTAGGAGCGAGAACGGTGCCTGTGTTCATTGTCTGCTTTAAGCTTGTGAGAATATTGTCTTCAGTGTTGCCCCCCCCTCGAGGACCCCCTGTGTCACGTTAACCACTTGTATGGTTTATCCTCCGTTTCATGGCCCGTCCCTTGAGGATGGGCTAGTTTCTCTCTGCTGCTTTCAGCCGCCGCACTGATGCTGGATTCCAAAAACCTAGTTTCTTTCAATCCAGCTCCACAGAGCAGGGCATACAGTAGGATAAGTCATAATACCGCTGGCACACAAATCACAGGGTATTTAATTGCTGTCATCACAATAAACTGCCATGTGCGGCTTAAGAGGAACTGCAGGCTGTGCAGACAGGCTTACAGGTACAACTGGGCTATTTCTAAATGAGTAAACTTTCTAATGTAATTGCTTTCACTTTCTAAAGACTGAAATTGTCCCTTTTCATAATACCGTGCACATTCCCAGGGATTTCTGTGAGGTGGGCTAGCTGATCCCTTTGCTAGTTTGTTTGCGCATGATGCGCTTTATCTCACATGTCAAATTAAATGGGTGTTTACAATGCATTAGTACTTTTCTCTTTATTTTAGAGGATGCCAGTACACCAAGGCCTTTTAACAGGACATCACACACACTCGTGAGGCTTGCCTGAACTAATTTAGAATGATCAAATGTGACAATTTCACAGTCGTTGTAGGAGTTAACAATGGTGTGGGAATTCTCACACATACAAATATTCGTTCATATGAATGTTTACTGATGATTCCTACAAACCTCAGTGGGTCTGAATGTGCGTGCGATAAAATCTGTGTATCTTTTTATGTTTTATGAATAAAACCAAAGCCACTTGAGACAAAAAACAATGGTATCATCACAGCTTGCCCCACATGTAGTGGTATATTGGCAGCAGTATAATGCACGCTGCATCAATAATTGAATCGCACACCGTATGTATCTTGCAAGTCCAATATAGACACAGATCTATGTAGAGTCCATGAGAAAACCAAAATCCTAAAAAGCTAAATGAGTACAGTAGCTTCATTCTATTGTTACTGTCCCACCCAAACCTAAAAGATGAAGAAATATCTTTTTGGGAGACATGCATATGTTTGCATTCCTCATGGCATGGTGCAGTAATGGATAGTACTTAAGCTGGGATTCAGCACGGCTCAGTGAGTAAGTGCTGCAGGGGTGTGTTTAGGTCAGTGAAAGACATTGAAATAGCCTCACTTGACATACAGGATGGGGGATTTTGAAGTACCGCCCGTTTACTCCAGCTCGAGCTCAGTGAGATGCTTTACAGTCCAATATTATGCAAAGTTCGGCCATCTGCATAGCTGCAAAGGTCACAATCGACTAAAGTTTCCATCACTTCAGCACTGGATACTTTAGCTCACACACTTGAAAAAAAAACACTATGTTTCTATTTTTCAGTATTCTGAGTTGTTGATAAAGTCATCATTTCATCCTGCAATGGAGAATCGTACTGTGAAATCTGTTGACACTCTGCTTCAGCGATGTTGTTCCCTCTAATGCGGACATGGACGAGGATTGCACTTGCCACCATCAGCCCTGGCTTGGAAATTCTTGAAGTCAGTTGTTCCCAAAGGAAATGTTACATCAGTTGTGCTGCAACTAGAATCTCTATCCAGCCCTCACATTGTAGCGACTCTGATGTCATCTCGCAGCTGTCAAATGGAAATGTCATGGATTTTAAAACTGTCAAAGAGACGCATGCGTTGTAATCCATTATAAAATTCTGTTGCAGCGCGGAGGGCGACCCAGTCTTCGTGTGCTTCGGCGGGCAGCAGCAGAAGTCCTTTTCATATTCTGGTATAGTTTGGCTTTTGTGTAAGTGACCTCACGAGGGTTGTGTTGCAGATCGAAGAGCAGCCGAGCAGATCGTCATAGCGGCAGATGAAGTGAATGCGGCGGAGCAGCGCGTGGTGGTGGCTGGGTTGGGTTGCTCGCAGGCTCAGCGATTCCCTCGTTGCTTTACAGTTAGGTTGACAGGCCCACGAGATGACAGCTGAAATTTGCCGGTTGTCAGTGTGCGGCAACATGCTTATACACACGTGACTCCACAGGTACGTGTCGGTTAGAAATAACGACTATTATGACAAGCTATGGAAAGATTTGTCACACTGTTTTCATGACAGATATTCACAGTGTCATTTTTAGCTTAAAGGGGTGTGTATGTGTCACCGTGTGTGTGATATTGGTGACGGTGTTGTAAAAAAAAAAGAAAAAAAAGCAAATCCCAGCGATGGGTGAAATCGTTTAAAAAAGTTTGAGAACCCCTGCCAAAATTAGAATCCTTCTTTATGTCTTCTTGATGCTTGGAGAAATCTTAAAGCCTTACACATGTTTGTCACAATTTTGGGAGAATGATTACATTTCAGGGTACGACAGAGATGATCTTGTATATTAGGACAATAGGTAGAACCAAAGAGTAGCCCCCACAGAAGCACACTTTGCAACCAAAAATGCAACAAGTTCTTTTAGATAATTCGGAACTGCATGTCAGAGAGCAGCCGTCAAGACTTGTCTGCCTTCTTTATCTGACAGGTAACAAGCTACCATGTGGTGTACGTTGAATCAACAACAGATGTTGCCTTTGTAGCTTCACATGAAACCTGGAAGACTGTCAGTGAAATCCTTTCAGCTCCATTGACTCCCTCAGGATTACAATTTCTCAGCTTTAACCCACGATGTTAAACATATCCTTGGTTGTAGTCATTCCCTTTTTAAATAAAAGCTAACCTGTGAGGTGGTCTGTGGTCAAAATAATAAAGAGAAACTCAAGACGTCCTTTAGAGAGGAGTGCTATTTTCTGACAGTCTTGAGTTATACTCCTCTTGAAGGGCACACTCAGAGATAATGACATCTTACAGTGAGTGGTCATCTGGACTCTCATTATGTAAAATGTCAGTGGAAGTGCTGTTTGAGAAGCTGACTAAGAAAAAAAAACCTCAATTGGGTTTATCTCTAGGTATTGGCATATGTAACACCATACAACACCATCTGGTGTGAAAACCCTAAACTTGAGAGCTTGACTGCATCTCACACTGCATACAAATCAGTAGCTGGTTGTAGAAAATGATTGTGAAAATATAATATGCATAATAAAATGGTTGTGGTCCGAGATTAGTGTATGTATTACATCTGAAGGCTTCAGGAGCCACCATGTTAACTCAGAAGGAGATTTGCTGTCATGAAATTTGTTCATATGGAGACGTCCGATTTTCGGTCTGTCTCTTCCAGCAGGCAAAGCTTCTAAAATATGAGTGAAGTATAATCCAAGTGCTTACAGAAAGGCATGGGCCTGCCCTTATATTTATGTTACCTTGCAATTTCCATCATATTCAATCGTAACTTTAAGAGCAACTTGCCAAGGAATTATGAACACGGGGGTGTGGGAAAATGTTTACTATGGCATTATCCTGCAAGTGTTGCAGTCCTTAAGAAGTGTTTTAGCATACCTTTATTTTTTGCTAGCACAAGCAAGAATTCCCAGCTGACCAGCATTAATGTCCCTTCGCATGACAGTTATTGGACTGTAAAAGGCACCAAGCTCCTCTTTTAAATATCATTCAATCCTTGTGTTGAAAATCAGTAAATGAAATGAATATAAATACCGATTGGATTTTTTTAACTTGTAATTTTTTCCATTTAAAAATGATTGGTAGACTGTTGCATAAACAATAAAGCAGCCACATGTACCCTATATGCATTGTTACAAGAGAACTGGGGGAGGGGGCCTTTAATTAGTTTAATTAGCTATCAGGAGAGGAGAGAAGCAGTGCTAACAACAACATTCAAAACTCTAAATGAACTTTACCAGTCAGAGAAATTGATTCGGCCTTGCATCCTCTTCAAACAAAGCGGGTCTTTGTATTACCGTCACAGGTTTAATATGTCTGTGAGTAATGAGCTGTTAAACCAAAGTGATTTTCTCTTCTCAGATTGATCCATTTGATCCAAAACTTCCTTTATTCCACTTGATAAAAGGAATATTAGAAAAGTCAGAAGAGAAGTAAAGCGTATATTATGTTATAGTTAGTCATCTTGTAGCCCCTCAGATTTATCATGGAACCATGGTCCCAATTTAATTTGATTAGCATCTTATTGTCTGTACAACTTCAGTTTCCCAGACATTGATGTGGAAAGCTGAAAAATAGCAGCCAGAAAAAAGTGAAGACCATCTCACCACCTGCTTCATTGCCTGATATAAAGGCTAAAAGAAATCAAACCAGAGTATAAAAATTAACCTTTTGAAATATTAAGTTAACCCTAAGATATAGGCTAAACCACATTATCAGTTTCATTGATACAGGCCAAGATCACATCAAAGTTGAAAAAGGTGTGTTGGAGATATTCACTGCCCAACAGGGTTTAGATTTTTAGACCCTTTGGGCACTTTTCTGTCCCCACTAAAACTTTGGAGGCAACTTGAAAAGAAGTTGTTTTCCTTGTTTTCCTTGTGGACTCATTGACGCAGGTTGTCCGTAAACAAACACTATTAAACACGTCGTACGTGGATTAGTTACGACGTGCTAACTTACCCCCATCATGCCCGCACCACCCAGTTTACCTGATCCATGCACCATGCAAAGGCCATCAGAGTCTGTTACAAACAAGGTAATTGTGCCTGATGGGTCACAGAGGCAGTTTCCAGTGCGACAGCGATGGGGAAACACACTCCTTTTGCAGTGCAGAGAATAAAAAAGGCCTGTAATTGCCCGGAGTGAGATTTGTGTATCTTGACATGGCAGATTGGCAAGGCTGCACTAAAGCTACACAGATTAGTACATTACCACAGATTCTGCTCCTGAGGGGGAGGCAGGAAGACGCACAGAGAGAGTGAAGGACTTAAAGCAGACAGAGAGAGGCATTTAAAGAATGAGCACAAGGAAATGGGCAGAGACAGAGAGAGGGGCACTGTGTGGAAAGAAGAAGCGTGATAAAGTGGGATTATAAAACGGAGCCACATGATTATAATAGACACAGAGGGGTAATAGAGTAATGAAGGAAAGAAAAAAAACTCTCAGACTATTGCCTTAAGTGGAGACTGTTTTCTTTTTGAAGAAAATTAGGCTTATTTGTTTCCAGCAAACATTTATTTTCATACATCAGACCTGCCTGCCTGGCTTTATGATAGACATGTTTTGCCTCTTTGTGCCAGTCTCAGCCTCATCGCCAGCATCCTCAATCAGATAAGCAGTTGCATGCCTTCACATCTCTGAGCTGTCATAGTTTTTTTTTTTTTTTTTTCCGTTGACGGTAGTGTTTTTTTTTTTAAACAGCATTCGCATCTCCCCGCACACATCATTAATAATAAACCAAAAATCCAGCAGCAGGCTTTTGGATTAATAGTTATCAATCCCTTTCCCAAAGAATATTTATTATAAAAGATGACAAGCATATATTTTTTTCCCAACCTAAAGAAAGGGCGAAGGAGAATGTAGAATAAAAAGGTTGGATCAATATGAACAAGGCTCATCTGGCTCCCCAGGTAGAGTGGAAGGAGATCTGCTGCAGATCAATATTGCTGGTCGATGCCAGTGAGAGACTGCAGTGATGAAAAACTCTATTTCTTGGCCCTCAGAAGGGAGTGGATGAATCTTAGCAGAAAATAGATAAAGGGGGAGATACCTATACCTCAGCTGTAGACTGTGAAATGCATCCTTTGCATGTCAGTTTGTTTAGTTATAGTTCAGCTTTTAGATCATGGATTACGGGCATTTTGCTGGCCTCCGCTGATGGAACGCTGCCAGGTGTTTTTATGATGCACTGCACAGGATGTGAAATCATATCTGTCCTTTCAAAGTGTGTTATGAAATGGGATAAAAATATGTACAATACATGTTTATGGAGCAACGTATGGCGCTGTGGCGCTGCTTTGTGGAGGTGATTTATGAGTGCAAGCCAGTGCCTTAGCGGGATTCAAAAGAGATTGTTATTCCCCCCCTAACCCCCACATCTTTAATGGTTCATTCATCTTCTCCCATTACACTGTAAGTCTGCAGCCTGTTACTTTCCAGACATACTGGAGAAAAGGGATGCTGTGTGACTAATTTATATGGAATCATTCACACTCCGATACATATTCATTCGTCCTTCCGTTGACTGTTGGCCGGTCTTTTCATTGTGGCATCATACTGTTAAATATGGAGAGAAACTAAGTAACACTGCAGCAGTGACAAATGTGTTTTTCATGATACACAAATAAAAACAAATTAGGGTTGGAGATTTTTAAATAAATTATGGTGATTATAGTTGCGTTTTGCAATCCACAAACAAGAAACGTTCAACTTGAACGGATATAAAACCATTTGCTCAAAGGCAAGTACGCCATTATACATTACCATATCAAGTTATTGAGTATTGAGACTCCTCCATTGTCCCTCGTGCATAAAATGATTAGGGGCTACTTAAAAACATAGAATGTCAGCTTATTATTTAAGTTTAAATACAACATGAATTTTTGGGGTTGGAGGACGTCAGAGTCTGCATACTCGCTGTAACCAAATGCACATTTATTAGATATTAACAGGTATCCTTTTAGGTTTTCAGTAAATGTTGTCAGATTAATGGACACTGGAAATATATGGTATGATATTTGTTTGGGTGTGGTTCTATTCATTAGTAAAACTGGACTGGAAGATATATCGATGATGACTGCAATTCACTTAAAAAATCATTATATAGATTTATAAGAAAATCACTTTATCATGTTCTGCACATTTGGCATTCATAATGACTTATTTCTCTCCATTGACCTTAACATGCAAATATGACAGAACACATAAGCTTTTATTAACCTTAGCGGTTGACTTTGATAAATAAATATAATGAATGCAACGCTAATTAGGACCTGAGAGTTTCTGCACTATTGATACAGCATTCTGTGAATATTTTTGTGTGAGCGACCAAACCTAAAAGTGGATGCCTTTTCAATGATGCATAGCGAGGAAATGGCAAAGCTCCCTGTGGGAAATTGAATAGTCCATTTCCAATCGAGTGTGCCCTGGAAAATCCATGGGGGTCAGTGGCAATTTGTCTCAGGAGGTCTGCACTGAGAGTCATTACGCTCAAGACCAACATGTCCCCAGGGACAGAACCATTCTTTAAAGGGAGACTTGTATTCCCTTTTGATATATATAAAATATTTCCCTCCTCTCCTTGTGCTGCCTCTTGCAAATAGGTATGGAGATTTTTCTCTGTGACATATGAATTGCAAGTTGCATAACAGCATGCTAACCAGCACAATACAGCGCTTTCCTCCATCATAGTGAAGCAGCATCTCATTAACCTACTATTTTTGAGCAGCTCATGTTTGCTCAACAAATTGCTCATGCCCCTTGTTTAATTATAAGCAAAGCAGCAAATCTACTCCACTTGGAAGACAAATTTTGTTGTCATGCCGATTAAAGGTGTCATGAATTTTAATGGGCAAATAAGCTGCTATCAATCATTATTTACTCGTGTTTTAGCAGGAGGAAGGTGACTTTTCAGCGAATCTGCAGGCCTAATTCCCTCATTTGCTGCCACATGACTCCACGTTACTCGTCTCATACTTCCTCGTTAACCGCGTGTGTCCGTTATATTCGAGGATGCTGACGGTAGTTTCCTCTGACGGACTGACTCTTTTGCTAATTTGGCTGCTCCTGGACGAGATCAGACAAGGCTTTCCATAAATTCACCATAAATCCCATGAGGCAATATTTGAAGTTATGCTAGTATTCAGAATTAGACCGACATCAAGGCAAAGCTGTCACTGCCCTCCGGTCAAAGGCCTGGACTGATCGGTTACAACAAGGCTTCAGTTTTCAGCACAGAAAGTAGTTTTAGATTGAAAATACTTTGCAAAATCTTCTCTGAGGCCTGTGGACGTTAATTAAAGGACTCCCTCAGAAAACAACATATATGCTTCCTTTATTGATACTTTTACGGTGCTAATAAATTAAATTACTTATTGATTATTAATTATTCATTGATTTGAGACAACTTTTTTTGTAAAAAGAAAAGCCATTTTTATCTTTTAATTGATTAAACTGTCCAAAACACATAATGAAAGACCTCACAATGAAAGTTGTTCCTATTCCCATTCATGGGCCGTGTCACTGAAAAGTGTTTACTGAAATTGTGGTGATGGAACTTGAAGAATGACGCATGCAGGTTTACATTTGAAACCCTGCTGCTTTATTAGTGAGCCTATTTCTGCCGCTCGTCTAAAGAAATGTTTTTCACTTTTGGATGCTGTGAATTCATCCTCCGCTGTATTTTCATTTGCCCTCCGCTCTCATTTCCTGCCTCGGCTTTTCCTCTCTCCGCTCCTCGGATTCAAATCACCTGTGCGTTGCCCACACATCCTTAGAGAGAGAAAACGAGCTGATGAAAGACAGTGGGAGATTACATGACCCCACTTGATCCATAGCTGCTGTATCAATGAGTTTCTAGTTATCAGTGCGTTCTTGTTTTGGCTTGTGGATGAGATCCACCTCAGAGCAACATCAAAAAGGCAGCACTGTTCCCTGTTTTTCATTTCACTGTTATTAGAGGAAGCACAGAAATGCACCGGGTTTCAGTAATTCTGTGGAGAATATTTCAGGGGTTGAAATGTCCAGGCTTATCATGGTAAATAACAGAGAGTGCATAAGCTGGCTACTGTATGAACTCAGGAAATCAGGGCGGAGGTTTTTCAATTTCGAAAGAAATCGTTTTTTTCTGCTAGAAAAGAAAGTGAAACACAGTGATTGGCTCTATAAACCCTGAAGTCATGTGTACACATTCCTGCTTTCTCCTCTAATTTGAAGTAAAGTAAAAGTTGCAATACATATATATGTATTATTTTGAAAGACCTGCTCTTGCTAAACAATCAAATAATATAATGGTGATATTTCGAAGTTAATAATTATTTCAGCAGTGTCTTGTTAATGTAAGAGTTAAATGTGTATCACAGTATAAATTTCTTTGTGAGATAAAACTGGGAATATATCATTCACATCTCTTCTCTCTAGTGGCATTCACACCCTTCATGAATTATAGATGAAACTAATTGTTTCATTTGTGGTTATTCCCTGTAGTGTTTTAGTAATCCATCATTTATCTTCCCCCGATCTCTATCACTGTAATAGGTGTGTTTTGCACGAGTCTCTACGAAGTCTCCCGCTGCAATTAAACTGCATGAGGAATGACGATATTACAAAGGAACGACTGTTGTACTCTTGTTCCTCTTGTTTCATTACGTTGCAGCAAAAGCCAATAACGTCAAGCACGTGGGAGATTGACATATTTGCCGGTACGTGAGCTGACGCCAACGCTGTGATGTTCAAAGTGTATGTCTGATTTTAAAAGTTATTTCACACCTTAGCCCCAAACTCCTTTACTGGAGTCTGCCATAGCATCACATCGACAGAATGAGTTTTTGACCAGGTTTTTGTTTATGTGATTAAAAACAACATTCTCCATTTTAATGTTAGAATTTTAATGATTATAAGAGTAAAAAAATAATTGGTATGTTCATGCGGCAGCCTGTTTAAAAAGCAGATGCTTCATTTTCTTCTTTTAAAAAAAAAACAAAGCATTTCGCACTTATTAGCGCTTAATAAACATTGTGCAGCCTGTGGGGAGTGGCATAATGAACTGTAAATATATTGCTTTCTGATGGCCCCCGCTGAGGCCATAATTCCCTGTCCCTGAGCTCAGGTGAAGGTCTCTGGGGAGCTGTCAAAATGTCCATGTTCCCATGAACATGCTACCGTGGCAAGGCTCCCAAGAATTAAAGTGGCTGCCTGAGTCAAGCCAACCTGGGTCATTAATTTTCATTTTTGTTCACAGTCAGCCGTTACTTATCCTTGGGCTTTATGATTTGGAGCCTGTGGGATTCAGCCAGGTTTTCCTATGAGGTCACAAGTGCGCAGTCTGGCAAAATAGCAACACAGTTAGCCCTTACATTTACACTGACAAGTAAAACAGCATTTGCGGATGGGGTGAATGTTTACTGAGATTAGCGAGGAACAAGCATGGCTAATCATGAACTGTCATTATTCCAGGGAACATTTCAGTCTCTGATGGACTGATTTTGTGCGACATACACTTAATTTGATATGTGCAGATTGCACGAGTGCAGCAGATTGTGTGCCGATGTCACCGGCTCTGCTGGAAAGGGCTTTTTGGCATTGAAAGGGAGTGTAGAGAGCTGCCGCCAGCACCTATTGGTTTCACTGAACAATTCCAACAATGCCAGCAAGCAGTTTTTGATTAAAGCTACAGACGGCGAGATTTTTACATAAAAGTAGATCTTATCAGGCAGCATCAAAAAGCGGGGCTATGTCAGAAGGGCACGCTATCTACCGTAATTGAGATCACACACATTTCTCCTGCTTGCTAAAATTAAATTCTGGCGTTGAGACTGGTCACTTCAACCACAGGAAATTAAAAATCAAAGCTTAATACAAAGTTCTCCCCTAAACAGCAGTGAGGGAGTGCTCTGTTCAGACAATCTCTGGCTCATATCCTGGGTCTGTCACTCTCTTGTCTGGGCATTATAGAAGTCTGTACCTCTCCTTGCTAGACAGTGACACTCAGGAGAGAAATTCAGCCACACATTAGACTGTGGAACAAAGCCCAGTTAGATCTTATGAGTCTAGTAAAATCATCCAATACCAGGATATCTGCGAGTGTACGGGCATTTGATACACATGTTGATAGTGTATCAAACATTTGATGAATAAATGATCACTATAAAGCCAGATTCAAGCACAGAAGGAGGTTAATTATCTTTGAATATTGTATGCTGCACCAGTTTTTCTGCTGCCGAAGAATCTTGACGTTAAGCAGTTCAAGGCCAGTACACGTTTTAAATTGACTAAATGATATTTTATGCAACAACCCACTGACTCATGACGTCACTGTTTGAGATGAATACTGCTCTGCTTTTTTCTAATTCATTAGACAAATAGGCATCTTTGAAAAGGCTCTAGTAATTGTTATAATCAGGGCATAAATTCGTATTCCACTGCTTAAAGTTTCCATATAGACTCAAGTGAAGTTAAAGTGCATATGATTAGTTCAAATTTGGTGGCTATGTTGAGAATGTAGTATGTTATGTTTTATTTAATTTAATACGTTTACACTTGATGTGACAATGTGAGGAATTATGCATTTGTGTAGTCAACATTAAATCTTAACATTAGTGGAGGGGCAATTTCAGTATGCTAACATAAACACTGC
The DNA here is from genome assembly GCA_028564955.1 of Terapon puta. Taxonomy (NCBI): domain Eukaryota; kingdom Metazoa; phylum Chordata; class Actinopteri; order Centrarchiformes; family Terapontidae; genus Terapon; species Terapon puta. The sequence continues at coordinate 9,031,124 of JAOXYL010000039.1, read as the reverse complement.
ATTTTAAATAGACCCAGCAAACCCTGTCAAGGAAAGGATGAAAATATTTTCCCTCCCATCATAAGATATAAAAAAAGAATACATATAATTATTGCTGTGAAATCTGAAAAGTGCTGTAAAAATAATTTATCACATTGTCATGGATTGATTATTCAGTACTGTGTCTGTGTTTTCACCACTTAAAATGTATAAAAGTTCAGAATCTTGATGGATGGCTTCATAGTGGGGAAGTGCCAACACCAAACATCACTGTTTTCTTCTGAAAAAAAGATATTTGAATGAAGTTGTCAGCATTGTGGTTCTAAGGAAACATTACATAAACCGTTTAACAGCGCTGGGGCTGCATCGCCGTGTAATTTAGAGGCTGTGTCAGTGACTAAAATAGGCCTGCAGATAAGAGCTGAGGATGCCTTGCACATCATTAAGTGTGAAATATAACAACACGCCCCTGAGCTGCCTACTGTTCCCCTGGAGAGACGACAGCTAGATAGGACTCTGCACAATTATGGCTGCGAGAGCCGCAGACCTACCTTCCTCACGTCGCCTCATTTTCGAGGCCGTTCTGATGGAGAGTATTGCAGTGCGCCTCCACGTGAAGCGCCCAGTGACAAAATTCGAAATCCTTTGAATGCTGTTTGTTCTCCGGTCCGGCAAAGCAGCATCGAGGCTGATGCAGTCCTGATCGGATTTCTGTTCCTCGCAAAACTTTGTATTACAATACATGAGCCTTGAGTGCACCTAGAGGCAGATTATCATTGAAATTATTTCACACCACTCCAAGCACTCCCTGGAAAGGCAGAGAGAAAACATGACATTATCCATGAAGATACCGCTCTGGAAAATTGAAAAGTGAAGTGTACTTTCTCTAAAAGGCAGGATGTTGCGGCCCCCGTGCCTCATCTCCCCTTTTCATTCCCGCATTTGCATGAAAAGCCTGACTACTTTGTTGTGTATAACTGCGTGCTTATTTTGGAGGTACAGTATGTTTGGCTGGAAGTGCTGGCAAGGCAGCGTCATTGTCATTCACTCAGCTTTTAAATATAATCAAATACCACTTCAGTGAGTCATTTCATTACACGTTTGGAACAGCAGAGTAATTAGCAGCAATATAACATAACGGCAACCGCAACCGATCCAATCAAACAACAACTCCAATTTATTATACATTACAGGCAGCGCCAGTGCTCTTTCTCTCTCCTGATACATGTAAACCCATATGCACATCCGATTTTACAATATTTTCTGTATGTAGCTTCACACTGAATAGAAAATGAATCATATACATCATAGAGAAAAAAATGAATGCTATTTTGACGCTGGTATTTTCCAGTGCTTCCAATATCCCTCCCACTGCAATACCCTGGGGATCCAGAGATGAGTAAAAAAAAAAAAAAAAAAAACAACATTGTGGTTTTTTAGACTGCTGACAAGCTGTTCTCTGGCTATTAAATCCATTTCTCACTGTCAGTAGAGCTGGAGCGGCTTAGATTTGAATGAGAAGATGCTGCTGCTGCTGTGGGACCTATATATACACTGAGGGCAATGGAGTCCATCCTGTACATTGTGTCACAGCTGATGTACAGTGGCACTGTTGCAGAAGTCGTATGGGACTGCAATAAGAAATGCATTGACATGTAGTATTGTTAACATTTAACAGTGGTTCTTAAATATTTTTGGTAATTCCAGAAAAAATGCGTGCAGGTTGAGATGATCAGACTTTCCTCCATCTAATTATACCTGAGCAAAGTATTTCTTGGCCTGCCATCTCTTTGATTATGGATTAAGGCGTTTCACAGGACTTTAGGAAGACTATTTGTGGTTTCAAGTTGTCACATCCATGCAGAATGAAGAACCTGAAATAAGATAGCTGTGTGTGGGGGCATTTTCCACTGTAGTTGTTTATGTATCTGGGTTTGTATTTACACTTTTTTATCTTATGCTTTTGTCGGGGTAAAGTCTTAAAAAGCGATTTTTGAAGATTGAGAGGGATTCTGATAGTTGTCAAACTTGTTTCTTCACACAAGAGGAGGGGACCGCACAAGAAAGACATTTGGGCTGGGGTTTTCTACTTTGCAGTGACGGTGGCACTAGTTGTCGTGCATTTGCAGATTGTTGTGAAAAAACTGGAGTGACTGTGAGTTGTGTGTGCCTGATTGAAGACCGGGAAATCCACTGCATTGAGGACCTTTCACAGTTGTTGACAGATTCAGTTAATTCAGATTATTCAGTCAGTGTCATTTCAGAGATGCTTTGTTCACTTGCACTGCCTCTCATACATATTGGTGTAAAAGTAGAGAGAATGCATTTCTTGACCACAGAAATAGTAGTTTGACAAAACCTTTCCGACTCAAGGTGACACATGTCACTGGCTAAAGGATTGTGACGTGTTGGGAGTTGAGGCAACATAATTTATTTAAATTAAAGTCAACATAAACCAAAAGAGATAATGCAGGGTTGATGCCAGCTATTGGTAGGGAGAGAGAGTGAACACTGGGCCAGTTGTCCCGGGTGAGTTTTTAAAGACAGCAGTTGCGCTTAATCGGAAGACGACCCTCCAATATCAGCCAATTGCCTGGTGAACCTCGAAGAGAGTGGAAGTGTTGTCACACTGCTTTTTTTGTGGCAGAGCTTTCAACCATATCATACATGACTCATCAGGAAAACATGAAGTTCTTACCTTCAATCATCACAACTGAGCGCAGTTTTCATCTTTCCGTGAAGGAATCGACCAGTCACGCGATGCTCCAAATACATCCGACGTATACATTCATTCTAGCATGCAAACATAATTACAGTCATACCAAATCCCCCCAGTTGGCGATTCATAAGAGGTAAAGAGAGCCGACAAAGGATTTCTGGTACCAAAATGATGATTGTGAACTTTATCTTGAGTCTTTTTTGAGAAACAAATGGCCCTGTCATCAAGAACACGCCATCTATAATTCTTTGTCCTTTTTTTTTCTTCTTTCCATAAACAGTTATTCCGCCTATGCCGGCCTTGGTGCCAGAAGATAAATAAGGGGAATTAATTTGTGTCAGGATGACAGGAAAGCACTGCTCTGTTTGGCAGCAAAAACAGAGCAGAGAGTGTTATTAATGACCAGACGTGTGGACTGCAAGGACCACAGTCGCTCAGAAGGAGGTCAGGAGAGAGGGAGGCGAGCCAGGGGGACAGGGAGGACGGGAACAGGGTGCTAACGCAGGAATAAAGGGAATATTCAGTGGCAGATCAACGGAGGAAACTAGTCTTTAGGATGTTAGAACACCCACCAGTCCTCAGCACTCCTCGGCTGTCCTAGTTTTTAGTGTCACCAAGCTTGCACCAGCCTTCGCTGTGTGATGGTATAATATTAATAATGGGCCCCTCACCGCTGACTGGAGAGCAGCGTGTTGTGTGGGGGCAGCGGTCAGGTCTGCAGAGGTGTGACCTGACCACCTAAAGAGAGGACACGACTGCTTTCAATCGTCGCTTCTGTAGCTTTAGACCGGCCGTGCTTTTTTACAGAGGAGACTTCTTCAAACCTTGTGTGTGTGTGTGCGTGTGTGTGTGGATGTGTGTGTGAGTGCCTGTGAAATGTGGTTTTTTTTTTTTTTTTTTTTCAGTGTTCACTGTCAGCCTATAAATGCCAAATTGTCATGTGGTTTGAAGCATTAATTGGCAATTAGATTCCATCACTGCTCAGTGTAATTAATCACTGATCATTTCAAATGTTTCGACTGAACAATTCTCATCTTCTAAAGGCCCTGAGAACTTCACAGTCAACTTGGTTCGTTGGTTACTTCATATTACTGACTATAGCGTGCAGCTCTTCTGCATTTCCATCTTTTTTTTTTGGTTTCTTGTAAATTGAATGAGTTATTTACTTTAAATCATGCAAATTAATTGCAATTGGAGGCCTAATGTGTGTACACTGTTTATATCACTGGTTGTCAGTCAGTTTGTGGCACAGTTTTTGCTGTAATGCCTTCTTATATCTCAACTTCTGAGTATTGGTGACTGTCACATTGTTATTATATGTGATAATATCATGTGTTTTTAATATACAATTAAGTAGGAAAGGACCAACCAGAATATTGTTTTTATTCTGCTAAATCCCATTTCACACTGTCACTGCTGGGCTGGCTGATGTAAGTAAGCGTGAGTCACCGTGAACGTAAGAAGAGCAGGTCAGGCGTTACATCAGTGCTGCAAAATAACAACAAGTGTACAATTGGTGTAATATCCCAGTAAAGACTTTAGCACATGCGAGTCAATAAAGCCAGTTCTCACAAAAACAATGGACGCCCTCCGGCCACTGTGACGTTGGCACTGGCCCTGGCCACAATGTGAAAATCAGTGTAAGTTGGCCAGGAAAAGTATGATGCAATTTCTAAAAAAAAAAAGAAAGAAAGAAAAAAGGGGAGATTCATTTGCAAAGAGGTAAACACTCAAAGGGAAGTTCCCAGTTCAAAAAAAGTTCAGAGTTAGATGTGCAAAGGAATAGAACGAACAGTATGGTAAATAAAATGTTTTTTTATGGTGAAGCTACACTCTTTTCCATTTTTTTATTATCATTACGCATTAACTACTTAAGTAGGTGTATTCAAACAATTACAGCTAAACATAAGCTTTTAGAGTCTGTCACTGAAATTAATTCTGCCACACTCACATTAAGTACCATAAGTGTGGAAAACCACTTTGCTAATGGTGCACGGCAGTGTGTGATATGCTTTTTACAATATAAAGGTCAAGCATGCACTTCACATTTATGTGTGCGCGTGTGTGTGTGTGTGTGTGTGCATCGGTAGGGCAGCGGGGGAGGGGGAGGGCCGGGGTGAGATTGACTGTTTGAGGATAGCATCTCCAGAGCATCTTCAGCCATTACACCCACATGGCGAATACAAAGTGGTCCACAAAAGCTGGACTGACCTTACAAACCTCTAGCACACATGCATGCAACAGAGGACTATTGTGCTCAGCTTTTTGTAAGCACTGGGAAACATAAAACAAATGCGCTGAATCCCACAGGTATGGAATAGATTTGACATCATACGGAAAGGGTCTGGTAATTATTTGCAGAGATAACCACCTTCCTGTACTTTTCCTGCACAGAAGAACATTTATACTAGTGATAGTGGATGAGGCAGGATGTGTGCGTTTGTGTGTGCGAACCAATCTGACAAGAGACACACAGTTTACATACCCACGATTGCAAGGGTCTTGACAAACATGTGATTATTCCTCAGTAATTAGCTTGTTGGCATCCCTGTGGTAAAAACAAGGGTGGTAATTATGAGGAGGAGGTCTTGGGACTGCTGTCTGCGTCTCTTCGAGAGACATAACTCACCGGGGGATAAGACAATGAGAAAGGAACAGGAGGCCACGGGGGAAGGAGGGGTGGCATGTGTTGAATGTGTCCGCGCTGTCATAGAAGACAAAACAGCCTCGTAATTGCCATGCAAGGAGGCTAAACACTGGATAGGGACGCAATGATGTGGAATTAAATAAATAATAGAAGTGCATGACAGAAACAGCCTTTTAGAAGTCATTAGGAATAAAAGTATTTCTCTTATATGTTGGTGGAGATAGGTGCCCTGTAAATAAGGAAGTAAAACAGAGCCCCATCTCCATTTCTGGAAACTGAATACAGCTGGAGGAGTTTTACTGTAGATTCACACATTTTGTTGTACAGCAAAATCAGGGTTCAGAGTGTCCAGCAGGCTGTGTGGAGCATGGATCCTCTGTCTGAGTTAAAGGGCCAGAAGGTCACTGGGGGTAGATGAAGATCCATCACAGGCTTGACTAGTGCCGGTTGGACTACTAGGCCACCTCTGGACCCGCAAGGCCCCAATTGCTGCAGTTGCTTGGCAACCCTTGCTGTAATTAGTCCTGAGATGTACCGCCTCAAGTCAGATGCCCAGTCCTCACTGCTGGTTCAGACCGCAGTAGGAACAGAACCACACCTACACAGGCTGCGGCCACTCAAGTGAATTCATATTAGAGTGCTAAGCACATTGTCAGCTATATGGCGCAGGAAACAGCTTCCCTTAATGGCCGTAAAAGTAATTTCCTTGGACATACTAACAGAGGAAAAATCAACCATTCAAATTTTACTTCATTCAAATGTTGAAAAATTGATTATTTTATTTTAATATATTCACATATGTTAAATTGATCAAATATAATGCACAATTTAAATACTTTTATTTTATTTTGAAGTGTTTCATTATCTTAGAGTTATTTGAATATTTTGCTTTTAGCATTTCTAACACCACCAAGTACACAAAAAGTCAACCGGTAACCTATTGAATGCTCCAGTGTGAATAATGTGATTTACCTACTTTTGATTTGAAAATGTTGCCCAAATAATCAAGCATGACAAGTATACTAAAGCAATGGAAAAAACAATCATATGTAATTTTCGGGCTATAGTGAAAACTGTGTCTGCTTATATCATGAAGCCATCGGCATGAGTGTCGCATATTTGTTGCATATTTTACCAAACTGAAATATTGCATTAAGCGTGAAACGTGACAAATGAGGTACTGAGGAAGCTAAAGGCCACTTTTGGCAGACTGGAAGAGAATGACCCACGCAGCAGTGGCTGAGGAGGCAAATGGGGACTTAAATAAAGACAAATTGCCACGGCCGTATTGTGGTGAGATTGCATTTACTGATGGAGGAAGAGAGTAACAGCTCATTCTCCAGAGAGACCCTGGTGTAAATAAATCACGGCGCTCACACACCAGAATGACAGAACTTCTATGTGTAGGATGCGGGGAGCTGTAGAGAGGAATGAAGGGGAGACAGATAATAGAGATTGTATGCGTGAAATACAAACAAGTATCACAGTATGCATGACTGTCATGTAGTGAAGTGTGGTGTGAGGGCTGATAATGCCTCCTAGACTTCCAAGTAATACATCCAATTTCATACCACTGCTGTAGATCGAATTGCTTCAGACTGTAACAAAACAGAAAAATATATGACGCGTTGCCTGGACCTGTGGAGCTGCCGGGGTGGGCTGAATCTTCCGGACACATGTTGAATAAATGTTTGCAACAGAATTATTGCTTCAATATAGAGATGTGCAGAGATGTTCACAGAGCTCATAGAGCATGATGTATTTCCATGATATACAGCACTTCAGATACTTTAAATCTTCCTGTTTTCTTTGGCACAGTATCTGGCGCTCCTTGAGACCTTGATATCTCCTGTAGGAAGCAGTGGTCGACTCTTGCCAAAAGTGAGCATTCATAGTATATTAAGTGCAAGAAATATTGTTTGCATAATTAAAAGCTCAAGTTCAGTTAATGGAGACTTTATTGCTTAAAATCCATGCAAAATCTCACTGCAGCCCCTTGTAACTGTTTGTAACATTTATAGCAGCAACTGATTTGTATTGGAGACGATCAATAGTTCACTGGAAATTGTGATCACACCAAAAAATACTTGTTTTGGCAGGTAGAATTAGAGCAGACTGTGGCACCTTTTATGATCGCGGATGATCGCAGATACTTTTTGGGCCCAAACCTTTTATTAGTCGGCCTTAATCCTTTTGCTTCATTGAGCACTAAGTCCCTCATCCTTTTCAAGCAGGCCTCTGGTTCAGTTATTTTTTAAGGCTAAAACATGATACAGGGAGTTCCTGTGGAGATTCAATCAAAATGGGCATCTAGCAGGTTTGTAGCTGTTCTGCATTTTAGCCCAGATAAAACTGTTACTTTCATGGTGGTAAACATTGCACCTCTGATAAGGTTTTGATGGTGCTCATGGGAGGTGTGATTTCTGAATCCCAACAAAATACTTGAAAGAAAATTACAGTATCTTGTTGATTTTTTTTCTTAATCTTTGAAAGCTGGTTAAACAGACACTAATCCAGAAGAAGGGCAGGAGTTAAGCTCAGCTCTATTTCTCATTTTACAAAGTTCCAAACATGATTCCACTGATTTTGTTTCATTGAATTTTTACATGAATATTTATTTCAAGTTGTTAAGTTTTTAACTCTGTTTTACTCAGGTTTTGGTCTCCACCAACCCCTGAGGGAAATATCTGGCTCTTTAGCTGGTAAATCCTGCACTCTACTCATTGGCACTAGTTGTTAACTTTGTGTGTCAGCTGTTTGATGCGGGGCTGGTAGAGTACAGTGGGGGGTTTTTTTCAGTAAAAATACTGGGTCATAAAACCAAAACAATGAACTTTAAGGTGCTAAGAAGCTCTGCAGAGCTGAAGTGAATGACAGAGTTGGGTGATAATCCTCTGTGGCTTTCAGCACTATGAGCAACCCCCTTTCACATTATGCATAGTGATTTGATCCAGTGTTAAAATAAAATATTGATTAGAGTGGCTGTAAAGTACCATATAGCGAAGCTTATGTATGAGCACTGTAAGCATATTTTTAAGAGGCTGTTAAACCTGCTTTCTACAAAAACAGGCTTTAAGTCAGACCAACAGCAGGGACAGTGAGGGGTGTTTTAATTTCCTCTGTGTCCCCATATGGATAACGAGTCATTGACGTGGGCTTCTTTGGTAGTAATTCATGACCTGCGACCCACATTGGTGACCCATAAAACCACGGCAAAGTACCAGGAGGTCAACCCTGACTCAATAAATTCCAAGACCAAGCATCAGCATCCTCAGATAGAGCCACAATAAAACAGACACAGCTCATAAAACTGGGCCCTGTGGACCGAAAATACTCTTCCCCACTGCTGTTTAAACTGTCATTTTAAGATCTGACTCTTGTTGTCTTGTGCCATTAAAATATGGAGGGAGAGTCGACTTGCTTTGTCTTTTCACCCATGCCGAGAGCCTGCGGAGGGCTATATGTGCTGCACCAGCATTTTGTTATTGTCAGTATACTTGCACACACTGTATCTCCTTGTTGGCTTCCGTGATAGTGCTCTTATTATGTCCCAAACAAGTGTGAAATGAACCATTAGCTGTATTTTTTTTTAAATGGTCCTTTAAATGATTGAGTATTATCATTTTTTTTACAGAACATTAAGTCGTCTAGTGGCCTTTTGCAGCGCGGCACTCACGTTGATAGCTACATTCTATTTTTATCTGTTTAAAGAGACATTAAACAGATTTCCCACAATGTCCGTGAGCGCAGGGCTCCTTGTGACATGAACGCTGTGACCCACATCTCCCTGGAAGTGTTGCTGGATCCCACTGGGGAGTTTTGACATTTTCCGATGTGTTCCTTGTACTTCATTTTTTTCTCTAAGCCATGCTCCTGACAGTTCTGCCTCCTTGTTAATTTAGAGCTTTGCGGGACTCTGCAAGCGCTACTCCCCCCACCCCCCATTTTCAAAGTCCTCATGAATTGCTCATCCACTAGTGAGCAGTGACAATGAGCACTCCATATGGAATAGATTCATGAGGGCCAAACCTTAATAAAGGGTGACCCTGAGAGCCACATCTGCCTTTAAGCAGCATGTCTTGATAATTTACAACTCAGACTATCTGGGCAGGCTCTCAATACTCTCTAATTCAGTGCTTTGCATTTTCATTTATACACACTGTCTGTTTGGTTTGATCGATTGCCTATTAAAAATGTAAAGGTCAGGAACGGCTTTAAGTCACTATTGTGACAGAGGCTGTGATGTGCAGCCTTGACTGTTGATTGATTTTCAAGTTAAAACAATATGCTAATATTTAAGGACAGACAATAATGAATGTGAACTATCAGTATCCAAGAGTATGGGTGGTTTTAATGTATGAAAAAAAACATTCAAAAATAATTTTCTGATATCATGTTTTGTGAGTGGTTCAATGTACATCTTGTTGTTTTTACTTCGTTCCCAGTGCTCCTCTATCCCCCTTTGACTTTCCCACTGCAGTACATCAGTAGAGAGAGAAAAAACAATATTTCAGCGCTGTAAGTTGAATAAGTGTGTGTGTGTACTGTAATTCAGAGAGTGTTTTGATTGGCTGCACTGTTTGTTTCCTGCGATCCCTGTTGGTCCCCTCCCCCTCCCTGGTGACTTGCCCGCGGTAACAAAGGCACCAGTGTGGATCCTATCCCAAGTTGGTCCCCCGAGTACCTTCATCTAATGAGCTACGTACAGTATCCACTGTGAAGTTTTGTGCTTTTACCTTGAGATTGGATTTTTTTTCTTTTTTCTTTTCCTTTCTACATACAGAATGGTCCTGAGGGCTACATTGAATATAGGAATCAGTGTTGCTGCTACATAATGGCATAATTACGACTTTGGTTTAACATCGTCAAGCATCCTCCTGGAGGTATGCATATGGAGCACCAACTGATATTAATTATGTGTCTGCTTGATTTAAGCAATTTCTCATTACGCATTTGTGTGGAGGTGTTTCGGTGATGAGCATCAGTTACACAGATGTGGGAAGGATTTGAGTGATGTAGATTAGTTTTGACATTTGGCATGTTAAAGTATCTTTTAAGTAACTTTTAAAGCAATCAACCTTATTGCCACACAAGAATGGCAATATAGCACAATTTGAAAAAGCCTGAGCATATGTTTGGTAACGTCCAACACAATTGTTTTTTTTTTCTTTTCTTTCTACTATATCTGCCCATGGCAACCACAATATGATTAAACCTGCACTAACTGTCTTTTTTTTGTCCACTTGGACTCAGGGGAACTGAAATGACATACTTGTTAGCAAACAGTTGCACATTATCATTCATTTGGAGTCCTGTCCCTGACCACCTGATGGATCTAAGTCCAATGTTGACTCCCTTTTTGCTCTGTTTTTGGTCTCTACCAAGCCCTGAGGGAAATATGTGTTTTTAGATATCTGGTGTTGCAGTGAGAACTCTTATCTGCGCCGCACCATAACCTTCCCCAGGGTGGCCGCCAACTAATATCTCCGCCTGGGTTTGGTCTAGGATAAAGACCTCTGCTCTCAGACTCTCTTGGTGTCCACAGGTACACAAAAACAGAGCACTATCTCACTGGCAGCCCAGCCAGTAAATAGGGAAGACCATTGTAGTGAAGCTTTTAGTCGGCATCCCGGGGAGTCCCGGAGCCGATGACATTTCTAAATGGGCAAACAGAGCAGTCAGCAAGACAGAGGCACTTACTCCACAGAGACACTTCAATTCCCTTTGTTACCTTTTGGTTTGTTCACTAAATGCTTTTATTCTGCACAAAATATAGTTATTGTGCTTTTCTATTGTTGCACATATGTTACCTTTTATACATTTCAGAGTGGGAGGTGGTGAAAGCTCCTTTCCTTTCTATTTAGTGCCACCTCAATGTTTCAAAAATTGATTAAAAGAACAACCTTTTATGAAAGACATAATGGCAAAAAGAAGAACATAGGAAAATTGGAAAAAAAAAGGATCTTGCAGCAATTTTCTGTGAATGTCTTGTTTACTTTTACAACTGTTATATCAATAAGATAATGGCTGGAACCTGTTTTCATCTTAGATCCATTCATGGAAACACTTTGGCACATACATAAAAGTAATGAAGCGTAACTAGAAAAGTGCCACCTAAACCTGATTTTGAGAAACTCTTTGAGAAGATGAACACGTTTCCACCACCGCTGCAGATGAGAGACAAAGCTAATCTTATTTTGTTGACAGGCAAAATAAGAACAGCACACACATAAAAGGCTACATTAGTGGTCACTTACATTATGAGTTGGTAGAATCCACATTGGTTCATCATTCATTAAGAACTATCGTTGATGATATCATAAACTGAAATACCTCACACAGCTAGCGTCATCTCTTATAGTCAGTATGTTAACGAATTGCTCCAGTCTGGTCTGATACAAACTGACCAATCAGCCAACCTTTAAATGTTAAAAGTGACTCTACATGCTCCCGAACGTTGTTGACAACTATTAAAAGAGCAGCGAGCTGATTTAGCACCACACTCCTGTAGGAAAAGGACTCTGTTAAGAAAAGGACCCAGATTGATGCAGTAAAACCAGAGACATTTTTCTCCAAAAGTTCTTCCTTGTCAAAAACTGGCACTTGTATCACCCACAATGCAACAGTTTGACTGGAGATTTAGGTAGGTTTAGGTAGGCTACTCATGGCCAGTGTTTCCTTGAGCCTCAAGCAGAGATGGGGAGTGGGCAGCAGATGTGAACGGTTTCCTCTTTCTGACTCATCACTCCCAGATTTTTTTCTTTTTGAAAGTTGGTAGATTTCAGCCCCAACCAAAGCCGACTCAAGTCAAATGATCATTTTGCGACCCAACTGGATTCTCACAATGCGTCATACACCTTGTTTCAAACATGAAGTAGTACTCCTTAAGACCTGTTGAACTGAGTATTTAAACAGCTGAACTGCTTATTATCTTTTTTATAATTCTGTTTATTAACCAATTTTGGTGGGCAGTTTATTAGAAATGTTGTGTCTTTCAGGACAGCTGTCTGCATTTCCAGACTGCAGATCTAAAACACAGACAGCTCAGTAAGTGGGGTGTTATTCCAATCAGCTGTGGAAAGAGGTCATGTTGACGGCTCGGTTAGGAGAGAACTGTCAGTCATCTATTGTCCAGGCTTCATTTTAATTCATGCATGATGCTGTCAGACCAGAATAGGTAAGGCGGGAATTGTCAGATCACCTTTGCCAGGCTGGAAGTGAGGACACGCTTCCTTGAATGGGAGCGATGTTGTCACTGATTGAGGAAAAACTTGTATTTCAAACTTTCACAAGGTTAATTACATATAGGTACCGTATTCTTCCATCAATCTGGAAATATGTTTGCACTGATAAATCATATCTATATGAATATTAGTCTACCCGTTTAGACATTTCCAGGCATGAAGGGTCATGACTCATTAGTGTTTTTGTCTTTGAAATGTAGTTTCTCTGATCAGCCTTTAAATTCATTTCCTATATTCTTTCATGATCAAAAGACGAAGAAGTATTTTCATGTGTGTGTGTTTTTGTGTGTGTGATTAAGTTATACATTATGTATTTCTCATTGTGTGGCCAGTGTCTTTTGTCTGCCATGGGACATCTTTGTATTCGGAGCCATGTCTGCGTTGATGACATCCTTTTGATTATTTATGATGTTTACCCTCCCTCTCGTGTACTTCCTGTGCCCGTGGATCACGGGGAAAAATATCAGGACAATTATGGGAAGTGAACCAGCAAAGTAATAATCTCCTTATGAATAATGAATCTACTTAATGGTCTGAAGTATCACTTTATGTATACAGGATGACTGGAAATGTAAAGTGATGGAAACAGACAAGATAGAATTTACCTGAAACATAGCCAGCAGTGTAAGTCGACAGGAAGTCCATGCCTAACATGTATTTCACTTGTGTTTTTTAAAAAGCTGTCATTTTGCATTGATTGGGGATTCACTCCACGTACTGCAGTGATGCATCAGATGCATTTATGGCTAAACAATCCTTGAAAATCCCCCATTCACTGCATTCAACTGCTTGGCCCTTTTAACACAGATTGAGATCGCTGACTTTTTAAATGAAGTGATCATTACCTACTAATAGCTAGAGCTCACGCTGTTTAATTAGGACTGCGCTGGAATGCGATTTTATTTATTAAAGAGGGAGGAATGATGCTGGAGAAGGTGAACCTGACATGGCTGACTCTCTGCCACGTGGATTGCTGAATAATGCACAGCCAAGCCCTCAAAATAAACCTTCCTCGGCTCTGCTCCCCGCGTCCTCTCTCACCACTGTCTGGAGCGTCACCAACACACTCCGCTCTGAATAAAATATACCGGCTCCCTTCTGTTCTGAGAGCAAGTGGCTGTGCAAAAGAAGGGCATTAATTGAAATAACTTTTGGGATGTCGCCTGTGTTTGTGAGCAGCAGGAGACAGCACTGATTTTTTTTTTTTTGTCTGTCTGTCTGACTCGTCCTGCAATGCTGCAGTCTGTTTCTTCATCTCGGATTTCTGGTGACTGGCCCGAATAGCCTAGCATGCATGGCTGCCCCACAGACTTTGAGCCGCTGATTGATCTGAGATGTTGACAGACAGCGGCGTTTGATTCGGCTGCTGTTATCTGTAATGTAGCCGAAGCTCTCAATGGGCTGACAAGATTAGAATGCATTACTGTCAGGAAGCAGGGTGCCCTGGGGCTGCACCGCGCTCGTTGAGTGTTAATGACTCAGACTCAGCCTCACCAGTGCAGGGCATGTGCTGACAATCCAACTAGTCAATTGCATCCCAATCAGTCTGGCCTGATGCCAGAAGCGAGAGGAATGACAGCTGATTTAACTTGATTGATAGCTACGCAATGTTTAAAATATTGCTGATATTTGGCTGTATTAGATTTATTAAGTCACTTATGGGCCAGCTGATAGACAATTGTTGATTTGAGAACCAAAATTAGAGCTCGCGAGGGAGGTTGAAAGCCTGCGCGTTGAAGAGCAGGTCATTAATCACTGTGCTCCTTTCGAATATAGCTGTGAGAGGTTATTGAAGTTTTTGTCTAGTCATTCAAATTTATGGAACTGCCGTTACGGCTGGAGGAAAAAAAGACTTAAATAGTTAACTTGAGTTGAATCATTACATTTTTAACATCATGATTTTTCATATCTGGAACATTCAAATGGCATCAGAGTGTTTTTTGTCCTTTTCCCAACAATAAATATAACCCCAGAAAAAAAAAAAGTGAAACTGAGAAAGTATGAATCTACCTCCCACTAAAACACCAAAATACTTTGTGATGCTGTTTTTTTTTTAACAATAAGACTATTCACTCTGGCAAAAGTTTTAGTTAGCTGGTTATGCTTATTTTTTTAATCATTTGCTTTTTTACTGTCCCTTTCTCTTCACAGGCAAAACAGATGCAACAACTGAAAGGGTCATAGTTAGATCTGAACTATTATTATTCTTAGAGTATGGTACTCCACCAAAAGTGCTATTATCTTGTTGGGTGTTCAAAATCCCAGTTGTGTAATTGCTTCGTATTTTAGATAGCACTACATGGTAATATTGTTAGGCAAAAATACCAGTTGTCTCCTGAGAATCTCCTGTCAGGCTTTCCTTTCCAAACACACTGGTTTTATTATCATGACAAATCAATACAGCTTTTTATTGTTTTATGCATTTATGTGTCTATGTGTGTCTGTGCTTTGCCTCTACACACATGCACTACATGGTAATATTGTTAGGCAAAAATACCAGTTGTCTCCTGAGAATCTCCTGTCAGGCTTTCCTTTCCAAAC
>JAOXYL010000039.1:8973095-8999655 GCA_028564955.1 Terapon puta | reverse complement strand
TTGCATACTGTATGCATGTCAGCTTTTGTATATTTATTTGTTACAGCAGATGGAATAAAATGGAATTAGGCTATGGATGTTCTGAATCATTCCTTTGTCTATAAACTGCTGAAACAAGGAAATCCCATTAAGTCCCGAGTCTCTTGCAGGATAACACTGTATGAGTACAAAGCAGACAAGTAAATAGAAAACACACATGCACAGATTGGAAACACAGTATTTCTGTGAATTAAAGCAAATCATGTTTTTGAGCTTGGATCCACCAAAATGTGCTTTCAATGGTTAAATGATTAGCATAGACCACAATACAGAATATAAGGATATGCCCTGATTCTCGATCACTACCACAGATAGTAAACTGAGTTATGTAAACCAGTCCCAGTGGAGTCAAATATCTAAACCAAAGTCTTTTCATGACTTAACATTTTCATTACATAAGGAGGAAAGAGATTTTCTTCAAAAGCAATATGATAACTCAGTATATTCCTTGAATACATTCACTATGCCCCTCACTGCACTACACTTATATTCAACTCAGCGATTCTACAAATAGCTTTCATTGACATTTAATTCATTTATTGGATTGCTTAGATCTAAATCTTTTGAAACCAAGCTTTTTGCTACCAAGCAAATGGTTGCCTGGTTCTCTAAGCTGCTGTTTTATTGTGGAATTCTTCAAATTAAATAGCTGCATTTATGCTTTTGTGTACTATAAAATAATACTGAATACTGAAATACTGAGACTCAGATTTATTTTCTTCTGTCTCCTTCTTACCACTTAATTGGACTATTTAACTGTGTTGTATAATACTACTATAGGAGTTTTGAAATTTGGAGAAAGAAAAGAAAAGAAAAATTGAGATAGATAATAATGAATTAGCAAACCTTACTACCTTCTGTATGGTAGCGTGTTCCTGACACCAATAGTGTGGACACCTCTGGCCAAATACATCTAGATCAAGAATCTAGAAACAATCATTAACAGCTCACTTCAGCCTGACATGGGTTTTAAGAGGTTAAAATCAGGAATGCAGCTCAGGCCCAGACACAGACAACCTTTTCTGGAAATCAAACATGTTATCTGTATGGATAAAGATGTTAAAAGTAGATATACAAGAGGGACTTTCTTGGAAAAAGGAAACAAACACAGATTAAACTCGAAACTCTCATCTACTTCAGCCCAGGGGATAGTACAAATTGAACTCCGAAACATCATATCTGTGTTGGATGAGTCACCCTGATGGATGTGAACCCCCACTGATCAATTCATGGGACTGACAGGATTGACAGCAACCTGAGAAAAGAGCTGTAACACAGTCAATACCTCTCGTGGTATTGCTGCGCCGTGATGACTGCTCCCGCCGATCACATGCATTTATTCCTGTGGCACGACTGCTGCCGCTCCCAGCAGAATGCAAAACAGTGCGGCTCGGAGACGCGCGCCACAAAGCAGATCTATTTGTCACCACTTTGAAGGCTTAGGGGGGCAAAATGCAGGATCATCTTTTTTCTATCCCTCTTTCTTTGCTGTTTTCACTCCTGATCGAGGCTGATCTTTATCAAGCTCCCGTAGCCTTGACTCCTGTCACCGTAACTGGCTACCCTCTCCTTCATCAGTCAGGCCTGTTGACAGCAGAGTGGCAGCTGGACAATCCATTATGAAATGACCTTGGTCTAGTGTCAGCAGGGCCATAGTGTTGCTGAAACAGTAACACCCCAAAGTGAGTAATTTTCCCTCCATAGGTCAGCATCTTTGCCGGTGGAAAATCTCCCCCTGTAGATAAAAGTAGGGAGGGGGTCCTGCCACTATCAATCGCCAAAGAGATGGAGGGAGAAGGAGGGGCGGCCACATAAGACAGCCCTGCCGCGAGCAAACTTTCGCGTGGACGTCGATGTAATTAGAACGATGGACTGATCCGATTAAGCAGACTGCAAAACTGAGGCATAGATTAACAATAGCACACTTGCATCTTGCCTTGCATTCCCTTGCAGGGCTGTTTAATTAGTCAATGTATTTATTTATCCTCTTACCAGACTGGATTTCATTAAAGTCTCGAGAGTGCTATTTGTACAGGAGCTAGACGTAAAAGCAAGAGCAGGATTACCTACCACCTGTTAAGCAAAAAGGCTGTAATCTTTATTTTTAGCACAACTCCAGCAAGGTGTTTTAGCCCTTGAAGTGGCGGGGCGACAGAACTGTATGAATGCTCATCTTCTGGCATCAGGCAGCCTACTTCCCCCCTGGTTTCATCTGCACTGCCATGGAGGGTTTGGCTCTGTGCAAACACTTGTGCCTCTGGTTCTCCTCTGCTAAGGATACCTCAGTGTGATCTCGCCCGTAGCTGCGAGGCTTTCTGTGAGACACAAAGAGGGACGCATTGTCTTTCCTTGCTCAAATACCCCCTCAGTGCGGCGCCGGCATTGCAGCTGGCAACATGGGAGAGAGAAGGCGGCGGGTGTGCTGATGTTAAATGCACACAGAGGGTCCCGGGGAAATTCCTCGGTGTACGCGTTAGTGCGACATCACATAGCACAAAGCCCGTGACGTAGCTCCAAGAGATGTCAGTTGTTACCCAGTCTGACATGGAAGAAAAGTAATTGCACAGCTGCCGTTTTTATCAGCTAGTTTGTGCGAGTGCATCGTATATCAGGACCAGAGAAGACTGAAAATGTTATAAATAAAACAATAGAAGTTTAAAACTGCCATCCTTTAGCCAGCAAGAACAGAAAAACCCACTCTGGTGTTGGTGACCTTGCCCAGCAGCTCAGCGAGGTGATGCTGGGATTCTGTCAAGCTTCACCGTCCTGCAGCGATTTGTTCATTGGAGCACATTTTTAAACATGCAATGATGCTGCTCAGCGTGGTGTGCCGTGTTCTTTCACCACAGGGGAGTTAACACGCGTAGGCTATTGGCAAACCTCTGTTGAGTGACCACTAAAAAATTTGACAGCAAAACGCAATTTGAAAAGCAAACAGCAGCAAAAGGAAGAAGCTGTGCGCCAACACCAAAGTGCAGAGCTCTTTGATCGCTCCTCTTGTCTAAGTAGGAAAGAGTGGAGGTGATGTGCCCGGGAAGATTTGCTTTAGATTCAGGATACATTTATTTCAAGTTCACCTCACTGCACCTGAAAGAACTGGTCCTGATAGACAGGCCACTTCGCCGGTGTCAGAGTATGAAAGGCATGAATGAACAATCTGATATCATTGTGTTGACTGTAAAACTGGAAGAACAAAAGTATATGTGTGCCAATGGAAGACATGATGCTGGGAAGCCATCAAAGGGAGATGCCGCTTTTTTACACGCTGCCTCTTATTTTTGTAGCTTTTCAGCAAAAAGCAGCTATTTTATTTCAAAGTAATGCTACTAAGTAAGATGAATGAATCTAATTGGATGATCACGAAATGATTCACCTTCATTTTCAAATTCAGTCATTTATTTTGCTAGATCAATGAATGGAGCCTTTATTGATACAAGGTCTGCTTGTTTCTGAAAGGCAAATATGAGTTAGTCTGAGACACTAAATACTTTGCTTACATTCTTAATTTTGTTAGGGATTTGGGATCACTGGTTTTGTATTTGAACCTCTCTAGTCAAGGTCTCATCTTGTGGGAAGCAAAGGTTATGGCAGTGACCCAGATGATGAGAACTTAGCAAATTACACGGTTTAATTATTTTTGACAGCTCATAAAATACACCCGTTAGAGTTTCTGCCACAGCTGATGAAGTGGTTTTATTTTATTGGGGTCTGAGTGCCACTGACATGATGGTGCAGCAGTAAATCTCTGCAAGAAAACTTTGCATTGCTTACTTTTCCTCTCCCTTCGATGCAAGTGCAGCGCCGCATTTTTCAGCCGTGATAGTGGTAATCATTTGGCAGCAAAAAAGTCTTTAATTGCATATTAAATTATTTTGGTTATTTTGTATTTTCCAGCATTTTTGATTGTATGCATCAGGTCTTTCAGGAAAAAAAATATCACACTGCTCATATGGAATGCTGAAAAAATCATATGTTACAAATATGATTTGTTTGGCATTATAGGGTCAAACTGTGCCATAACTCTTTATGTTGTATTTATGTTTATATTTTCATTGATGAGCTTTCCATTTAGTTGAAATACTAGATTAATCTAAATGAGCAAAAGCAATTTGTCAAAATATCCAAATGGCAGATAATAAGGGTGTAATTCCTTGCTCGCCTGATAAACAGTCCAACCAAGGGCATACTGAAGCTTTGGATCTTAATACTTAACTTGATGTATGCATTGTCCAGGCAATGAGGGATGAGCACCAAGGATAAGGAGAAGAAAGTGTTTCTGCTGATGTGTCTGGGTGTCTGCCCACTATCAAGGATTCATGCTGTGTCAGACAGAGAGTGGATCTCAGAGCTGAGAGCTGGGAAGACAAGAGCAGCTCGGCGCAGAAATCATCCTGAGACACACTGGCAATGTAATTAGCACATGAATTATTTCTGTGCAATGACATGCCTCAGCGCCTCTTGACTTTGCTCTTGTCTGAGGAACGTCTCCGTGTATACGGCCCAAATTAGACATCTGCCAAATGCCAGTCCGTTACAGTCAGGCGCTGCTTCCCCGGCTCCAGTAATCAAAAGTGGACAGTAACCTCTGCCGCTACCTCTCACAGCGTGCACTTTAGGTCTGCACTGGCAACCTTGACAAGGGTACATCCAAAGTGAGCAGCTTGTTAAGATGCTTATGGCAACAATTTACTGGCCCGAGCACATTTTAAATATGGCTCGTTCCGACAGAACGCTGCCATCAAATGTTACTACACACCTGCTCAGGCCGTTGATTGGTTTTGATAGTAAATGATCGCTGAAGTATGATCATCAAATATGATAAATCGGTGCTGATGGGTTCTTTACCTTTTTCCATCAGAGGAAAATAATGTTTACGGTATATATATATTTAAGTTGAGTGGTAACTATACATTAATATCAAAATGCTTCTCTTTTGATGAGGATATTGATCCCCCCCATCTCCCCAAGGCTTACATTATTATCCCCTGGATTTACTCTGTAGAAATGGATTGGGCTTTGCAGATTAGTATTCAGCACATTACACTCCCTCTTCACTGTAATGCTGTTATGATTCTGTAATGGGCTGAGAGCAAATGAGAGCCTTGCAGCTGGAAGAGTGCTGCTTTCGTCCGCGTGTTCCGACGACGTTTGTTTGTTGCCCGAGCGTGTGGGTATTCACGTGCATAATTCGTCTTTCGGGGAGTGTTTGTTTTCGTAGTTTTTCTTGCATTTTGAAGTCCTGTTAGGTTTCCTTGCTTCCTGTCGGGCGTCGCTATTTCTAAACTCAGAGGAACTGGAGAGGCTTGGCCACTTTTACCCCCTTCTTCCCTGCCGAGTGCGTCGGATAAAAAGAGCCTCCTGTATATCGTCAGGAGATTGACTGTCGTGCCAGGGCCATTAAGTCCTCAAGATGCTGCTTTTGGGGGAGTTGTTTGTTAAGCCCACTCCACAGAAATGTTCTCGTCGGTGGAGGAGTGCACCAGAAGATCTCGTTTAATGGCCCAGCTGCCAACTATAAATGTCTGCCTGTTTTTATCTCAGACATATATTTGATCTTAAGAATCTTCTGTGGTTTTAAACAAGAAGTGTTCTCCACTTTCCTCACAAACCCTCCGGTGATGCTCATAGAGCCGTTTCAGCAGAGTACCTAAAGCACACTTATAAGCATACAGAATATCGCCACTTATCCTATTCTGCTGCAAAAGTCTGTGATTGTAGTATTCATGTGGACACAGCCTGCTGTGTGTAATTGAGTTTTCTAATGCTATCAAATATCCTAAAAGTATCAAAAAGAGGAGAAAATGAGATGTTGTTGCAGGGTGGTCAGTTTAAATACAATAAAATATTTTCTCAGGCGTGCTTATTAATGTTTTTGATGTTCTTTATCTTTTTTTTTCTTTTCCCGGGAAATTGCGGTTCGTGATGTAGTCAGTGTTGTTATTAGACTCTCATCAGGTTTATGTGTCAAGGGTATCCGGGAGAGAGCGCTCTCTAATGTGTGTTTCTGTGGAGCGTGCGCGTGACAGTCCACATCAGTCAATCGCCTGTTTGTTTTCATGCATGCTCGACTGTGCGCGCAGGTGTGCATGCGTCATCAAAGTGCCGCTGCCATTTACAGCTGCGGATGAGTTGCTGTGGTGTCCTCCTGGGAGCCGCTCCCAGACGAGGGTTGCCTCCACACCTGACTGAGGCTCTGCCAAAATGGAGAGAGCGGACATGGACTGCATGTGATCTGGCTGACACACACTGCAGTGACGGCTCCGTTTTTTTGGTCAGCGCTAAATTTTATTCGATTTTATTGGCTGGTCTCCCCTGCGGATGCCCAGGCAGTTATTTCATGTTTTAGAAACTTGTAGTGTGCATCAGCATCAGCATGCTGTCATATGACCTTTGAAATGCAATGCATCACATTATCGTACTTCATTAGAAAGAGATATTGATAAAGATAGTGGCTATAAATAACAGGATAGCTCTGACCTTCACTCATGCTTTGTGCCAGCAGGTGCTATAAACGTGGCTCTTCATAAATATAGATTCATATAACTGACAGAGAGAGACAGACAGATGTGAGGTATGTGAAAAAGAGGAAAATTAGTCCCATTTTTTGATTTTGTTGTATTTGTTTTATAATAATATAAATCATCTTACCTATTGGACACAGTATATTTTTATTTTTACCTGCTCCAACATACTGATAGTGGGCACAAAACAAGAAAAACAAAGCAGTAAGAAAACAGTCTAATGAGGGATCTTGATGACCTGGATGAGTTTCTGGAGAAAGTAAAAAGGACGCCTTTTACCTGCAGTCCCCGTTGCCAGCTGTTAGACATGGCGCTATCTGTGATGCTGCTGGCAGCGACTGTGTGGAGATCATTTGGTGTGCTGATTGCTCTGCATGACTGTGTAAAACACATGGAATATGTAACTAATTTACAGGCCCGAGTTCATCCCGTGGTGCAAACAGTTTGCTCCTATGGTGCTCCCGTATTCCAGTACGACAATGTCACCCTGCACTCATGCGCACAAACTCAGTGGTTTCAGGCCTGAATGCAGCGTGAATCAGCTGGACTGGGTATGTTCTGAAATCAGAAGTACATTTCTGCCTCAGAAAAACTGGTGGTTTTCCTTATTGAGGGAAGTTTCAACAAAGATTTGAGCTTCTATGAAGGTACAAAATAGCCCTTTTCATAATTACAGCCTTGATGTTTTATTTGTAGACTTTTCCATTTTAGGCTCCAGCACCCCTGCAACCCTGTGTGCTCAGGATAAGCATCTATAGAAGATGAATGGAAATTAATAATCCCAACCTTCTTCTCTAAAGGTGATGATACACATTTCAGAACTTTTATTTTAAAAAAAGCATAGAGATACAAGCAACACAAACAAAATGACCAAAATAAACTAATAAAAAAGGAATTAATATGATCTAAACCTAAAGTTTAGCTTTGTCACCACAACTCCTGGCCACTAGGGGGAGGAACTCCTCAGTTATGCCCGGTGCTTCCTTGGGTGTGACTATTTGGTAAGCAGTTGATAGATTAATTGGAATGATGCATATTGCCCTACAGATTTATCAATAAATAAAATACTTCTAATTCTATCCTTGATATAAATAAAATATGATACATATTTGTCCATCAACGACCTGCTAAATAAGAGAAAAAATGATAGAAACGCATCTGACACATAATCTTAATCATGATGACACCATTCTTAATTATAATTAATTTGAAAAATGTATATTATGGAAAGTCTTACTTTAGACTGATAAAGCTATACAATCAAGAAAATGCTCAAAATTACACTCTCTAGATAGGATATAGATTTTCATGAACAACTTAATCAGTTTCCAGAATATGAGCCACATCTTCTAATAAGTGCTTAATTGACGCCTACTCCCATACTTAATGACATGCTGAATGGTGAAGCCAATTATGAGTACATTTACCGTGGACGAAGTGTTTCTGCAGACTGACATGCGGGGAGGGAACTCTCTCGGAGCGCAGCACGACATACTTCATACTGTGAATCTAAATGACACTGTACGTTAAGCTAGCACAGTATGGGGTCTGACAGAACTCGGCGTGTGTGAGCTCACACACGTCCGCGCGCTGACTCCCCCAGTTAAATGCCTGGATACATTTAACTGAGCTAATTGAGGCTCTCCCGACCGTTCCTGCTGCTCTGTCAACACGATCAGCCGCAGAAAACAATCAGCTTTTCCGAAAAAGAAAAAAAATCATCTTTCATTGCAGACATTAAAATAACAAGCAACAATCGCTGTGTTCTGCGGTGATCCGTGCATGGGCAGTGACTACCTTTGCGAGCAGAGAGCCGCCTGAGACATTTTATTAAGTCTTTTGAATGGTGTGATAATCATGTAATAAAATATGTTCTCAAAGAATGCAGCACTTCAGAAACTCCTTCTCTCTGTCACAACGTAAGAGGCTTAGGCCGGCTTCATGACGCTAACTTCCTATCATTTTAATAGGCTGCCAGACACTAACTTCTGTATCGTTTTAATAGGCTGCCAGTCAAACCAGGATACAGAGAGTGAATGGGGAACAGAGCGAAATCCAGTGTCAGTCACACAGCCACAGACGATTAAGCAACTTTGGTCTCCACATTGCACGGCTATGGCGTCCAATTATATTTATGGCACATCTTGTCCTTAAAAAATCCACAGGCGCTGTTTTGGGTGTGTGTTTCTCTTGTTTTTTCTTTTTTTTTTTTTTTTTGGTCCAGAACTGTGAACTTCCTCTGAACCTTGGAAAACCAAGCGTGGCACAACAAGCTCCTTTTTACTTCAGCTTGTTACGGAGGAAGCTGAGGAAGGGTATCGCTGCTGTAGTGGTGTGAGGAGGATGGGTGTTGGTGAGACAGAGAAACAGTTTCATGGCGGAGTCACAGTTACCGCTGAGGACTGTCATGACCAAGACAGTACCACTGGAGATGGGCAGCATAATTACTGTGTCTGTTTTAGCAGTGCCTGTAATACCGCCACCCCACTCCAGACTGCAGTCCCTTAAAAACAGCCATAGCTTCTGCTTGTGGAGTGTCATCCTGTGTTCTGTCTCTTTTGGCACTGAAGGACAATCAGGACTGTGTTTGTGGTGGTAGTTGTGTTCTTTTTTTGCAACAGCTTCATGATATGTTTATTTACAAAAAAATGTATGCATTTGTGTCCACAATTTCTCCTGTCACGCATACCATAAGTCTGACACACTGACATAATCCGGTCAGAAAGACCCATCACAGATTGGCACAATGGCAATTGCAATCAAAGCTCCTCACGGCGATCATATTACAGGTAATTTTCCTCATATCCTGCCAAGTCTGGTTCAAAGTGTTGTGTCATGATTTGGTGTTGACAGGCAGCGAGCTCCCTTGGGTGCAAGCTAATTTAAAGAGAAGCCATAGAGTAGCAGATGCCAGATTAGTGTCAGGGCAAAGTGACTGATGAGGAGCCTCCTGGTCGCCCGGTCACATGCTGGCACTGTCGTACATATGCTCTTGCTTGTGGCCCCTCAGCGCTTGGTAATAAATGAGTAATTGGGCTCTATGCACTCAGCTTCAATTAGCCGATGGCCAAATGATACTTTGGAGACATTTATCAGGCCCCTTCTACTTTGATGGCGGGATATACATGGCAGCGGTGGCGTCATGCGCCGCTGTACGTCTTTGGCTCTTTGTCACGCTAATTCAATTTGAGTGACGAATAATTGTATTACTTCCATCGATATGCGTAGTTAGTTCTGCACCACAACCACAAATGTGATGTGACCGTAGAGAATGAGGTTCCTGAATGGCACTAACAATTAAATGCAATTGATGAAGTATTATTAATGTGGAAGAGGGCTCTCTTAAATGCAGACTAAAATGATGAATCAGAGTGTCAAAACACATTGATTTTTGCCACAATCCTTTATGAATATAAGAAAAGAAAAGGCACAATCCATTTAACATCCTATAAATAAGAAATTAGAAAAGGCGTGAATTGGATTTTGGTGAAGACACAGAAATGCTGTTTTGTTTTTTTATTTTTTTTTATTTTTGCTGGGTTGAATGACTCAGAACAACTGTGACAAGTTTTTTACCTATGTGTCTATTTATGGCTTTCCCTAAGAGCTACACTTTCACTCTGTACAAGTCTTTTTCTGTCCTCTGTTCTCTGAAAACAGACTAAAGGAGCTGGCTCTTATCCGCGTTCCCATTCAGTGTCATGACTCAAGGGCATTAAGGTGCCGGCAGCTTGCTGTAGTTTGATTGACTGTAGGCCGTAGGACAGCCGAGAGAGACAAGCCGGACACACCCAAACACTCAGGGGAACACAGTGACAAAACAGCAGTCTTCTTCAAGAGCGAGTTGCTTTTTCTTTTTTCTTTTTTTAATGACACGTCTGAGTGACACACTGCCTGCCAGATATTAACACTGCAGGTTGCTATGTCTGCGGTGATCCTGCATCTGAAAGACGTGCTGGCACAGGTGTGCATTCTGCTCACCAGTTGCGTTGCCATGGCCTCCTCTCAAGGCTCTGAAATTACACACTGAAAGCACAACATATTCAGGATGCTCTTTGGGTTTTGCGGATGAATGAGGGGGGCTTCAGATGGAAGTCATTATCCCCTTTGAGCATATATAAAGAGGATAATTGTCAGAAATGTCAAATTCTACTTCCAGAAAGAGCTCAAGGGGGTGGGGTATGTTTAGTTTAGCAATCAGTGTGTCGCATGATCCTGCTTTAAAGTATGGCTTGTGTACATTGAGCTTGACACCATCATAGAACCAACAAAGTGCTTTAATTTTTTTTTTTGTTCGTTTTTGTTTGGTTTTTTTTGGTGGGTGTGGCACCAGTCACATTCCGCATGTATGTTGCATTTTAGGTTGTGTTTTACAGTATGAATGACATTAAATACAAAACAATGAAGTCTCATTTGCTTACGTGTTTGAATGCATTTCAAGTTAATCTGTTTCCCCTAGTGGAAAGGAGACCTTAATGCAGCTCTTTTTGGTTTTAGGCTTGTAAAAAAATATCAGAAAATACAACACCAGTAAGAGATAAATGCCAGATATAGGCCCCCCTTCCCAGCCTATTTTCTAAAAATAAGGAACATGGTTTGCATAGAAGAGTGGCTTATTATCGGAATATGGAAAGGCTGCTAAAAGGAGCCAGCTGTATGCTTGTGAGTTGACTTCCATTAGTGGCCAGATGGAAGTTTGAGTGCTAGCTTGGCCTGACACTTGACTTGGCTGAGAGCTTGATGGGGAAATGCCTCCAAAAGCTAAATGTCTAAAGCTTGACAAGTCGCGCCTTGCCAGCATCAGTATCAATGGTAAATAAAAGTGGCTCTTGTGTCTTTAATATGTTAGCCAGTTATTAGACTGGTCGTCTCCCATTCATCCCCTTGATACCTAACATTAAATGAACCAATTGTAATTATTATTTCTTTATCAAATACACTATCTCCAATCACATATGTTGCAGCTGAGAGTACATTGGGGCTCTAATTGTTGTGCTTCATTTAGACCTACATATGTTTCCATCAGCGTGCACCAGCATGCCAGTGTTTAAATGCAAATGCAATTCTCTAAGGAGATGTACGCCTCTCGTCCTGAAACTGCCTCCAGGCTGATCCCCAAGTGTTGTAAATTCCTAACAGCGCCCCTGTACACACACACAATTCATTCTCCATTGGTTCAGGGAATTAACTTTGAAGTGCAGGCATGGGGATGTGTGTAGAGAGAGATGAGAATGACCCCAAACGATTGGCTCTATTTGTTATGTGGTCACCGAGCTCATGGAGCAGGGATGGGTGGGTTTAGTGAAGAGGGTAGAGGTCTCTCATTTTCACTGATAGGGGGCTCAGACATTGAGGGAATGACCAAAGAGTGGGGAGATCCAGTCAACTTCAATTACAGCCCCTTGCAGTTTTCCCAGAGGTGCTCTATAGTGCCTTTAAGGGGGAATCAATGAGGTGACAAATTGTTGTGGACAGCAACCCCTTTTATTTGTTGTGTTGTTGCATGCATGCCTGGATGCTACCCTAACCATGTGTGTGTGTGTGAATGGGTTTGAGTGTGTGGCTGTGTTTGTTTGGTAAGCATATATAAATGTGCAGCGCTCCCCATTTATGATAATTGAATGCTTTGGTCCATTTGTGTTTTGGTGGTTTATTTTCTGCGAGTGGCTTTAATGGCTTGTTATCAGTCCAAACCAGTTTTTAAACGCTTTCTAATGGGTGTTCACATGCATCACCCTCTGACTGCTTTGTTTTTTATCTCGCACCAACAGTGTTAAGGTTTCTCTCAAGGTTATTTTTCCTTTGTCAAGCCCCCTGTCATATCTGAGGATGTCTGACGGCTGACGAACGCCGACTTGCCCTGTTGTATTGACAGACATATGTAGCTGAATTAATTGAGTGTTTCTTAATGGGGGTCCATATGAAGCTGTCACAGGAACGTTTCTGCTTCAACAGTTGTGTTCTTGGAGATTGCTGTTCAGGAAACTGGATAAATACTGGTATTATAAGTATGTGGGGAGTCGGGCAATACAACTGTGGGTTTAAGAGAGTCGCAAACAAGTGAGAATGTATTAATAAACCTTTGTAGGACAGATTTTTATATTTATAAAGGTATTGACCCCGGTTGGTGTTAGAAAATGGAGATAAATTCGAAACGTCTGCACCAGGTCACATGAGTCACTCTTCAAACCTGAGAGCCGACTGCTGTGGTCCATTTTATCTGTGTAAAGGTAAAAAGATATCTCAGTCTGTGTTTGTTTAGCCTGCGGCCTGTGTGTGTTTAGAGGATTTACATTGTTTTCTGTTGCTGAGGGGTCGTATTGTTGAGCTTTAATCGTTTGAATTTCCCTGTGTGTGCACATCTCTATGCAGCTGACTGAAGGCTGCGAGTGTACAGACTTTTTTTTTTTTTGTTGAAGTTAAGCACAGCTGATTCAAAGGTGCAGCAGGATGTCATTTTTACTGTATGGCTTAGCTTAAAAGTGCTTCTGTATCATATTATTTTACGCATGCATGTCGGATTACGTCTGGGATGAGAAGGGAAAATCATGTTTACGATTCTAAAATCTTAGTACTTATAGTCCAACCTTTAGCACAAGATTCATGTCACAAAGTGAACAAAGGGAAACCGCTGCTGTGATTTGTTCTTATGAGAAAGTTTTGACAGAGTGCAGCCCCATTGTGTACCAGACTTCTACTTAGTGTGACATTTGTCCAAAAATAGCAGGTGTCTTGTACTGTTCATATAATTATAGGACAAATGCACTGTGATGTTAGAAAGGTAAGATCTGGTGCATGCTGAGCTCTACACATCTGAGTTCTCCTGCCAAGGTAGGTTCATTGAAAACTAGTAAGCAGATCTCTAAATGTCCGTTCCATCACGTTTCAGCTCGCTGCCTCTCTCCAATTTCAGTGCGTTTGTTATTAATCCAACATTTCCCAGACATCCTTTTCCATTTTTTTCTGACAGCTTCCCAACAGGCACCCAAGAGGCCACGATATTAATGCAACCCATTTCTCTTTCTTTGTCTCCGCAGGAAAAGAAGAGTATGTCGCAACCTTCAAAGGATCTGAGTTCTTCTGCTACGACTTGTCCTTGAACCCGATTCAAAGCAGCAGTGATGAAATCACATTGTCATTCAAAACCCTACAGAGGAATGGACTGATGCTGCACACGGGCAAATCAGCTGATTACGTCAACCTGGCACTGAAAAATGGGGCTGTCTCACTCGTCATTAATTTGGGGTCTGGAGCCTTTGAAGCTCTTGTGGAGCCAGTCAATGGGAAATTTAATGACAATGATTGGCATGATGTCAAAGTAACAAGGAATCTACGTCAGGTAACAGTACAGAGGGTGATGCAGAGACTCAGTAAATGAATCAAAACAAATGCACTTAAATCATTACCATCATACAATATATTATTTTTTCCAGACATTGTAATTGGAAAGCTAAATTGAATCATGGTATGGTGGAGATAAAACAGAACCTCAAGTGAGCAGGGACATCTAGATGTGAATCAAAGCCCCTATTGAGTTACAGTTTAAGAGACAAAAGAAAGACGTCACTTTCAGACAGCATTCAAGGCATTCAGGCTCATTCAAATGCCTGATAAGAAATTATAAGTATGACATTTATTTAAGTTTAAAGTTTTCTACTTTGTTGAAGACAACACATGCATTAGTGTGAATTAATTATCTGTAAAATAACATATAATAATAACATAAGTTGTTGACATAGCATTACAAGTTTTCAGTTCAGTTTGGTATGCCATGTTTAGCTGTTAATTCGGTGATTTAGCACTCATTTCTATTAAGGATGACGTCACCGTGGATTACTTCATGAAATAAGAGAAAAACACCTACAGGCTCTAATGAACTCTCATGCGTAGCCTTGAAGACTCAAATATGCATTAATAGTTCTTAGGAAACTTTTTTGTGACAGTATGACCTGGTTAGACAGCACACGACTTCTTTGCAGTTTGACTTCTTTAGAAATCTCACTCATTCAGGACCTCGCTCCAGCAGTACCATTTGCTTGTGGCAGTGTTTCTCATTATTTGGGAACTGGCCAGAGTGTCAACAGAATTGGTTACTGCCTGATTCCCACCAAGAGCAGAGGAATCAAATGGGGAAGGGAAGGGAAGGTGTAAAGCGGGGCTTTTGGCTGCAGTGCACGTCCAAATGCATCTGCCTGCAAGAGCAGAATGTCCTGGCAAGAGAGAGGCTTCAGAGGTCAGTGAGTGTTTGTTGTGTTTCAAACTGATTAACTGCTCCTGGTTTGTACCAGGCCAACATATACTAAATGGTGTCATGATGCAGCCTCCGCTCTGCTAGTGGCAGACCGCCCTCGGACATGAGAACAGTGCCAGTCAGTTGGACCCATGACCGATGTGAGGAGACGAATGCTTAGCTGAAGCACACACCAACATGTTTTCAGTGGCTTCCAACAATAACAACTGGCGTTTCCATGTCAATTGATGTGAGCTACCACTGAGTCAGTTGTTGGTTGGAATTTCACATACCTGCTGGCTAAAAGCTACTACAACTGTAGCACAGTCCTGATCACTGCTTCAATTTATTGTAGTCTGATGTGTCATTACTCACTCTGCCCATTGGTCTATTATAGCAAGACATTGGGTGTCCATGGTAACATGGCATTTGGTATCTAACTCCAGTTCAAAGCAGCAAAACACAATTTAAGATTGTAATCTAATTAGATGCTGATTTATGGATAGAACTTCTACTCTTTGGAAGTCACCATTATTTGGTGAAAAAAAATCAAAAAGGTGGGACAAACCTTACTTTAACCTATATCGACAGGGGTTTTAATGAGGATATATCATATCCCTGGTCTTCTTGGGAACCTGGAAGTAACCAAAAAGAGACTGCTTTGATTGTCTCCCACTGAGACTGCTACTTTCAGCAGGAACTCCAGTACTACCTACACAGCCTTCCTGAAATGGGATTTGTCAGTGTGAGCGACAGTAACAGAATGAGGCAGACTGGCCTGATTTCCATCATTGGTCCCGACATCTTGGTCCTTCGCATCCTCCGAGAGAAATCCACTGCTGCCACTGCTAAAAGACAACCCATCCGTTATCTATGCCGCTTAACCTCTGATGGTTGCAGCAAGGGGGCTGCTGCTGATCTTAGCTTGGGGTTGAGAAAGGGGGTACACTCTGGACAGGTCACCAGTTCACCACAGGGCCAACATATAGACAGACAACCACTTAGACTCTCATTTACACCTACAGGCAATTTAGAGTAGCAATTAACCTGAGTCTGTGGTCTGTGGGAGGAAGGTGTATTACCCAGAGAAAACCCAGGCAGGCATGGAGCACATGCAAACCCCTCACACAAAGGCCCCAGCTCAGAAACGTTCTTGCCGATAGTGTTAAACGAGCCAACAAAGCCATACAAGCTTATAGAACTCTGTGAGACTATTTAGCCTGTGTTAAACAGAACAGCTCTACTCTTCTTTGACTGGCCAGTACTTTCACTTTACGTACAAAAATCAGATGAGAGTTTTCAAGCAACTGCATCAGATCAGCCTGACTTAGCTATTTCTTTTCTTTTTTTTATTGCAAGACAAAACATTAACATAATGACATGAGGAAAACAAATGTTTCTGGACACAGGATGTTTAGGGAAACGATAGAATGCTAATTATTTGATTATGATAATGATGATTAATAATAATCAAATCAGTAAAAAAGTTGCAAAGAAAAAGAGTGGGGACAATGAAACTACATACATGTGTGTGTTTACATGTGTGCAGTTGTGCATGTGTTGGAATATTTGAGTGTTTACTATAAATAGTCATCAGACAATAAAGACAAGAAGCGCTGTAACATAAATGAAGAACACATTAGAGATGCAAGGAGTTAATAAATAGTTGCAAGATGGAGTTAGGATTATGCTGCAGACTTTTTAGTGGAGGAAGAGAGATAACATGTACACATAATAATGGTGCATATGTCTTTCTATTTACCCTATATATTAATAGGGACAGTTAAAAAGCTTCACAGGCATCATTCAGACAACATCTCAAGATTTGTTGCTGCTCATTTGGTGGGAAATGTTTGTCTTCACCTCAGTATCAATGCTGCTCCTTTTGCATAATCAGCAAATTGATTATTGGCAAACCTAAGGATTTGGCCAGCTTGAACATTCCCTGCATTCAAATTGTGAAGGGAAAAAAAAAAAAACAAGCATATTGAGTGCATGCTCTGCGGGGGAATCAAAGTTGCCATCCTCCTCATTCTGTGTCAGGGTCTTCTTTGCTTTGTCTCATTGCAGTAAAGTGATCCTAAAGTTCATCAATAAGACCAAACGGAGGTACAGTATTGTATGAGTGGCGGGAGGTCTGATACACTGGATTGGTCTCAAGCCTAAAACCAAGTTACAAGAGAATGCACAAACTA
This sequence comes from Terapon puta, assembly GCA_028564955.1. Taxonomy (NCBI): domain Eukaryota; kingdom Metazoa; phylum Chordata; class Actinopteri; order Centrarchiformes; family Terapontidae; genus Terapon; species Terapon puta. The sequence continues at coordinate 8,982,670 of JAOXYL010000039.1, read as the reverse complement.
AGAAAATAAATTAAAAATGGTCTTGAACTTGGGACTTTGTCAAAGAGGGTCGACTGATGTGCTTTAGGCATTCCTTCTTACGATCCATTTGATGTCTGTCGATCATAACTTTTGTCAGGACTTGGGTAAGGGAGCTTTTTTTCTGCTACTCAGCGGTCTGGTCACGTACAGAACATGGTGCAAAAACTTAGGGAGTCACCGATCGAGCTCTGGCACCTCTTGTGGAGCATTCTTGTTATTTCCTTGGTCTGCTTTTTTCTTGTTAAACTTATTTTGCCCCTTTTTCCTCTATGTTACTAACATGCTTTGGAAACAAACTAACATCATTCATGGAATGTGTCATTCTACTAACCAGTCTGGTTTTTTGCCGTTTTAACAATGTACTAACAGTATTGACCATCATATATTATTTGAGTAACAATCGTTATTCTGTTCACAGTTTTTAATTTCCTTTCTCCCCCCTTTTCCACAAAGCACTCAGGCATTGGACACGCTATGGTAAACAAACTACATTGTTCGGTAGATATCATTCTAATTGTTTCTTAGTTTGGGTTTGCCGTGTGTTTCTTTTCTTTCTTTTTTTACTGTAGACGTCATTTACAAAAAAAGGGAAATTGCGGTTGGTACTCTCTGCTTACTTTTCGAATCCTTTTCAGTTTCTTGGTTCATTCATTGGTTTCACCCTCTTTATTTCACTTGTTTCCTGTCCAATTCTGTTTGATCCACCTTTTTAGGAGCATCATTTCGAGCCTTTTGCATCAAGCTGTGGTTAATAATGAGGACCCTCTCCTGTCTGGCTGGCCTGATGCTCTTTGGCTCAGCCAGTTGTATCCCCATTCACTTTGCATGGCATGCACTTTGACTACGTGTTGCAAATGTCACGCTGCCCATTTGTCAACATGAACGTGACAGTCGAGCTGTGTTTGTCATTGGTGCTTCTCTGGTGCTTTCTTATTTCTCTTTGTGGTTTTGCAGTGTCCATGAGCGTTTGTTTGCATGCATCCAGACACTGTGGCAAGTGTCCAAATACCGTAGTCCGTAATCCCAGTCAAGACTTTTCTTTTTGTATGCTAGTAATCAAAAAGAAACGACAAATGCATGCATGCTGTTTCTTTCTCTTAATACCCTCAGTCATTGTCTGATACTAAAAGGTGACTGTGATTTTCATAGCATGTGCTCCCTCTCTAACCTAGTGGCACTTTAGTGGTTTATTTTGAATAACTGCTAGACGTACTAATACGGGATTAATAGTTAAACTAACCTTAATAACATCCTACTAACACCATTTTTGTGTCTGCTAAAGTACTTTTAAGTTGCTGTAGGGGCAATACTAACACTGTAGTATGGGCAGTTCACTAACTCTCTAACCAATATAACACTCCTTTGAAGGCTTGTAGTCTTCCAACTAATCAAAACTGGACAAAATAATGATAAAAAACAAGAAAAAAGACAATGAACAGACATGAAAATGGGTTTAAAAAACATGTAGGGAAGTCTATCATAGACAGCAAGAAGGAAAAGGGAATGGCATTGCCAGATAGAGGCTGTCTGAGTATAGCGTGTCCTTTCCCTGTGCTTTGTTGTTTAGGTTACAATATCCGTGGATGGGATTCTGACCACCACGGGATATACACAAGAAGACTACACCATGCTAGGCTCTGATGACTTTTTCTATGTTGGAGGGAGTCCTAGCACAGCTGACCTGCCTGGATCTCCAGTGAGCAACAACTTCATGGGCTGCCTCAAGGAGGTAAACACCACTACTGCGTGCACTCTGATGCTGGTGGGCGTACAGGATATGACTGGCTTCACCTTAGGACTCCAACACAGGCCCTTTCCGCCCACACACTGACCCTGTCTCATCCTTTACACTTTGCTTTAGTTTGTTTCTCCTCACATACTCACACAAACTTTGTTTTGCCTCCGCCGCCCCCTCAGTGCAGTCATCATATGCGCGCGCATGCACACACACACGCACGCTTAACGAGGTGTCACACAGCCACACACGAGGAACCCTGTCTTGGAGTGGAATTTAGCGCAGGCTTCATACAGCTCTGTCAGGTGTACTTCAAAGAGGAGCAGTGATCCAGAGATCTGACACACTTAACACCACACTGTTCTTCCACTGGGGAATAAGCAGTACCTGACTGATATTATCTTAGACCACTTATCTGATGACCTACCTTATTAGTGTCATGTGTGATACTAATAGTCAGTAGTGGGGGGTCTGCTTACGCCATTGTAAAAGTGCTAAAAAACTGTGCACTTGGGTTATAACCCTCACATTGGAGGAAAAAAAAAACAGAGCACACAACAAAGGCACAGAAATGGAATCACTGTTTGACGTCTATGCTGTCAAGTGATGCTCTGTTCTGAACGTTTTCTGCCTCAGACGCTCCATGGCATAATGGGCCCTTTGAATGTGGCTCCTTGCTTACACAGGACATCATTTGTCACTTACCCCTTTATTTTTGTGTATCTATGTATATAATCTATGAGATAAAGAGAGAGAGAGAGAGAGAGAGAGTTAGTAGTAGAAGTAGTAGTTTTAACAGTTTTTTTTCTTTTTGTTTATAGGGATTCTGACCTAAAGCATTTACTTCAGGAGCCACTGGGGATATACAGAGATATCTACTAGGCAAATCTCCAAAGTACTGCAAAATGATGCAGTCATTTATCTTTTAATTTGAAAAGCTCCCCCCCGCCCTTTTTTTTTGCTTGACCCTCACTCCTTTTTCCTTGTTGCACCTCCTCTCGCTCCCTCGGTACCCTGCATTTTTGCCTCAAACCACGAGCCCGGGCTGTTGTCCTCCTCAAAGCTCTCAGAGAGGTCTGAGGTGGCTCTGCTTAATGAGCATGTCGGGCGTGGACCACATGTCCGCACGCCATGTACACCTCATTAGATGTCAGATTATTGAGCGTTGGTGGGGGAAGGGGATGGGGGCGTCTTAGTTAGCTGCATGCCTCTGAGGTGCTCCAGATGTGGTGATAAGGGGAAAGGGACCGGTGCGCCCAAAGCACAGTTGTCCGCTCTGGTCAACCTAACCACAGCGGCTGCTCTCACTGTCCTGAGATCACTGTGCTAAAGCACTCACAAACTTAAAATTATGGTGCACCGCATTGATTTTTTTTCCCCCCAGAGATGTGAGACAGACTGAATCTTCCACTATTTTATTTGTTCATAGCACCATCTCGAATGTATTACTTCGATAATGCAGATGTCAATACCAAATTAAAAAAAAAAGACAAAGCCCTTGCACTGTGAAATCCATAGTTAGTTTCATTTGCTCGGCTTTTAATTTGTCGCTGATGCTCTTAGCACATTGACAGGCTCTCTGAATCATCCCATCCTGCCTGTTGAATTAAACAGAAGCCCCGTCTCAGGTTGTCTTCTGTGTATGTCGTGATAACATATGAGAGGTGGTTTAACAGCATATGCTGCGGGCCCTGATTGATGGCACGTTCCCAAGTGGCTTGTTGCTTGATTCCAGCCCGAGTTGCCACGCCTGCCTGTTGGTTCTGATGGCAAAACAAACGGTGGTGCAGTAATAGCTCAGTTGTCACAGCTCGAGCTTGATGACAAATTAGTGCAGCACTACGAGTGCAGCAGAGGCTGTAGCTCAGACCAAAGCTCTTTTGACTCTGAAAGGTGCCCTTTGTCTGGACGATAAAGAATTGATTTGGGTTTATTGGCTGTGTCTGTTGCACCTTTCGTCTAAATGACTAAAGTCCAGCAGGCAGAGATATCATCTATCTTTCATTCCTGTACTCCTTTTTACATCCGTTCTCCTCTATCAGGAGATTCTCATCAAATTGCCTTTTTTTTTTAATAAAAATTCTATTCCTTTGAAATCTGTAAAGCTTCCCATTAGGCTCTGTGTCAGACCTGAGAATGCACTGTACTGTACTTCTTTTTTTTTTTTTTAGAGGGAAGATAAAGACGTGGGAATAAAATACTTCCATTATCTTTCCCCTGTTTCCCTTGCAGTTAAATGCAGCCTGATACAGCACAGTGGGTCACGAAAGATTTACAAGAAACTGAGCCCGAGCTTACTTAATTCTGATGCACCGCTATGAGCTCCATCTACCTGAGCAGTTAGACACAGTAGATCTGACTCGGTGACAAACATAATGCTCCGTGCAAATGCAATCCCATCGGAGGTGTCCCCGTTTTCAGGTGAACGCTTAGCCTGACAACAAATAAAGCATATGGGCAGTGATTTTCACAGCTGCAACTCATTTGATTTATCCCATTGAAAGACATTGGAATTTATCATTAGAGCTCATTTGTTATGTAAATACACCAGAGGGGTATCCGTCACCTGATAACCTTATCTACCAATTAGTGGAGTGAGATCAGTGGCTCCGCTTATGCCCTCTCTGGGATGTCGTTAAGTATTAGTTGCCTTTTTTTATCCCCACTTATTTGTTTGCACTATTGACAACTTTTTTTTTTTTTACGTCCGAGCTGTCTTCATAATATTTACTTTTCAAAAAAGATTGACACATCATATTAAAACCTTTCAAATGCATGTGTGTTTGTGGTGAGGTAATTTTCAAAATACCATGGCCACGCTGATGATTTTAATGAAAAACTTTTGACATTCACCAAAATGTTAATTAGTTTCTGATATGTAAATTGGATGTAACTAGACAGAGGGGTTCTCGCTATTACAGCTGCACTTGCACAAGATACACTTTCATTACCGAGATTGGATAATGACGAGGTTATGGCTGTCTCTAATTTTGCACAAGACTGTTGCCAATTACAGTGGCGCTCTTGTTTGATTTCCACACATTGTCGGCGTGCAGTGGCCCCCCAACACACACTGTAGCTACTTCTCAGAGATATAGTTTTGATAGATAATGTGAGGATTTTGGAGCAGAATTTGACATCGCTCTTACGCTGCCTTTATGTAACTGTGAAACAGGAGATTAAAGACGACTTTTATAGAGAAATTGAGCTGACAAATGGGCCAAACAACAGTGAATTAACATTATGAAGTTGGCAAATTGGTTAGTTAATTCCTGTGCTGTACCATATGATAGTGACTCTTACCCCTGCTTGGGATTTTTAATGACATTACGGATCATTTTTTTGTAATGGGCTGATGTCTGTCACTTCGGACCTCGGCTCTGCAGGACTTGGCATCTCAAAGGTCACAACAGTAATGCACTTAATTTAGTTAAACACTCAAATGCCAAAAACTGTCTGGTTTACAATGTCTGAGTACATGAACTAGTGTTGATTTAAGCATTTCTGCACAAAAAAACATGTCGTTTTTTTGCATTTGATCAATTTTCTAAATTATGTGCAGTCTACTGATTGTTGAAATGTGTGCGTGTATGCTCATGCACTCATTTTTAATCTGCTTTAGCAAGGCATATCCATCATCTGCCCACTTTTATTCTAATCACAGGCTGCAACAGGGGCCTTAATCAGCATTTTACTCCACACCTGCAATCAAGGCAGCAGTTTAGATTTATCACTCTCCATCTCACTTTTCACACACAGTCCCAGGAGATGCTACCTGATAGAATCATTTTCTCCATTATCGCCATTGCCTTTTAATTCAGGCTGCCTGTTCCTTTGGCGGACACAGATTCTGAAAGTCAAAATGGATGTCTCGGCTATTTCGATTTCACAAAGCCAGGGTACACTATGCATGTGCTGTGAAGGCTTCAGATGGAAGTAAGCCGGGTGATGCGAGTGACATTTGGTGCCACATAAACACAGCTCCTCACGCAAAGGTGCAACGTGACAAAGATGATCGAGGGTTCAGTCCAGTGAACCCTGACCCTGCCTGTCCAGTCGGGGTGAAGCCTCGCATGGCCTGAAGCGTGACACAGCAATAGAGGCCAACCTTCCACTCCATAGGTGATGTGTAGAAGTGACTCGCTTTCTCCTCTCTCAATACAGGTTGTGTACAAAAACAACGACGTGAGACTTGAGCTGTCTCGGCTGGCCAAGCTGGGCGATCCCAAGATGAAGGTCCACGGCACTGTGGCCTTCAAGTGCGAGAACGTGGCCACCCTGGACCCCATCACGTTCGAGACGCCCGAGTCTTTTATCATCCTCAACAAGTGGAACGCTAAGAAGACGGGCTCCATCTCCTTCGACTTCCGCACCACAGAGCCCAACGGCCTTCTCCTCTTCAGCCACGGCAAGCCGAAGCAGCAGCCCAAGGACTCCAAGAGCCCCCAGACTCTCAAGGTGGACTTCTTTGCCATTGAGATGCTGGATGGCCATCTGTACCTGCTCCTGGACATGGGCTCGGGAACCACAAAGACCAAGGCAGTCAATAAGAAAGTTAATGACGGCGAGTGGTATCATGTGGACTTCCAGCGCGATGGCAGATCAGGTAACTCTCCAGTCCATTAACAGGAAAATGTGGGCTGTTATTTACTGCAGCTGTGGTGGCCCTGAGAGCTTAACATGCTGCAGCTTAAGAAAACACAAAACACACTGAAATGAAGAAGACGTCTTCATCAATTCGACAGCATTTAGAAAATAAAATGGCAAATAAATAAAACTATTTGACAACACAAATGCAACATAACAAAGTGTGCTGCAGATACAGACAAAGTAACCAAACCTATTAATACTAAAGTATCAGTATGTTAGGCTCCTCAGGCCACTGTATACATAAACACATAAATGCTAATGATGGGCTGCTCTGCAGACTGAATGGCTATCTTAGATTCATAGGCACAATACAGCATTCAGCAGAAACCATGAGTGTGAGCTTTGGTGCGCATCATGTAAGTGAATTATTTAACTGCAATGCAAATACCACTGTAGGTTCAACTTTTCTGTGAAAGAAAATAACCATTACCATATGGGGACTGATACTACATCACAGCAAATAAATGCACTGAATGCTTGCCAACAGTCCCAAGCATTTAATGGAGAAAAAAATGCAATGTCCGATGGCAGTAACCTAGCTTCATATGGTGGCTATGTGTCACATGTCATGATTCCAAACACATATTTGCCATAAAATAACTTTGCCCCCCAGCCCCCCCTCCATTGTGTCCTCTAAGCCCATGGGTTGCCCTGCATCGGTCCCTGTTGATTTGCTTATCTAAGCAGCAATTTGTTAGTGTGTGCTTAGAGCCAGGGCCTTGCAATGTCATGCTGCAAATTAGATATACTCCTTGACCATGTTTTCCACTCCATCTCAAGAGGTGGAAATTAGATTAACTGTTTCATTACCCCCCAATCCACAGTGGGCTGTGGTTTAAATTGAGCTATATACAGTACTACGATAGAGCTATACAGCAATAGAGGCCGTTCACGTGCCTTTTTGTGACTCCACATTCCAGCTGCATTAATCATTGAGGTTGTACTTCCAATAAGTCATGTGCAGTAATACACAGCGCTGAGAGGCTCGGATTCTACACGAGTGTGGAAGAGAAAAAAAAAAAAAAGAAGAAACTGTGGGAGACTTCTCAAATAACATAAATCTACAACATTTAGTTATGGTAGAACAAACTATAAGAAGCACTGTCTTGCTAAATTAGATTGTGTTCATTATCTGTCTGCTAACCTCCTATCATCCACCCCCACATACTTACATACAGTACACACATGGACACACACCAGCACACACACACGAAAGCTATCGAACATCTTTTTTTGTTAGCTGAGCTCTCTCCAGTCGCTGTTCTCTCTGTCTACCCTGCCTAAGTTTCCATGGAAACAGGAGGTGGTCTCTCCCAGGACTGAGACAGTTACTGCACAGTGCTGTGCTGAGCTGTGCACTAATGACATTTCAGAATAACTTTTCCTCCTTTCCTCAAGTCTGAAGCATCAACACTTACAAGAGGACATAAAAAGGTCTCTGCAATGTGATGACTTCCCGTGTGAGAGCAGTAACAAAATGGCTCGAGTGCCGAAGCACAGCGCACTCATGCGTGGGGTTTCAAGTTAAAAAGCAATTTTCAAATTTGCCAGCGCTATTTTATCTTTGCTCACCCTTTAAGATTAAGCCAATTAAGTTCTGCAAGTAAGCAGTCCTCCTAAATCTAAGATCTCGCATCTCGAGATTAACATGAACTGCACAAAGCTCCATTGTTTGCAGTGTGTAATGATGTGTGCGCTGCACCTCAAATGGAGGCATTAGAATTTTTGCAGTTCCTTTGTACTGAAGAGGCCTCGTGCGATTTCCCTTCCCACAGGAAACATGTAATTTTAATGGTGCATTAAATAGCAGATTTGTGCAAATTGAGTGAGATAAAAAACCTTCACAATGGCTTTTCTAAATGTAGATTTTTATGTTTATTTTTTTCCATAAACTACGACTGCCTATTGATATTTAGGCGAAAGCTGAGCTGATTCAGAGCTTTGTTAAATAAATAGATAGCTCATTTGTGGACATAGAGGTTAACAAGCTTAAAGATGTTTTGATAGGAGTGTGTGCCACGATGCGCTGTTATTATTACTTTGTTACCTTTATGAGAACCTGTATGACCATCTTTCAGTTTTAATAGTCCACATGTGAAGCTCAGTAAAACTGTCCCTCCAATGACATATTGCTAGTTGGAGTCATGTAGGCTATTACACACCCCAGCACCCTTTCGTTAAATGTTTTAATATTTGATAGAATTAAGGTGATTCTAAAACTTAAGAAAATAATTCACTCGTCCCCTGAGAGAGGGAGTCACAAAACATATGGTACCCTCAGCTTTTCATCTGTGCGTCAGATGTTTTAGTAATACACACCACCAAGCACATCACTCAAAACAAAAGTGCAACACAGCAGCCAGACGTAATTATCTGCGTCCGGGTCTCCGGGTCCTACACGTGCAGCCCTTCCTGTGGCAGTGACAATGGCGGATAATCATCCCTGCCCTATTTATTTTAGCCGGCTCTTCCTGCAGGAAGCAACTCTGTAAATGGACTCTCACTCTCAGACGGCATCTTCTAACCCCAATGCATTAGAGACGCTAAGAGACACTCCGCTTTTAAGTGAGGGCTTCTGGGCCGCGAGTGCCGTGGGTCACTCATCAGAGACATTACACGGACATTTCTCTGCTGTAGCCCCCACTTCCTGCCAGGTCACGCACTTCACACACAAACGCGGGCACGGGTACAGTACACGAAAAGACGCGCGCACACAGACACACACGTATAGACAACACAGCCCCCGTCCCCACAGCCCACTCACAGGCTTCTCTCTCTACAGAGAATCCAATCACATAGAGAGATTTGGCCGTATCGCCCTAACTGGATTGTAGTAATCCCCTGTCTAACATGTTTTGGGGATGTGTGAGTGGGGTTAGGGGACATCATGCCAAGCTGAGCCTGGCTGCTGATGCAAAAAGTGTGAGACAGATCTGAGCTGTCATTTGGACCCCTGCCTTCAGGTCTGATGATGGAGTACCACTTATGGGTCAAACCACTGAGGAACAGAGGGAGAGACATAAACATGGTCAAAGTGTTTTAAAGTTTGCTGGAATGCTGATTTTCGTCATTATTATCCATCCTCGTTTATACCGCCTAGACTGTACATCCTGTTCTTGCTTCACCAAGATATTATATGCTGCTGTGTTGCCTCGTCTGCTTTCTTATC
>JAOXYL010000039.1:8958016-8972995 GCA_028564955.1 Terapon puta | reverse complement strand
CCGCCTAGACTGTACATCCTGTTCTTGCTTCACCAAGATATTATATGCTGCTGTGTTGCCTCGTCTGCTTTCTTATCTGTCATCATATACCCCTCCCTCATCTTACCAGACATCTTTATCTCCATGTTCCCATCTTGTTCTGTATCCATCTCCTCCTCTTTTATGCTCACTAGCGTTCGCAGAGACACGTCCCCTTCCCCTCTCGGCTATGAATGCTGTTCCAAGCATAGGCGGCCCTGCAATGTGTGTACGTGTGTGATGTTACCCATGCTGCTAGCCTGGCGATGGCACATGTCCCCATGGGATTGCATAGTGCCTTCTGACTTAACATAGCTTGACTGTGTTTACACACTTCCTTACAGGACTGTGACAAGTGAGCAGAGCACTCTGAACAGATGCCTGAAAGATGCTGACATCCTTCTCTTGTCTCCCACTTACATCAATTTAGACAGACATGCTTACCGTGGACTTGCAGCATCCTTGTTTACTATTTACGGATATAATAAGATTTAAGTAAAGATGCCATAAGATTAAGAAGAAGCTGTTGGATGATGGCTCCATAGTGATTTACTTCATGAATCCACAACTTAAAGACATTTGGTTCTCCCGCTACTACTTTTGATATGGCGGGATCTGACATAACTGGTGTGTGGATACGTCCTACTGACTAAACTGGTGCTCATTCTTCAGCCGGGCACCTGCTCGACTCCGGGAAAAGTTTCCCCCGCTAATGAGTTTGATGTAGCGAGCTCGTTAGCTATAACCTGAAGGGAGCTGTTCTGGCTGCGTGACGGGTGGCCCTTGCCAAGTATGCAAAGCTTGGAAGTCACAACAGCTGTGGCTGGAGAGAGCAGGGGCAGTGGGTGGTGGCAGGGAAGTGCTGGAACAGATGCCCGGGGCCAAGACCCTGAGAAAAGAGCTGGAACATGTTAGTGGGACCAGGTTAATCATTGTGCACTAGGTCCTTAGCTGTCTCTCTCAAGCACTTTTGCAAGAAGGGAGGCTCACCTTGACTAAAAAGAGAAGATTATTATTAGCTCTTTTTTTGTGGCAGTTTTTCTTCATAATGAACTTTTTTTTTTAAATTTTGCTTTCATTGGAAAAAGATGCACAGATATTTATCATACGTATAATTAATTGTGATATGTATATTCATGCATGCTAATGGTAGCCTTAATGAAATGTGAAAGGCCCCATTTAATGTCTAATGTGTCTCTAAAATGTGTCAGGCAGCCCTGCTGAAAATTCATGTGCATCTTAAGGCTTGTTTCCCAACATAAACACTTTGACTAGAAAAGTAACTTAAAAGCGGCACTTTTCTTCCACATACAAGCAGTTAGGACTCTGCCATTTAGCCTGAGGCAATCAGCTAATAGCTCCTTCATATCTGCCACGGCATGCATCTGCCACTCAAAATGCAAATTATGACTTTATGGCAATTTTGTTTTTGAGCATCCTCACCCAACTATTTCTCCGCCGCTCTCCCCAGGCAGTGGCCTGTGCCGATCCTCAGCAGTATATAGATTACTGGACGAGGATGCGGGCAGTGGAGGCAGCCACCATTAATTAAAGATCCACAATGGCTTCTGCACTGAGAGTAACAGATCCATATACAAATTAATCACCCGGTCTGAGTGCCACAGTAAGGCCTTCCTTTCCACAGCTTTACAGTCCAGTCATGTCCGCTGTTGTTTACCGTGCTCCAGATCGAGAATTAAACCTGAATGAGAGCGATAAATCATGGTGGGGAAACACACAAACTCTCATTGCAGGTTTATGTGTTGGAGAGGCAAACAGAGGGAGAGACAGGGTGGAAAAAAATCTGCCTGCAGTCCGTTAATCAAGTTCAAAAAGATGGCTATGATGTGTTTTTTTTTTCTGTTTGTTTGTTTGGTTGGCTGAAATGATAGAAGGGGCAATGATTTTTCTTCTCCTCTCTTTTCTTTTTTTTATGACCACCGCTTCATAGATAAAGGAGATTTATTATGGGAAATCCAAGGAAAATGGAGAGGATACTCTTAGGGATCCCAGATTAGGCTGCTAATAGACTAGCTGTCCAGTGATTAATGTGTCTTATCAACACTCATCAGTCATTCTAAATGAAGAAAATCCTGACCCTGTCCAGATGGATAACACTAATTAAGCTAATTTCTTCATCCGAGCACCTTTAAATGGGTCTTCTCCGCACGTTTGTGTTGCTGCAGGGCAGATAGCATCTTTTGGCATCTGCTGTCACTGAACGGTGTTATATTCTGTCCACCTGGTGTAACAGACAGTTGTTCAGAAAAAAAAAAAAAAACTTACCTTGCTGTATCTTATTTTTTAGGTACCATCTCTATCAACACCCTTCGCACTGCCTACACAGCCCCCGGAGAGAGTGAGATCCTGGACTTGGATGACAATCTCTACCTCGGGGGTCTGCCAGAGAACAAAATGGGGCTGGTGTTCCCCACCGAGGTGTGGACGGCGCTACTCAACTACGGCTACGTGGGCTGCATCCGGGATCTATTCATTGACGGACAGAGTAAGGATGTCCGGCGTCTGGCCGAGATCCAGAAGGCCGCTGGGGTCAAGCCCTCTTGCTCTAAGGAGCCTCCCAAACAGTGTCTGAGCAACCCCTGCCAAAACAACGGGATCTGTAGAGAGGGATGGAACCGCTACGTGTGCGACTGCTCCGGGACTGGATACCTGGGACGCTCCTGTGAAAGAGGTATGTCTTTGTCTTTGTCTCCTTTTGTCGACCCAGCAGTTAGGAGGCACGTGGTTTCTGTCTGGAAGGCAGAGTCTGGATTTGTCAGAGACGTCGACAAAGCTACACTGTGACACCGCACTGTGCATTATTTTTAAGTTGACATGGGATTATAAAAAATGTGACTATAATTGACATGAAAGAGAGCCAGGGAAAAAGAAGACTGATTTTAATTACACCCGCTATAGATTTAGTGTTCTTTGTCTGAAAAGGACCTCCTTTTAAGTTCAGGTTGAACAGCATCTCCAGACAAAAGGCCCGCAGACGGTGTTTTTATCTCAGCTGATGGTTGAACATCAGCAGCTCTCGAACAGCAAACCGAAAGTAATATAAGACAGGAGAGGGGAAATGTGCGTGTGGAGATAGACACCCACAGCGAAGCAGACAGAACGAGCCGGGCTACGCAGGGTGTTGACTGGCTGATGTTAGACCATGTTGAGTGGCAGGTGACTGATGCACCGCTGAGACGTTGCCGGTCACGTCCACCATGCACACCAGCCTGTAAATTGGCTGTCTTCTGCAAACCATTTGGCTCATCAAACCACTCGCTCATGACCGGACCTGGTGCGGAATACTTATCCCTCTCTCCTCCGGAGGAGAGAAATAGGAGAAGTGAGTGTCACACGGGGAACTCTCACAGATCCATGTCGTAGCCGGAGCAGACGCACACCTCACTCTGCGGCGGTTTATTACAGGGAAAGCATCGTTTTTATAGGCGTCCGCATTAAAATAAAAATATGAACAGCCAATCCCTTGGTAATGTTTCATGTGGATGTAGTTACAGCTCGTGCTTTAGAACTAATATTTGGTTATGTGTTTATCTATAATAAGAGACTGTGTTGCTAAACTCACTGTTTTTTTATTTGTTTTTTACTATATTTGTAGTGTAGCTGAGAAAGTACATTTCTGTGTTCTCTAAAGTGGAACTCAGCATGAATTTCTGATTGTTCGGCATTAGCTTGTTGGCCTTTCTGATTGCCGGATTGCCCTTTGACCTCTTTGATTGAAATCTAGCTAGATTAAAACACCAATTGGCTGTATGAGGAAGCCAAATCCTTTACTCGCTAATATGGTCTGCTCTGAGGCAATTCTTTTCTGACTTAAATTGGAATTCCAGGCATATTTGCATAATCAGACTAAGTGAATAAATATGTCAGATGTATGGTCCAATGAGATTTTCAATATTAACTTATATTAATAGCCCAGGATTTGGCTGTGATGATAATCAGATGAGAATCTTAAGATACTGTTTGATGACTGTTTTTCTTTTAACTCACTGACATGTTTATTTTCTATTCATGAATTAATAATAAGTAAAAGCATCAGATGAAGTGGGCATTCACTGTATGTAATGCTAGTGAATCTATAATGAATACCATATCAAAACATATATTACAGACGACCAATACAGTGTTTACTACATGTCCTTGTAAAGTCCTAAAGCCAGACTGCAGTGAAGTGGTAAAGCTTTCATGTTGCAGCAGTATATATGGAGTTTTCATCATGAAATCCCAGCGGAGAGTTGGCAACAAATGAGCAAAAACAGTTAACATATGCATAATCAAGGCAAATGTCAAAAAGAGCCCAAGCATGTCACATCGTTATCACAGCGTGATGCATCTGCACAGGAGCGACAGCGGGAACAGGTTCTCTCATAGGGAAAAAAAAATGATTCCAGTTGGAATGTAACACATCCCACGCAGTTACATTTGCTATCTCCATGTGTGCTCGTGCCTCCTTTGCGCCATTCACCTTATAAGATGGTGTCTAAAAGTGCTGTAATTGGGATGTAGAATACGTCTGGCTGAAGTACTAATGATGCAGCTGGATGCTGATAGAAATCTGCTGAGTCAAATTCAGGCAAAATAACACAAAAGTGCACAATATCAGAAAGATGCTGTATTTTTTTTATCTGCTGTCATGAATGTGGTTTATTCAGACATGAAAGTGCCAGTAACGTAGTTAAAGCTAAGACAGGAAATTAACATTTAATTTTGGAGAAAAAAAAATGAAGGCCCATATGAGAGCGAGACAGAGAGAGAGTAACCAAATCTCCTCCATCTCTGATAAATGTGCCAGTTAGGCTCTGCACCGCTCTGAGCCTCCACATGTGCACTGCCATTCTAGCTAATGAGTTGACAGGAATTAGGGCATAGTACATGAGGGAGGTGGAGTGGGCATGGGATACAGATCGCTTCACTCCAGTAAGATAATTACTTATCCGGAGAGTGTTGGCGGATTCAAAAAGGTATAATCCACTCTGACCTCATCTTGAAACAAAAACACCTGCCTCTCCGTGCTGCATTTTTTAAAAGTCTCTGCCCCTGTGACCCCTCTCTCCTCCCTGCTAACACTCAAGCATCTTCCGGCGTCTCGGCTCCTCCATCCAGCTCTCTCGCTCTCTGGCCACCTCAGCTGTGTGTGTGAGACTGGCATCGGTGAGAGCGTGAGTGGGAGCAGTGGTACGGAGCTTGGGCCCTGGCGTGCTGCCAGCTGTTTTGATGGCTCCAGATTGCCTCTGCGCTGGTAGGATGAAGCAGGCACCAGCAGGCCGAGGAGCTGTCAAAAGAATTACCCCAGCTCTCACTTATCCATGCATGGTGTACCACCCGGTGGCAAAATACAGCTACTGCATATGGCGGAGGAGGAGGACAACAACGAGTGGAAGGAACAGGAGGTGGGGCTTCGGGAAGAGAACCGTGGAGCTATTCGCCCTATTTTGAGAGATTTTAATTAAGCAGACAAAGCAATTTTCCCCCTTGCATCCCAAATGTCTTCCCCTTCATTGTTCCTCCAGTTGCTAATTAGCCCAAATATTAGTCTTGCAGTGTGAGGCTAAGCCAGCCTCCCAGATGGTGTAGTAGGTGTGCTGTAGCACATGCACGTATTCCCTAATGAGGTATGACATGCCGGATTCCAGCGCCGACAGCACCTGCTTTATTTCACATGGACAGCAGCTGCAGATGGATGTTTACTCACATATACCTCTGATGAATAAAGATAAATGCTGAGGATCAATATGCAGATCGATACACAAGTATGCCCACTGTGCACTACACATGCTGATGTATGCATGTGTTAGCAGACACTTCACTAGGGATTCTGCAAGCTTAAAAGTCCAGTGTAGTCTTAGGTGTCAGATATTCTACTCCAAAACATGGCCCACAATAGTAATATAATACATAATCCCATTATTTCAAATTAGTGTAACTATAGAAAAACTTTTTTTTTTAGCACATTTATTGCTTTTCAGAGCATAAAGCCATTTGCCACTGGCCCAAAGCTAAAGCCAAGAGGTGCAGAATGTTATTGCGTAATTGTGAAATGCCCTCAAATATGGCTGAGTTTCAGCATTAAAACACATTTTAGCCATGCCCTTTGACAGCACACTGTGCATTAGTCACCATTCACCACACTTGAATGTAGTCACAAATTAGTGAGAACTGGTTGTCTCACAGCCTCAGGCAAAGTACACAGATGCGCAGAAAATTGGTCGAAAAACATGGAAAAATGTGACTGTAAGAAGACTGGGGATGATTTTTGGGGAATATAAGTGGAGCAGATCTTTGGTTTGGAGTGAAATCAGATTTATTTTAATACACAAACCTGAAAGAAAGAATCAGTGGGTCCTAATGTCTTTGTCAAAGGACTGTATTTAAGCTATCCATGATGGCTTTTGAGGTCTAAGTACCATAGCTTCATGTAAAAGGTCTTGTTGTGAGACATTCATAGCACACCAAAGACTGACGATTAAAACATAATCATTCAGCTAAGTTGTGATTCTTCTTTAGGAGTCTCAGTGGGCTGAAAAACCTCTTTCAGACATGCTAAATCTTTATCAGTCTGGCTGTTGCTTCTGTTCCCGACAGCTCCTGCTGAAGCTGCAGATTTCACCACTCTGAACGGACACACTGATCCATTTTCTATCTTTGCACTCATTTCGTAGCCCTGATGAAGTTGCCGTATGGTCGCGGAGCAGCAGATGTGACGTTGGCTGTTTCTTTCTGCACAGGGAGAGAATAGTTTCCCTGTCTCTGGAAACCCACTTGGCTGGCAGGTTGTTTTCACACATTTAATAGCCAGTGAGTCTATTTCTTGGATTGTGTATACTAAGATACTCAAAGAGGGCTGCGGTGAAGAAGACATGAGCAGCTTTGAATTATTTATGATAACTCTGAGCCATAAAAACATTTTCCAAAAGCCGCTGGCAGGTGTTCTTTCCGGCAAATTTTGAATTGGATTGGGCCTGGCGCCCTGATACTATGGGACATCACAATCCTGTGACATGCAGCTGACAGCTCTCCCGTCCTGCAGAGCCTGTTCTCCTTGGGGGGGAATGGAGGAAGAACTGTGTCTCTGTCTGCCAGCACTCCCTTGTTAGTAGCACAGTCTTATTTGTTACTTCTCTCAAAGTGCACCCTCCCCACCTTTCCCTCCACCATCATGCCTTGTTTTCTTGTGAAAATCAGAAAACAATGTTGTATTGTGCTTTACAAGACAGAAAATGAATGCTTGGTTTAGTTTGGTATGCTCCATCTCCCCTCTGACAGCCTCCTGTTGGGTTGGCACAGACAGAAGCTCCAGCTTCAGTCTTCTCAATTTATTTTGATATTAAATACTGGATTGCCATTAAAAATGACTTGGCTTCCAGGATTGGATATTTGACAGGTGCTCACTTTGCATTAGGTAATGATTCGCTCACATGTCACTGTCCATATTTTCATATCTATCTGTACTTTTCTTATGTATGGCATTTTAGACAGCCTCTTTTATGAGTCTCAGCAGTGGTGACATCTCGGAATGAAATGCAATATTTACTCCAGTTGTGATTAATTTGATCCATCTATTCAGTCTGAGAAGAATCAAGATTATTTATGAACAAAATGTTTAGTATTCACTCTAGGTGTTGCAAAGGGCACACCACGCTATTATTTTTCCTCTCTCCCTGATTCTTACAAGTTTGCTTTAATAATAATGGTCCTCTGAGTTCATGTTTTTATGCTTTTTATATACAGCTGGTGATTAAACCAGTATAAATCAGTGCCGACACAATGCTTTACCCCTTCGAGAAAAGATGAGCGCATTTTCCACATGCATTTGTTTGGTTTGCCTTTTGTCTAGTCTTTTCCCTTTTACCTTGAGCACATTCTGAGAAGTTTAATGGATCCCATTTCAGACTGAGGCATTTCAAAAAGGATGCAGGAATTCTGTACAGTGCAGCACCCTGATCTGTCACTGACTTGTCATTGTTTGGCAGTAACAACTTTTCATGTTCCCGTCTTCGCGGCGTAAACATGCACCTGAACAAATGTGTATTTGTGTGCAGTCTTAAGCGTATTTACATACGGAGAGTAAAGCAAATACTTGCAGCTACTGGAAAATGCTCTCTTTGGCTCAAAGTGCTTGCTAATATTACAGTGACAAACATTTTTCAAGTATTAGGAGAGTTTGAACACTTGCTCCATTTTTCCTGGCATCTGCTAACAGTTTCTAAATGCAGTTCTTTGCTTTAACTGCCTGGCAGGAAGCAGACAGTTTAGCAGTGAGAACTCATTTGTCACACGCCCCTGTCATCTGCAGCATACCCCAGGAGGGCGTGGAGAAATTGGATTTGGGTGAGGAATGTGACGGAGCCATCCCAGGGGATGGATGTGACATTGGCTCTGTGTGACGAGGAAGTGGTGATGAGGTGGTGTGTGTACATTGGTACCCTATCGCCTCCACTGCTCTCCATCTCCCATCCCACCACCTCGGCTTGTATCTGTCTCAGCACTGCAGCTGCAGTAATGGCTTTGTTATTGGGTTATGGTTTAGTTACACTACCGGAAATGCTGTTACAACCTCCTGCCAGCGTTAAACAATCTCCCCAGCATTTCTCCAGAAGGCTGCCTAATGCTCTGAGTAAATGCAGTCACCCCAAGCAGAAGCTCAATATTCAAGGTCCAGAGACGATTACGATTATGTCGCCGTTTGAGGTTGTTTTTTTTTTTCCTTCCCTCGGTCAATATCAATTTGTCCTTTTGTAGTTTGTCACCATTATATTGCAGATACAGAAATCATGGATGCAAGGCTGCCACTTGTTCTCTAGTAAAACATTAACTCTGTTAGTTTGTGTTGATGGAGTTACCTTTATTTCCAGTCCAGTATGATTTTTATCTGTTTGTCATGTACCTGCCTCTGCACTCTTTACTCCTAGAGGCCACCTCCTAAATTGGCATAGAAAAGACAGGGCTCAGACTTTGGAGGGAGTTTGGGTAGCTGTCAGCTCTTGTGCGGAGTTGTAATGTGATGCCAGGCATTTGACAAGTTTTTACACACTGCTCCTGGATGACATATCTGTGTGCATGTTGGCTGGGAGTCACTTACTCATGTGAGTTTAGAATTGACCCAACGATTTTGTATCATATTTGCAATTCTTGTCACATAATTTGTTTCATCAGCCATCAGAATGACTCAGGGCATCTGCTTTCAGTGAGACACAGTAGTGTCCCCTAACAAACCTGCAGAGCACACTTCTGAGAAACACATCCACAGACTCTGCTGGAGGACTGTAGTTGTCCCTGTGTTTGTCAACTCCACGTTTAATCATTCCTCTATGAATGGGCTGGGTGCTGGATGACAAGCCAGTGCAGGCTGCTGGGCTTGCAAACCTCGTATTGTAATTTCGGAGTGCATTTGTCTAACAGACACATAATAGGCTTCCTCACTGTGTGTTTGGTGACTTCCAAATACATATTCACCATGTAATATCCCCCCACCCCTCTCTGTGTGCATTTCTTTCGTCAAGACTGAAACTCACAACATTAAATTATGCCCAGAAATGGGGCATCATTTAAAGCTGAACTGACAGCCCTGGTCATTGGTTTACCGTAAAACTGCTACACTCCATTTTCCCAATCACTCATCTTGTTTTCCCCCCTTCTATCCGCAGAGGCGACCATCCTCAGCTACGACGGCAGCAAGTTTATGAAGGTCCATCTGCCAGTGGTGATGCACACAGAGGCTGAGGATGTGTCTCTGCGCTTCCGCTCCCAGCGAGCCTACGGCATCCTGATAGCCACCACGTCGCGGGACTCCACCGACACCCTGCGTCTGGAGCTGGAGAGCGGCCGCGTCCGCCTGACGGTCAATTTAGGTAACACCTCGGATGTGCCCCGACCGCAGCGGCACAGTCACGTGTCACATGACGCACACTCTCTCTCACACGCAGTCACGCGCCATGCACATATTTTGAATAGAAGGAGAAGGTGTAAAGACTTTCAATGACAAGAGTCTGCGGCTCTCCTCGCTCACTGCCAGTTGAGCACACGGCCGCTGCTGCCCAGCAGGGAATGCTCGCTGACCACTCGCCTCAAATCAACATGCTTATATGTCTATTGTTCTAAAGGGAAACACCCTTCACACTGCTGCACTCTAACTTTATTTAAATACTTTCAGATATATGGGGAAGCAAATGAGATGTCCTCTAAACTGGTGGTTACCAAATATGATGCAGCCGTGAGTAATTAGTTTTGGCCAATTACAGCCTGGCACACGTGTCTTCTAATCACTTGTTCATCATAGTATGAGGAGCACATGATTGCACACAAGTCATGGACTGTATCTTCAGTGAGCACAGGAAGACACCCCCTCTCCCTCCCCAGGCACAGAAAGAAAATTGAGGACAGAATGAAAGACTCAGTTAGAGTGTGTGTGTGTGTGTGCTTATTTGCTCAGGAAAGAATCCAATGATGCCTGCGAAAAGTTTGATATCTCTCAAACAGTGCAATGCCGCACAAATGATAGCCATCTATTTCTCCTTTCCACTGGCTAAACAGAAATGGGCTCCCTAAGCGGAGCCGTTTAGCGGTGCATACAAAGTAGACAGTCTGCTGTCAACCACAAGGAAGCATGTGTCCCGCCGCAGAAGACAACAGCGCCACGCACTGACAGGGCTGACAATTCAGATCAGTGCGAACGCAAATGGATGCCCTCTGACTGAGACAAAAAACCCCAACAGGTCGCTGTGTTTTGTTTTCTTTTGAATTATCTTTGAGACATTTTTTTTAAGTTTGGCCCCCGGCCATCAGCCCTTGAAGCCTGTCTTCCCCGTCCCTCCTCAGAAAGCAGAGCATTCCCTGTAAGGCGAGGCTTGTGTTGGTCTCTGGCTGTTTGCGACCACTTTTCTGCTGTGGTTGACGACACGCGACAGGCAGGGCCAAATAGGAAGGAGGGGGGGAGGGAGTTCGATCTGGGTCACCTTTCTCGGAGCACGACATGCGCTTAGCCTGAGGAAGGAGAGGTAAAAAAAAAAGATACAGAAATAGTGGCCGTCTATATAGCTTCGCTGTGTACTAGGAGAGTAGTTTGTTATGGCATTCATGGTAATGACAAGTAGAGCTGCTGTGGTAGGACAAGACAATTAAAATGGTATTAAAATGTGTCATTTAAAATCTCACCTTGAATTACAAGAAATATCATCAGCAAAATGTGCTTATTATGCAGAATGGCATTTTCAGCATGTTTGCCATTTAAAATAAAAACGAGTGCGTTGACCTGTAGTAACAGGTTGAGATGTAGCTAAATTCTACCTACGTCATAAACAGTACAGTATTTGCCTCTTAAATGCAGTAAAGCATATATAAATAAATACTCATGTAACAAACAATCAATTAATGTTTTAAGTATTGTACTTAATTATGCTCAAATAGTAGTTATTTTCCTTACTTATAGCACCGCTGCAGATAGCAGAAGACTTGAATTGGTTTTTATATCATCTATTTATTCTGACATGAAGTTGTACAATGATTTATCTGATGTGACAAATTTCAAAGGTGCAAAATAAGCATGGCAAAATGTTGATGTCCTCATGCATGTGTAGATAGATGAGCAGACAGTTGAGGCTAGGATAGGATAAAACAGAGATGGGGAGAATCAAAATAGTTTCCAACTGGCCCTGTCTGACCCTGACCGAAATCTGATGCTCTCATGCTGTATAGATCATATCCTAAAATTGAACACAAATCCTCCAGCTTGCAAAATGTAAAAAAAAAGAATAATCATAATAAGGCTACAGCGGAAATCAAAGCAATACAAACAATGTCATCATTTTCTGTTCTACTTTGCCTGAACATGTATTCCTGTAAACCATGCTGTGCTCCTCTGGCACAACCTCACTGCAGTGCTTTTACCAGCTCGCTGCAGCTCGAGGCCAGTGGGGTGAGAGCATCAGAGGACGGACAGTGTCCGTGTGTGTGTCCCCAGAGGGGTGGACTGTATGCTTTAATGATGTCTGCAGCTGTAACGTTGAAAGATGAATTTATCTCTCATCTATTCTTCCCCATCTAGATTGTATCAGGATTAACTGTACCTCCAGTAAGTCACTGTTCACCTTTCTTCTTTTTCTTCTTCTTCTCTAACTCTCACTGTTTCTGGACATTAATGTTCTCTACGAGTGTTACATGGCCACATTTACAATGTCTTCCCTGCAGCCAATATGCGATCCTGACATTGAAACACCCCAAAGCCGTGACAATGGGAATTCAATCAGTGCGTTGAAAAGTATCTGACTTGCTCCTTGCATTGGCGTAGACATTATATTTTATCAAACCGAGTCCTGCAGCTGCAGGTACATACAAGCTGCTCGGTGGTGTTGCGAGCATCAGCTGTCCAGGAGAATAATGAGCAGTAGGAGGAGATGGAGGGAGGCTTGAATTAATGACAGACCCAAATATGGCAGTCAGCTGTAATTCTACACACCGGGTTGTTTCTAATTAACGAACCTTTTCACTCATGAATTCAGGCTGATATAAAACGCGAGCTTTGGAAGTGCAGGTATTTTAGACATGCATGATTTACCCCCCTCATTTTTTTCCCCTTTTTTTCTTTTTTCTTTTTTTTTGTTTCCTTTCTACCTCAGTATTTCGCGCCAGTTGTAAATTGATGAGGCCATTCAAGGCACAGAGGAAATACAGAGTGTGATTTTATTATTCTCATTAACCTGCCTCACAGAGCAGAAAGAAAAGGATAAAGAGGGAGGGAGAGAGAATAGATCTTGTTGTGGGATTCACTGTGGGTGCTTGTGTTTGTGCGTGCGTGTGTTTTCGGCAAAGAGGTTACATTGCAATATTTTGGGAGGTAAATATCCCTGACATTTATTATTCAGGAACACTGATGAATTAATAATTACTTCTCTGGAGTCATAATACGTGAGCCTTCTTCCTGTTTAATGATTCTGAAGTGACAGACACACTCGGTACAACAGAAAATGAGACAGTTTCAGCTCTGTAATAGAGTGCCCGTGTCACCCACTGTATACGGGGACCAACCGCTCTCCCTGCAGACACGAGCATCGGATCTGCTTGTGTGCGAAGCGTATACAGTATTTGAAGGTCATTGCCTGATGAAAAGCGGAGGCTTTCGCAACAAGCGCCTCCACGCAGGATCACACGATGTGACCTCTAGACATGGCTCTGTGAGCCAGCCCTTCTTAACACCTTTCTAAATGCTAAATAGCATTGTTCATGCGTCTTGGATTGCTTCCCTTGTTTGTGTATGCAAATAAAAAAAGCTCTGAGCTCTAATTCCCCCTTTCTAACGCTTTAAAAGGTCATTCTCGGTTTATAGGCGTAGTGTGAAGGCATAATCTGCACACACATGAACACCGGCGGTTGTTACACTAATATTTGCCACACATTCATCTAAACACTTCTTGACTTTATTTCAATACTTAGTTGTTCATTTTTCTCTACCATTTTTCCCCAATTACATTTAGTCTCTGTAGGTCAAACTTGAATGTGTAGTGTGTGTTAATAGACTGTGGGAAGACTGCAAAATGAAAAATTACCACGCAGCACTGGTCTGTTTTTTTTTGCATTTGAGTAATTTCATGCTGACATGTTGAACCTACACTTGTGTGAACTGTCTTTGTGGGCATTATCTTAATACAGTCCTTTTTTTTGACACTGTACCATATTGTCTCCTTGATATTTTACAGATTGAGGAAATATACTGTAGATAGTTTCCACACATAACTAAGCCATAATTCAAAGAGAAAATGTATTCCCTCCATCAACATTTAATGCGCTGCTCAAGGGAAAGCTAATGTTTAAGTAAAGCAGAGGGGGAAAAAGCAGGAAACAGCAGGTCTTTCTTTAATAGATCTAGACCTAATTGTGTCATAAAAAAATGTTTAATTGAAGTTCTTGGAAAGAACTGTGTTAAGCCAGCGCGTTTCGACTTGAAGAGTTAGCATTTAATTTTTTTTTTTTCTAGGTTATTTTTCTCCGTGTTATTTTTGTCGCCCCCCCGCCCCCCTACCCCAACACACACACACACACACACACACACACACTTTTTTTTCTGTGTTAATTAATGTGTCTTGTCAGGCGCTGCAGCTCCGGTCAGCTTGGTGGATGAAGAATTTCAGCACCGACTCAAAGAACACATCACTGTCAATTAGGGACCTCGGCTCCCTGGGGCTGCCCAGAGCTGTCTGAAGAAAACACTGCCACTTCAACTTAAACACTGTTAACAGGCACTGAGTGACAACAAACTAAAAATATGAACTAAAAATATCTTGTGACAGATTGGCTTTTTTTATTTTTTTCATCTTTTGTCTGCCATTGTGGTCTCCTATTATTCATTAACTTGAACTGAAGGATAATCGCAATTTACAGTGCAGCCAGGATGCCGTGATGAGGGCAACTTCATGTGATTATTCTCCCTGTGACCTTCTCGGGCAACATCTTGCGGCAATTTTTCTCCCATAATTGATCTTTTCTGCGCATCAATCTTTTACTTTTGACTTGTTTAGTGTGGAAGAGCTGCGGGAGGTTCTTTTACATGCATATTACACCTGTGTACATGTTATAAATGATGGATGAGCAGGTGATTTAGAAGGAGGGTGCACAGGAGGGGAGATATGTGCATACATGTTGCCTGCTTAGCAGATGAAAACTTGCATATAATTTACTGTGATTGCTTAGAACGTATTATGTATGTAATGCAAAAACTTTTGACAGAAATTTACATAGCTTTTTCTCCTCATCATTGTTGTGGTTGAATTTAAATCCATGATCAAGGAGAAAGAATCCTGTCTGATTGAAGATACCAAACCCAATCTAGCCAATTAGAATAAACTGACATAGAGATTTTTGGTCGGCCTATAAATAGACATAAAGGGACTCATCCAGTGGCTAGTATTCCCCCAAATGTAATACAGATTAATGGTGCTCACCTTCATGCTAGGA
>JAOXYL010000039.1:8930255-8949710 GCA_028564955.1 Terapon puta | reverse complement strand
CTTCATGCCTTAAATCAGAAAATGTGAGAAAATAAAATTCTATATCTTAATCGTGTTATATATATATATATATATATTATGGAATATTATGAAGTTAGACAAAATTCAAATAGATGTTTATTTAATTGTAACTCACAAACATGTGTCACCATAAACTGAACAATTGTTTTTCTTCCTGTGTTAAAGTGTACACTGTGTACTGCATTTTGCTTTTTGCATGTTTCAGCCTTGAGTGGGCTACATCAAAAGCTTACACTATTAGGCAGTTACCATAGCTACTCTGAGTCTGAGCAGCAGCTCCTGTTGCTACATTTTATTCAGAAAAAAAAGCATATAGAAGGAGGAAATTGTAATGTATGTCTGTATTCAACTACTGAGGATTGCCTTTTAAAACATCACAAGAGGACATACACAACACAATAAATATGCACTTCACCATTGTAATGATAATGTCAAAATGATCACAGAGGTTGATGTCTTCCATGTGGGAGTGCTGCATGTTTATTATTCAGTTTAGTTCAGATCAGACCCTAACCTCTCATTTTTGCACCAGTGCAGCAAAAAGAAAAAAAAAAACAGAAATATAAACGTGGAATATAAGCACCGTAAAAGCACACTAAGAAATTATATTCAGGTCATAATTAAAATTCCACAGATAATAGGAAAAAAACAACATCCACCCATACTAACCTTTACCATTCCACTGATGTTTCCCCATTAACCAAACATCACAGTCAGACAGACAAATGGATTGTGTGTTCTGTACACCTGAATATGAATTACTGCATATACAGACTGACAAAGCAACCGACTAAATGACCATGGACCTATTAGACATAATAACTGTATATGCGAAGGCTCTCCTATGTCGTTATGTAAAAGCACATGGTAACTAACAGGGTGTCAGTGTCCCCTGAAACAGCTGGTGGCAACGTGTCGTGGGTGATCAGATTGCAATCAGACAGTGTAATACAGGTGTGCAAGATGTGCTGATGACAGATTGTTATCTGATCCCACAAATCATCCTCACATGTGGTCTGGGAGGCTTGACAGTTCGGAAAAAGACAGGAGAGCTGGATTACAGAGTGCAACTGTAGCATTGACACATTTTGATCAGTGACTGTAGTGAAGCTGCATCAGATCTAGACACAGTTTAAATAGATCTGTAAGTCAGATGTAAATGGGGGCTATAACCTAACGCATCAATGTAATATTCTGTTTTCTGCTATTCTTAAATATAAAAAATAAAATGAAATATGGAAATCACCTATGACAGTTTAATCCAAGAATTAAAAATATTTGAACGCATTTAAATACCTCTGTGTTTTAATGCTGCTTTTGTACATGTGATTTTGTGTGTGTGTGTGTGTGTTACGAGATACGATTAAGTGCACTGAGGGGCAGTTGGCTACAGTCTGGAAATTTGTAGCAATATTTGTAGAAAGAATCAGAAAACATGGCTAAATACACAATTGTTCGGGTGTTTGCGTAGCGTATGTATGTTTGTTCTGTGTTCGCAGAAGTCTATTATCTGTATTGTCTGTATGTCCTGCGTGACATTTAATTTCACAGCAGAGTCAATCTGCAGACAGTGCAGCCGGCTATTATAAAAGTCTGCTCACTGAGTTGCTATTTGTCTCCATGCTCAGGCCCCAGCACTACGTGCCAAGAGGACTCGTGTGCCAACCAGGGTGTGTGTCTCCAGCAGTGGGAGGGTTTCAGCTGTGACTGCAGCATGACGACATTTGGAGGACCGCTGTGTAATGACGGTAGGATTCCACCTCCTGGTCCTTAGCGTCGATGTCTGAATGTTTTTTGTTCATTCTTCAGCACTGGTACATAGCACTAGTACATCATAAGCATAATCTTGAGGATGTTTTGTGCGGCCCCTCTGTAATATTAGATGATGGATGCTTTGATTGCATACACATCCCAACAAATGACACAAAGCGAAATGCATCATGCACACCTCACAGCATTGGATGCATAATTCATTCCATCTGTTAAGCTAATTAAATGCATCCAGGAAAGCCTTGGCATCAGACTGTTTTGAGGTGGGTGTTATCTTCAACAGCAGGGCCATTTTTATCCTATGCTACCACACAGCTCTCATATTGCAGCTCATTATTGTCTCCTGCCTGCGTGCTGTATTTATTTTTGTCCTCACAAAGCGCGACATTGTCAGAAATCCAACACACTCTGCTTTGAAAACTTTCCGGTCGGACTAAGTAAAGGCCCAAACCCTGCCGCGCACTGTAACTGGTGACTGATATGTTGGAAGTTGGTCAATTAGAGTGAATCTTGACAGAGCTCTTTTATTTCAGCACGCTCTGCTTTGAATATATTGTTTTCACGGAGGGAGTCGTGAGCTGAGTCTGTTACATTTGTGACATCTGGCTGACAGTTCAGTGGGAGCTCATTAAAGTTTGAGAGATGTACCACTAGAGGGAGCAACAAACAGTGTGTTCCGCTAAATAAAACATCAACAACAACTCTATCAAGCAAAAAAAAAAAAAAAAAGAATAAGTAAATGGCATAAACCAGTAATGCTTTAATTATTCATTACATTTTATCAGAATGAATGCTGTTGAGTACAGCGCTGACCGATGGAGATTACAACCTCTAACACACCATGAATTAAAACTTTCTTTGAGCCACAATTTAAAAGTTCTGTGATATTAATCTCTCTTAAAGACAGTTAAATTGGCATTTACTTTAAGGGACTGTGGGCTCATTAATGTGTTGCTTTTGAGGAAAGTAGGGTAATGTCCGCCCCACCTTTAGAAAATGGACTACTTTCTTATGCAAAACATGCACGGGGGATTTTGTTTGGTCATTATTTTCTTCTGCAGCGGTTCACACAGTGAGGGGTGAGTGGGCAAAGTGCTGAACTGCATTAAGGAGAAAGGAACAGAGTGGGCACTCCGGAGATGACACAAAAGCAGAGGAGAGAGCAACATAAATGTTAATGCATTCTGTGTCACCTCACCAGCTTGATAAGACCCCATCTTTTGTTATCAACGGAAAGTGTTAATAGATTCCTGTGCAGCCTCACACCCCGAACATATCTGCCGCCCATGATAACGCTAAAAGGATTCTTCTGTCCGTGAGATGTGAGCTCGAGAGTGGCTCTTTCCTGATCCCGGCACTCCTGCGCTCGTTTTACTTCCCCTTTCATTCCGCGGACCATGTTTGGATCAACAGAGGAGTGCTGGAGGTATTGAAGGGTATTTTTGATGGCGAACTCCTCGTGAACCTTCCTTGTACATTAAAGGCGGAAGAAGTGCAGTTTAGATCTTTTTTCTTCTTCTTCTTCTTCTCTCCCCCCTCCCTCTTTTCTTCCTGTCATACATATTCATCCTGAGCCGGCCCACAGAGCTCATTTACAGCACTGGGAGCGGAGCAGCTCGCAGGACATGTGCGCATGTATTATATCTGAGCAAAAAGAGCTCTACCTGCTGAGTCTGGTTATTGCAGCTAGTCTCATTATTCCCGCTGACCCGACAAAACAATAGGACGGATCAATGCGCAGGCTCGTGGGATACGCTATGAAACCACAGAAAACACACTTTTCCAAGAAATCCCTTTCACTATGGATGAGTTGAACTCGTCGTCAGAATCGTGATGCAAGGCATTCTCCCTCACTCTGCCAAGGAAAATCTATGAGTAGGAGAAATGAAGCTGGAGATGGTTGGGCTTTATCTGTGTTGATGGATTGTCATGGGGATAGAGGAGAGGGAGGAGGGGGAGCGGCAAAAGAACGAGAGAGAGAGAGAGAGCGACGTCTCTGTGGAAAATATGACTTTTTACCAGATATATTTGCATAAGCTGAAATGCAGGCAATTTACAACAGAGCAATGGGTCTTCGAGAAAGCGACGTGCAGTGGGGAGCTCACGGCGCTTCTTGTGTATTTCTCTAGTGGGTAGCCTTGGTACTCTGCCTCCTCGCAAGGAGGAAAACTACATTTCACAGCCCTTGGCCCCAAAACATTTACAGCCAGGACACATTGTACAGCTGTCAGTCACAAATCATAAGGGAACTAATATATCTTAAAGTACAATACCGCCCCCCCCCACCTTGTACAGCTCATGCGAATTCACTTTATGCAGAATAAAGCACACTGTGTTCTGCCTGTATATTCACTGTTTAGCTTTTCTTTATCTGTTTATAATCGGTTTATGATCACAGGACTCAACTGTAGTGCACTCAATCTTTAAAAAAAGGAAAAAAAAGAAAAAAAAACAAACAGTGCATGGCATTGGCTTGAAATGAAATTAATTAGATCAGTTTGTTAACACAGTTCTAGTTATTATATGGGGAAACACTTGTCTACCTAAGAATTAAAACAGTCAAGCCACAGACAAATCTCTCAGGCTGTTGCTTGGAAACACAATATGTCTGGTATGATTCTGAGCCAAGATGATGATAACGTTTAACTAAAGAATATGTACCCAATAAGTAATTCAATTTAACAGTGGACAAGGGAGCGTTATCTGAAAGGCTGTGTGTTCATCTTTAGAGACTCTGTCCCAAATGCTGGTTTGTCATGTCACTATCGGTGATGTACAGTCAACTCAAATGTGTGCTCCTTATGAACAAGTGCCAGAAGTTTACTGTTTCCCTCCGAGGTTAGTACCTGCACGGAGAGAAATGAGGTAGCAGTGACTTGGCATCATTTTTCAAGGCAAGTAATGTGTAATGTGACTTACCCTTTGTTAGAGCGTAAACATCGCTCATGTTTTTATTTTGCAGTTCACTACTTTATTTTCGTGAGTACTCATATTTTTCCTCGACAATCTGCAATGTGCAGTGTGTTTTCTTCAATGTGTCCCCACACACTTTGGCTGCACTGTGAGTGTGTTATGATAAAAGTGTTTCAACTTTTCAGAGCAGCGTTGCACCTTTTACTTCAGAATGATTGGCGAGATGATGACATAGATATAAAAGCAATCTTCAGATCTTCTCTTCATCATTTCTAAAACACTTCACCGCAGTTTTTTTTTTTTTTTTGAATGAACCGTGGACAGTATCTTTGAGTTATATTTATAGAACCAATTATCCCCACTGGATACCCACAGTCAGTGAAACTGACTGAGGACAAAAAAAAAAAGAAAACAAGCCATACTGGCCAAGATGAATCAAATTTCTCTCAGATCATCATGCATGTGAAATGAATTTTGATGGTTGTGAATGGTGTTAAACATGCATTTGGTCTCATCACTACAAGCTGTTTTCGATGCCAGTAGGAATAAAACGGCACGTGGTACACATTTTAGTTAGCGACCCAGACAGGAGGCACAGATCTGTGTGTGGTGAAGTCATCGGTGGTGTACAGCAAACACAAACTGATGCTGGTAATCAGCCAAAGGAGAACATTACCATTGTGGTCTTCGAAGCTCAGAGTACGAGCTGATATTGGCATATTGCATTTTGTCTTTTCTATAATATCCAGTGGGATTTGAAAAAGTGTTGTTGTGTTCATTCCGAAGCTGGCTTAGCCATGCTGTTTGTGTGTGCGTGTGTGTGTGTTTGTGTGTGTGTATGTGTGGGACTTAAACTCCTAGTCTAGACAACCCAAGGGAGTTTGCCTGCAGTGGTCAAGCATCTGAGGGTAATGTACAGAGACAAACAGAATGGTGTTTGCTGTTGAGCTAAAGTGGGTCGTGAAGAGGCTACAGCGAGGGGCATGCCTGGCCTTCACGCAATTTTTGCCTCGCCTGATTGCTCCTGCGCTCAGTCTTATAGCCAGAGCTATTAGTGCCATGTCAATATTGTATCAACAATGAAGGTTGTGTGTAGGTCCCGTCTCCATTGTCTCTGCCCAAGGGGCAAAGACGAGCCCCTCTCACTTGATTTCTAATGTGTCTGAGTTAATGCTCATTCAAGTGTCTTTGTACCTTGAGAGTAGTCTGTCTGGGCCCCAGGCTCAGTATATACAATGTGATTTGCAGTAGACATGGTTCTGATTTTTCTTAAGCACATACAGAAGAAAGTAAAGTAATCCTACTTCTTGTCATGCAGCTGCTATTCCTGAAGCACAGAGACAGCTACTGTATAAGAATGAGGAACCTGCACACTGACACGTCTATTGCATCAGTCTATCAAAGCCAGCTAAATATTTAAAAATAGACCAGAAGCTCAGAACTGTAAGAAAGTCCAGAAAATGAAGATCCCCAAAGATGTGGATTTCACTGACAGTGATGTAATGTATTTTAAGTGGCAATGCATCAGGTCCAATTTGGTTAGGATTCTCCAATGTCTGCATTTTCATCAACACACAGAACAGTAGCAGTACATAGTACATTTTGTATATTGTTTGTCTTGAACAGTTATTTGGCCCAGTTGAGTCAAATGTAAATATGCAGGCATGTTCCTAGAATGCCCTTGTCATATAAGATAGGACACTTGTGTGTTAGTAGAGTTGCGAGAGTCCTCCAGATTTGACGTACAGATAAACATGCACACATGCACGCAAACGGCCAGGCAAGAGCAGCACACAGTTCTGTTCACTTAGACCACTTAGTTTGGTTTCGATCAATACAAGGGGACACCCAGTCCGGCAGTGAGGCCAATGGGGAAACGAGGCACTGGAGTAAACAGCCTGCTGTCACATGGA
Source organism: Terapon puta (assembly GCA_028564955.1). Lineage (NCBI taxonomy): Eukaryota > Metazoa > Chordata > Actinopteri > Centrarchiformes > Terapontidae > Terapon > Terapon puta. The sequence continues at coordinate 8,943,093 of JAOXYL010000039.1, read as the reverse complement.
AGTAATGTTCCCTTTGCCCTGGATGTGGCCCCCTTTTAATGCAGCTCCGCAAAACAAATCTATGGGTCTGAGAAATATTTGGGCTTCAATGTGTGTTGAAAGCTTGGCCTAGCTTTGAGTGGCCATTGTGCCCCAAGACATGAGAGAAGCAGTCTCAAGTGCTTCTGTGCACTCACTTCAATAGCCATTCGCCCAAATGTGCACACACGCTTAAAGAATTATAACACAATGTTCAATGTAAAGTTTAACTGATCCGTTGAAAGGCAGCTGGGGGCTTTTCAAATGATCATTCCATTACATCAGCGAGAATTTACTTTTTTTTTTTCTTTATTGCTATGTCACCCTTGAGATAATACGTTTATTTACTTACAAAATTAGAAATGATTTAGTCACCGATATTTACCCATACACATGCAACATATAACCAAAGCACTATAAGAGTAAATGCGGATGTCGTATGCTCACTCATCCCTTAAGACTATTAAGGTCTTAAAGGATAAGTCTAGCAATATTTTATATTTTTCTTACTGTCAACAAACAACCACAATGAATATACCCTACAAGTTCCGCCTGTGTATCCAAAGCCTTATATATCCCGTTGCTCTGTGCTATACAGCCCCACTGTTTTCCCAAAACTATTAAAAACACATCAGTGAGCCATATTGTGGCATTGGGTGCTCCTTCATCACCATGAAGATGGAAACTGTATTTTATTCAGAGTCAGTTCCACACACACAATTCTCACTAAGCACCAAATATGTGTTAATCCACCTCTGTACAGTCCACAACAAATGCACTATTCGTTCTCTGAGTAACATTTGCTAAAAACTACTGTGAGCAGCTGTATTACAAAAATTAATAAACCTATATATAAAACTCTATGCAGTATTTGTGAGCAGGTTTTTTTAAGAATCTCATCTTCAGAAGAAATAAATGGGCTTGGGGCTGAGAGAAAAAAGGAACATCAAAGGAGGATTTGTATGCAAGGACAAAAACATAGTGTATTACCAACCTCATGTTTCAACATTAAATAATATTTTAACTCAGTGTTTATTGGAACTCCTCTACTACGAAAGGCAGAACCCGGTTTGAAATCAGCCGCTTATGTGAAGTTGTACGCTCGGACTAAATCCACTTTCACGCTTGTACAGTATGTGTCAGTGCCTGAGGCTGTACAGTAGGATGTGGATCGCCTATTTTCACACATATTACATAGTTGTTTTTCACTGTTCTAAATTTATAATGTGACGGACACTTCTGTGCTATCCTTGAGCTGGATAATTTAGATCCTGAGAGGCTTTCTCCCTCCTGCTTTCACGTATTCTTCCACCGTCTCCAACTAGAAATCAGTGATCACTATCAGGTCTTATTATTTTCAATAATTTTCCTCATGTCGATTGAGTATCAGAATTTAAATGGGTTTCTGTGCCAGGAAACAGCGGCCATATTTGGATGAGGGCTGTTGGCATGGAAACCAGGTCTCCTTTTCCTTCCACCGCGGATGCTGTAACATGTCTGTAACCTTGCCCAAGCAGCGGGATCTCTGCAGGAAGTGGTGTAGAATGACTAACATCTCTTAGCCGGCCTGGTAGACTACTGAATTATCGCGGATTTGACTCACGTGCACATACACGCGGCTTAATGGTTGGCTTGACTGATGGTTAAACACGGGATACAGCTGTGAGGACGTGTGGCACCGGCTTGTAATGTGATGTAGCACCATACAGGTACTGTGGCATTAGTATGGAGGAGCAGCAGTGTCTGACACATGTCGGTATGCTTCGCGAGATCATGCTGCTGTTCATACGGTGTGACAGAGCTCTGGCGTGCCCTCAACGATACTAACTCGGCGTACTTCTCTGGCTTTTGTCTGTCACTAGAGTTTTTGAACATTTTCTTTGCTCAGTGTGTGGTCAGATCAGACTTGAGCACAGGCATTATGCACATCTAGATGTCTTCGTTGTAATCTCTACTGTAATCAGAATCTCATCTGGAACTCATTGCAGTGCAGCGGTGAGAGCCTAATCTTTGAGGTGGTTTTTATTAATTGGTAGCCCAGAGGGGCATGTTGACAGGAAATAAGAAGCTGTTGTTTCTCCACAGCACAATACTAATTAAAGTGGTGACTGGAAGACAGAGTATCTGCTAAACTACCCTGCTGGGTGATACACTGACACTGTGAATATTCCCCTCTCTCGTAAACTCAGACTATTGAACATGACACCCGGGAGAACTATGGCAAGAATCTAAAGCATCCTTAAAAAAAAAAAAAAAAACAGTAACATAGCTTGCTTGTGCTTAACTATTTGAAACTTTTGATTGCTTCTGTTGGTATGCTGTGAATGATTTCACAGCTAGAGGTCATTTAATTGAAGAGAAATTTTGTTTTTCAGTTCAGTGAATTGCAAAGTGGGATGGTGATGGACACAGTAATGAAAACATACAGAAAAATATTTTCCCCAAAACAATGTTATGTATATTACTGGTTGTATCTGTGAGAACAGAACTATGAATGTATGCGAAAAAGATGACAGTGCCAGCATGTAGTGGGAGTCCAAACAGATAGCAGATACTAACTCAAAGACTTTTACTGGAGGGAGGAACACTATTCGTCCAAGAGACAGTCCCTCATTTGGTGTTTTGATGATCGTAGAGCGCCATCTAACACATTGCTCCAAAATTTTTGCGCAGGTGTTCAGTTCATTTGAGAGCCAGTGAATGTGAAGGCCACAGCGTGTGATTCACATCATTTTCATCCTCATCAGACCGTTCAGTGACCCCTCATGCCCTGTGGGTGCAGCCACAGTCCCATCGGAAGAGACCACTTCCATGAGGATAGAAAAGCTTCATCATTGGATGAAGGTGATTACTCTGAATATCTCTTCTTTGTTTCACCTCTTTTTTATTCAGGTTTTTCCTTTCATGTCTCTTACCTGCTGAGCAATAAAGTTTAATAGGCAGATATATAGGTGGGTGGAGTCCGCAATTCTGTGTTGCTTTGTCATTATTTGGTATTTTCACATTTTAGCAATACTGCTATGACAGTGACTCCTATAATTATGTGACCCACCTGCTGGGAGAGGTTTTTTTATCTCTAGGTGAGAGAAAGTGCTCTACTCCCTCTATCATTATTGGCTTAATGACAAACCTGTTTTTTTCATCAGCGACCTGCAGAGCAAGAGGTTGGAGGATTAGAGAGCTCCAACTGTGACCACAGATCACAGTCAGTCAGACAGAGCTCTGCTGAACCAGCTCTTGCTGTGACATTGACATGTTGACAACACCCCACATGATGAGTCTGATTCAACGTAATTAATTGCGCAATCAAAGTTTGCTAAACTTGGTCTACCCCTCCTCTGCCTGCTAAACAGAGGTGAAAGGAGGGGGGGGGAGCAGGTAAGATGTGCTCCTTAATGTGGGGGAAGTGGACACGCTGCAGTGCTGCTGTTCATGTTAAAGTTTAGTATGACAAATGTTACTTGCGACGGCACTGTGGCGGGCTTCTTTTCCATTTCAGTGAGACCAGTGTGTCGGCTCCACAGGGGGTCCTGTTGCAGACGGATCATTTTCTTGCCTCTCAATGGTGCCGGACAAAAGTTGAGCCTTCACTTTTTTTTCCAGCGGAGCATTGTGATTTCGCCCGTAATATGCAAGCAGACACACCTGAGAGAATACATTAGACTGTTGCCGAATATTCCTTGAAATGAAAGAACAAAATACGTTGTTTGACTGTGACCTCTAAAAGTGTTTTCTGCCCTGATGCTGCGATCAGCAGGAAAACAGTTTTTTTTTTGTTCTTAGTGCTAAAAACAACTTGTGTAGGTTCAAGGAAAGACCATCATTTGGGTTAGAATGATGACTTCTTTTAGGTTAGGGAAGCTCCGTGGTTACAGCAATAATTACTTGGTTAAGGTTAGAGGTCATGCTTTGAAATACTGCCAGTTGACTGTCGACAGGAAACGGGAAACAAACAACAGCTTCCCTTGTTAAAGTCTGATGTTTTGCTGACTCATTCATGCACCTGGCCTTCTCCATACTCAGACTTTACTCCATACTATCTGGCAACATCACCTCTTCCTCCTCTTCTCCAGACATTGTTATTCTGGCCGATGGAAGACTTTGTCACATGAGGCATAAACATATATCATGTTATGGCACTTGCTGAAATGTCTGTCGGTGTCATTCCTCCGATCGGAGGACAGTCTCACCATGGTGTTCATTTTCTACGTGCCTTGCCAGCACTGATTTGATGAGGAATATTGATTAGGTTTCTACAGTTGTACAATTTGGCCTCAAAGAAGCCCAAGGCCACACACCATGGCATGGCGTCTAAACTTTTCATCAGCCTCAAAAGTGGATTTGTTGCCTTGTATTTCATTTCTTCAACTTGCGCCCCGTGGCAACACATCCTGCTTTACACAAATATAGCCCTTTGCATTGTTTCCAGAAGTGGTGCTGTTGGCGTGAAAGCCCCCCCAAGTTTCAAATTAAGTATAGTCCTAGAGAAGGAATCAGTCATGCTTCATAGATAAACCTTTTCAACCCTAAACAATTTTGTACACTAAAAAAGACTGTTGATGTGATGTACTATGCCTGCAGTATAGCCGAAGGAGCATCTAGACAAACTTGTAAAACGCCGTCGCAATGCAAATGAAATAGCCTCTGTTTCAAGAGGGGCTTTCCAGCCAGTCCCCATAGCAAACAAACAACTGTTTAATATGTCTGAGCATAGCTGTGTGCTCCAAGTAATATTAAGAATATGCACAAAGGGCTTAGGCGGTACAAACTCTCCTTTCTCTCTGTCGGGTCAATAGAACTTGTCTGTCTGAATTGTCCTTGAACTCAACTAAGTCTTAAAGTTTTTACGTCCCAAGGACAGATTTCATGTGTGGAACTACTCAAATCCTCCCTTATCGGTAGACAGCTAGGGTGGGGAGCACGCACAGATCACTGACTGCCTTAATCAAAGTCAGTCCCAGCAATAGAGCTGTCCTGACTGAGTGATTTAGAGAGGAAACCTGCTTAATACGCTCGAAAGACGTTTTAGACTGGATACTTGGTGCTGCCACCTCTCAGCAAACTCAGAAATGCATCACTGGATGTTTCCCTTCCGCCCGCTTTATTTAGGAGATGCTGCTTGCCACGCAAGTGCGTGCAGACAACTGGAGTCACAGTGCCTCGCTTATTGTGTATGTGACACACTTTTCACAAATATACATGACATCGCATGCAGTGCTTCAGGCTGCTGGTCATTCATACAGTGAGCTTTCACTTGAACACAAACGGTTCTGCATACCTTGTGAGGGTCAGCACTGGTGTCTTACTGCTGTACACATCTGATGTTATGTCTATAGCATGTCTTGTCTTCCCAACTTTTCTTAGTGTAAATGTGTTAGGACTAAAAGTCATTTTTCTGACAAGCTTGTCAGAGTATAATTGATTAAATTTTGAACGTACAACGTACAGTTTACTCACCTCACTTTGGATTCAATATACATGGAAACCTACAACTTGACCACTAGAAGTGCCACACTTAATTTGGACCAATTTGGCCAATTCCTGTCCCCTGTGTCTTTTGAAAGCAGCGGTAACACTGTTTCCATGCTGTTGATGTCTGGTCTGGGACAGTGGTGACACATCAGGTAGCCCTTGCCCATGACACCTTTTCCCCTGAGGGACCTTGTGAACTAGAGTCAAAAGGCACTTAAAAGATGGCGCTTGACTTGCAACACAGAAGGTGTTCTATTTTGCCCTTGTTTGGTGCGGACAGCCAGCAAAGAAGAAAATATGGCAGGAAGTGGGGGAGTGAGGGAGACTGACCCAGAATGCGTTGCTCTTCACAGCTCCCGAAGCGCGTGCTGGCAGTAGGTCCTCCACTGCTGTCAGCTGTTCAAACGTACTGTTCAAAATTGTGTTTGGAAGGAACTTTTTCCTCCTATAGTGTTCTCCAAATCGCATCCAAAGTGTGCGCACCCCCCATGCTTCCCTACTGTGCAGCACACATTGTTCAGCTGCTCCTCTTTATGTTGCTCCTCTTCCACATGTCAGAATGTGGTCAGATGCATCATCCGCCACAGCTTTGTTTCCTCCGCAGGGGCAGCACAGATTGCCCTGCACAGCTTTACCTTCTCTCTCAACGCGCCAGCATAATACTTCCTCTCAATCTTTAGTACTGTGCATTTCTAACAGAACGGCTTTTTTGAGTGTGAACCTTGTGTGAAGTACAACTTCTGCATTGTGTGCCGTAAAGGTGAGGCCACGAGAGAGCATAGAGCCACCTTATTCTTTGGCGAAAGTTCACCTCATCCGCTCTGTTCCCTCAATGATTTCATGTTACTTGATGCATTGAAAACAGAAATAGGGCGACAGAATATGCTCGATGAGAACTTGTATGAAATGCATGTTGAGGTTCACTGCGATTTAAAGGAATACGAGCATTGGTCACTGGAAAACTAGAACAGCAGTAGAAGGGCTCATTGACTAAACTTATGAGATTCATTATATGACTGTATGCCAAAGGATTCTCACCTGACCAAAAAGAGCACAAGGCGTTTGTATTTTTGAAAATCGGTACTTTTGAAAAGTGCTTTGAAAAACCGAGCAATAATGACTGGACTGCATTATGCCACTCCAAAAAGTATTTTCTATTTTGTATTTTTATTGCAAAAGGAATGAAGTTCATTCAGTAGGAGGCATGGGGCTTTTGACAGGAGCTGAAGCAGTTTGTTTATAAATGTTTTTGTAGTCAGAAATTATTTCTTTTCCCCACTAAACCTCTTTGTTGTCCCAGTTAGCTGCAGAGCGGTCCGTTCACAAAAGTGGCTGTGGACTCCTGTAGGGAGACACAGTCCGCCCTTGACCTGTTAAGGATGAAGCGCTCTGAGAAGGGAACTGATCTACTTTGGATGGATTTCAGGAGAGACAGACAGACAGAGACAGACACAGCGCCCTGGTGGCCCGCTGCATCTTGGGAACTGTCAGAGGAGATAGAGAGGAAGCCTCCGGAAAGCTGCCGACCTCTGACCCCTATCTCTCTTGCTGACAGTTAGGATTTGGTTTATGCATTTGCAGACACATCATCGTCGCACATACACACACACGCCCACTCACTGATATACAGGTAAGTACATACGCACATCTATATGCACACACACTCACGCACAACCTTTATTTGCACTAAGGTACAAGGATTTTTGAATGTTATTTCCTCTGCACTTGATCTTAATGTGTATTTAAATGGATTTATGGAAATGAATAACACTGTTGTGACATCGTTTATGCATTATGAAGAGAAGGAAAAAAAACACAGTTCGTCACATCAGCCAGATTCCAAAGCATCCCTCGCCAGCAGAACCCAATGATTGAAAGGAGCCTATTGGCTATACAAACAGCTCAGTGTGCAGTGAAAAAAAAAATCCATCTGTTTATCTTCCATATATGTAGTTTGGGCCTGCTCCAGACGTGGTGATGGAAAGAATGCCGTGCGCACATGTGTGCACGTTAGCATCTGTGTGTTTACGCTAAACGGGAGAGGAGGAAACAGCATCATTATTTGGCTGTAGCCACGTCACTGTGCTTTTATGATGATGAATTGTTGTGCAGAGCAAATTCTGCATTATGTTGAATGTTTTACAGCCACATATTTACTCAATACCCGATTTCTGCACAATGCTGGAAAGTCCCACACCACTCCCTGAAACCAACACAGTCGGATAAAAATGCTGCAGTATGTAAATTCAAATATCATGCCAAAAAAAACCTTTGATATAAATGGTATCAAAAGAGTGTTTTTAAATGAGCTTTTTTAACATTGTTTAGCAGCTCCATGAAATTAATTATAACGTTGCAGTCATTTGAGACAAAATTAGAGTAAGAATGAATGAGAGTTGATGTGCAGTTTCTGTTCCTTTGTTTTGCCCTAAGTGAAAATGAAGTCATTCCATTACACCACCATGCAGCACCATTTGCTCATTTGATTTTTACAACACTAACTGTGCATTATTTCCTATTAGCAGGCTGTTTTATCAGCTTGAGTAGTGTTATTTATGTAGTCCTCACAGCTTGCATAATGAACAGTGTGTGCAGCAGCAATCTCGATGCGGTGCTGCATTTTACACAAACCAGAGCTTTTGCTGCTGGTGTGGCTTACAGTTCATACATGCACGCTCCAGTTCTTTAATGTAACACTTCATCGCCTGTGCGACAGCCACACATGCATGAGAGATAGATGCTCACAGAGGGAACTAATCACTTAATGATGAGGGTAGTCATGGCTATGGTGATAATTTAAACCCTGAGCTACAGGGCTCTGCAGCACGACAGCCAGCCAGAGATGCTGAGGCGCAGACGAATTGGAAGGCAGCAGCGAGTCGATGCCTTTTCGACCTGCGGAGGTCAGAGTTTACTTCACACACTCTAACTGATGCAGCAGAGCAATCTGACGGACAGGCACCCTGATGTAACGTCCTGCACTAACACAAACAGTATTGACACCCCGGCCTCCCTCTGTGATGAAATACTGTACAGCTTGTGTGTTTGTATTGAGTGTTGACTTCCTGTATCTGTCTGTTCCTATCATGTCACATCTCCAGATGACTAAGGCAGCACTCTGTTTCTATTCCCGTACACTTGGACACATTAGTGTCAGTGCATTGTGCGCTCCTCTGTCTCTCTCTTTGTAGCGTTTGTGAATCATGTTTGGATGAGTAATGACACGTTGGATATTCGCAGAATATCCCCAGTTGTATGGAGAGCTTAGATTTAATATGGTATGCCAGGGGATGACAGGCAATATTACAGTGTTGAATATCTATATCTTTTTGACAAAGGGATGATACTGTATTTAATGTAGCTGTAACAGTCACTTGTCCCATTGACTGCGTCTCATGAGCATCAAACCAGAAATTTGAATAGAGACCAATCACGGTCAGTCACTCTTGGGGTCCCTCACTGCTGCTCTATAACACAGCAGGGGTTGGATTTGGCAGCATTTTTATTGTTCAGTTGACCAGATAAACCTGTCATGAAGATCAGGTAATTCATTTTGTGGCATTAATACCCCTCACTCGCAACAGTGTATCCTCCCAAGCACTGCGTACGGTATACCCCAGAGTTAAAGCCTTTCAAACACTCTCATTCGCAGGGACACATGTGCTGCTGCGCCGGCACAGATGTGTCACTCCTGCACACAACAGGTATACCCGGTTTATGCATGGCTTGGCCTGCATGCTTGATCTACTCTGAGCCAACAGTCACATCTGATACGCTAAACCGGGTAGAAAAGAGTGCGTAAACTGCTCTGATCTGGATAATTAAATAACATTAGGTATATTTTCTTCTAATAGGTGCAGTAAATACAGTGGCTCTTGAGAAGGAGAAACATTGCCATCAGAGTGGTTCTAAGTGCCTGTCCCTCTTTAAGGGGCCTCTCCATGTGCGATAAAGTGTTGCCTGATGGTCCTTTAACTGATTTAAAGGCCTTGCTCCCGTCGGGTCAGGTACTCTTAGACCACCCATCTGCTGCTCTCCCACCACTATTCCTCCAGTCCTCTAAAATCATCTCATCAGCTCAGTGCAGTGTGGTTGCAGTCTTAAGTGAGTAACAGAGACTGCTCTTGTCCTTTTATACTCCCTTGCTCTCCAAGGGACTATTACACCAAAGACCAATTCCTTTCACTGATCACTCAGTTCGGGGGGAAAAGTCAGCCACACTTGATCTTTTTCTTAGAAAAGTCTCTATGGCTTTACTTTATGGTTTGTACCTTAAAAAGAAACAAAGAAAAAAACAGAAATGTTGATCCAAAAGGGGGAAATATGTTCATTCATCACATGCATCAGAGACTTGCACTGACAAGACTCCTTTGGGTCTTAAATGGAAACAAAGACGAGCTGTTTTTGGCTCTCTGTCAAGAAAACATCTCGCTATCAGGAACACGAGTCAGAACACAATGGGAAAGCGAAAAAGAAAAGAAAAACAAAAAAAACCTCTTTAATGATGAAAGTTTAGTTGCGGGAGAGGATTTTCTCATTTTGTGGCCCGCGTGCAACAATCATCTGGTTAAAGCCGATGAGATCTGTGACTACTCTGAAATTAGTTTAGGTGCTGGTCCCAGGTGTTTGCTTTCGTGCAGGGAGAGGGAATTTAGTTGTGAATGTTTTCCCTAAAGCTGGGTGCATCCATTTTTTGTTGCCTCTCATACTTCATGTGGCCAATTTATCATGAAAAATGATTGAAGCAAACTGCTGAAGACTAAGTGATGTTGCAGTCGAGTCGAACTTATAGGAACTGAGCAGAATCAGAACAAAGCAACAGATCACTCGTCATTGTCCTCTTTTTATGTTTGTATATCTGGAGTAAACATGATGCAGCGATGAGGATTTCATGCTTTTATTTAAGCCTGCTGAATGATAATGATCTCTGTTGCACTGAATATGTCAAACGCAAGCTGCTGGCTCAGTGCGAAAACCAACAAACCTCTTGTGCACTTTACAGTTTCACCACTTGGGGGCACAAATGAACAAGTAACTAATGATAAACTCGATAAAGGTATCACCTCACTGCTGATGTCATTAACTTTGGGTGCTGCATACCAACACAACATTTCAACTAAACACCCAGAGCAAACTTTTTTTTTTAAAGAAAAGATGTATGTAATGTGCAGACATTTCATTTTCACGTACCTGAATATCAAGTCTGCCATTTAATATATCTTTGTTTGTCTGTAAAAGTTTGATCTTGAGGACAGTCAGGTTGTTGTCCTTGGCAAGCAGCCCTGATAGATTGCCTTATTAGGTGTAATTATGCAGATTGCACTGCTGATAATTATAAAAGTGTAAACACATTCAGCAGGAACATTCCTTTTCACCATTGCAAATGAGAGGAGAGCGCTGGTTCCATGCTGCTGACTTTTTAGCACCAGGTGGCTGCATCAAGTTATTGAGATTCTACAAGGTGAGGACAACACAGTTGCCTAATGTGTGCAGCATCTGCTTTGTACTTCAATCGCTTTTCACCACCACTATATAGGAACACAATACCAGATACAACGCAGAAATAGGAGTTCATCTGTCCTCATGCCAGATGGCAGATTATATTCATTTTGCTGCTTATGTTCATCCTATAACAATAAAGTCTCTGTTTTGCTCTCTTTTTCACCCTATATTCACATTCATATTCACAGCAACCACGCTAAAACATCAAGACCTCAATTTGTATGTATTTGGCCCCAGTAAATGGATCAAGTGAAATGTTCATCATTAATGTTCATTTAATTGGGTCTTGCTCTCCTCAAGGCTTATTCCATTGTCTTCATGTGAACAGTCAAGTGAAAACAAAAATGGAGAAGGACACATTATCCTCTGTGTCACGCTTCCTAAGTTGGCTTTCTTTGGGCATGAAATGCCTGTGTATTCCCTGTAAACCGTAAAGATCAGCTCAGCAGTGCTTACAGTGGTTTTCTGGGCTTTTTTCCCCCCCTCCAGCTTAGAACACTGCAATTCGAAGGGGAGGATGTTGAATGGCCAGTGTGCAAACAGAAGCAGGCACACTGCAGCTGAGCCTTGTGCTCTCCAGTCCTGAACTCTTAACACTGAGCACACTTCCCAGCTGAACCGGATTGTGTTTATCAGCAGGGCTTTTATGTCCACATGTTCTCTGCGTTCCCGTAACCCGTGCTGCACACCGAGTCTGCCATCAGCTTTCCCCCTCTTGTGAGAAATGGTCTTTTATTAGCAGGCGAGGCAGACTTGCCCAGATTCAGCACCCTCTCTGTGGACAGCGCTCAACTGCCAGCTCTGGCACTGTGCGTGCTTTGTTTACGTGTGTGTGTGTGTGTGTTTGTGTTCATATGTTTGTGAGGGAGAGAGAGAGAGAGAGAGAGAGAAAAAGAGAGAGAGTTGCCTACAGTGTGTGTGCCGCAGCATCATCACTCTTCTAAAATCTTGCTAACGACGGGCTGCAGAGTCCGGTTAAGAACCTATAGAGAACAGTTTTCCTGGGCGATGGAGAGGCGAGGATTGGGCTGGACGGCTTGGCTTCGTTCTTTTACATCCCGGGGACGACCGTCACACAACTTCACCCCAGATTCACAGGGAGGGAAAGAAAAGGAAAGAAGAAGGGGGGGACCAGAGACAGGGAGGGGAGGAAGAGAGAGGAATCTGGAGGGATGACATGATGATAAAAGTAGAAGCAGAGTTGAATCCAGCCTGTCCTGTGTTCTCATTTGCTTTATCTCCCCCCCCTCCTCCTTTTATTGGCCATGAATGTCCACACAGGAGAGCGGATTGGGAAAGACTGAGCGGGGAGAGCGGGGGGGGGGACGGGGACTGTGAAAGGAATCAGGACTTTTGGGAAGAGGAGGAGGGGGGGGGGTGCATAGCTTCAATTCCTGCTATTCTGCCTAAATAGGCTCTTCCTCTGTAATGCACTCAGGCTCCAGTGATTCGCTATGTGAACGCTGCCCATTTGCATAGCCACTCTCCCTCCTTCCTCCTGCTTCCTGGCTGGCTGTTGAGCCCCCCCTCCTCCCTCCTCCACCACCTCCTCCTCTCTCCTCTCTCTCCCTCTCTTGCGCACATCTTCTGGAAGCCTATGCCCGCGTCGGAGCGCGCGTTCCTGCCCGGGGCTGCTCTCTCCGGTGCCGCCGCCGCCGCGACCGCTCGGTCTCGCTGAGAGCCGGGACCTCTCGGTGGGGAAAGGGCGCGCTCCTCGGCTCAGCTGGTGCAGGTGCAGTCACCGCCGCAGCAGCTGTCCCGACACATGCAAATGAGAGGCGGATTCGGCGATGGTCCCGCTCCTCTGGACATCCTCTGAGACCGCTGGAGGAGGAGGAGGAGGAGG
>JAOXYL010000039.1:8886883-8930155 GCA_028564955.1 Terapon puta | reverse complement strand
GGAGAGGAGAGGAGAGGAGAGGAGGCTCAGAGCGTCCGCCTCGGTTCTCTGAAGAAAATTCACTTTGCACAGGTGCGAGCAGCCCCCCTCTGAAGTTGGCTGTTCTTTCTTTCTTTTCTTTTTTTTCTTTTTCTTTTCCTCCGCACCTTACCTGGCAATTTCATTTTTTAATTTTTTTTTTTTTTTTTTGGGAATATCATTAACAGCTTCTGGTGGGAAAGATGCTTCTTGGTTTTTGAGGGCTCATCAGGAGGAGAAAGAGAGGAACAGAGAGAAGAAGGGAACTAAAGGGAATTGGAGCGAGCCGGGATTTCTCCGTCGCTGTTCGAGGCTGCCCCAATTTCTTGAGTGAATGTTTGTGATTGTTTTTGATGATGATTTGTGATACTTCTTCACCTCCCTGGGCGATGCTACGGATTTCCTAACTCGGGAAGGAGAACAGCAAGAGGCTTTTTTTTTAATTATTATTACCCCTCCTCCCTCCCCACAACCGACATTTTGCGTGGTGTCCCTTTTTCTTTTTTTCTTTTTCTTTTAGTTTTTCTTCTCTCTCAATCTCTCTCTGTGGATCTGTGCGAGCGTCTCTGGGCATAGTGAGATCCGGCAAGGTGAGAGGCATGGGGCTGTGAGGCTCGCTGCGAGTTCCGCCTTGATCTGAAAAGCCTCACCTGGCCACTCAGGGAAGATGTTGGGAGGCTGGAGGACACAGTTTGCTCCCCTGAGGCCCGTAGCCGAGCCCCCGAACCGGAATCCGGCTTCGCTCACCCACCTGGCCTTCTGGATCACTGCCCTGGCCCTGGGCTTCGTGGCAGGGTCCGAACCAGGTGCCGTGGAGAGCCTCCACCACATCCACCTCTCCCACGGAAACAAGCGTCACCACACTGTGCCTATTGCTATCCACAGATCACCTGCATCCCTAAGAGCAGGGCACAGTAAGTATTTGTCCCCTATCCCCCCCCTGCCTCACCATCAGTACCTTCTCTTTGCACTGCAACTTTTTTTTTTCTTTGGAGCTCATAATTGCAGTTCACTTGTGGCAGCTTTCATTCACCCTTCCTTATATGTTGGTGCAGATTCAAACCTGAAATATGTCTTCCTGTTGTCACTTTTATTTGTATTGAAGATTCCTCCCGAGATCCAGCTCTGTGAGATGTGGCGAGTCAAGCTTAGATCCACCCCCCCCCCCTTTTTTTTGCGTCTCAGCAAAGTGCCCTCTGTCTCCATGTCTGAGATTAGCCATATCCCTATCTCCAGATGCTCCGCTGTGTCCAGATTAGACAGGATTAGAACGTTGTGGCGCTCCATGTTGCCCCCGGGTGTTTGGAAGCGACAAAGATGTGCTGCCTCCAGCTCCGCAGGGCGTCGAGCCGCCCCTGGCCCGCGCCCAGCACGGAGCGAGGATGAGGCCTCTGCACCCGGTGTGGCAGGAAGGTCCACGACACAGGCATTACGAGTGAGGAGGGGGGGGAGAAAAATCTCAGCTGTGAGGAATTATATAACCTCACCCCAAGTATTTATGGCAGACTGCAGTATGCCCGCCACAATACAGTATGTGTGAGAATGATTTTAGAAATACTGCAGTTTTTTTTTCCCACTTTATTTTTCATGGCACTCGTCTCCACTTGAATTTCTTTACCTGAAGTTCTGAGTGACGCTGATGCTTAAGACTGAGGCGGTGTGACACTTAAAAGAACCAAAAATACAAATCTTCTTTAGTCATCACGCTGCCCAGGCATTTTTGAGTGACGTAATCACTACTGGTGTATCACTGACGTAATGCTGAGGTACCCTGGATCCCATTGAGTAGCCACTGCCTAATAATGTACAACACATCTACTGTAATGCTCTGGATTTTCTCACGTTAAAGTTTAGCACTACGAGGCATTTGATTCAGAGTGATGACACCATTACAGAGCAGCGGTGGCATTTTGAGGATGTTTCTATTGGACACGGGGCCAGCTGAGAAACAAGACTGGACCCCGGATCACTGGGCAGAGTTAGTGCACGAACGAGGGAGTCAGTGCTCCTCAGTGATGATGAGGGAGATGGGAGGCTTGCCGGCCCAGTGAGACAACAAGAGAGGCAATTAGGCCACTCTGCCGTGACCTGTCTGGAGCGGACAACACTCAGCTCGCCTCCTGCTCTCCCTGAGGACCTCGGGGGCATGTGGTGCTTTCAGGCCGATTCCAGGACTTAATGTCGTAGTTACCGCCGCCGCTCCTCCGCACTGTTATTATGAGAGGGAGCTCGCGGGGGCCAAAGAAAGGCTTTCTCAGTAACATGATTACATTTTCGGTTGATCAGCGCGCGGAGGGTGCGTAAATGCAAAATGGGAGACATGCTGTTCAACATGGCACCTGGCTCCAGGACAAAGCCTGCTGTTGTAAAGCCCCAGTGCTGTTGTTTTAGCTGTGCAGCAATTGCTTTAATTTCCATGGGGCTTGTTCCTTACATGGGGTGTCTCTTTACTGCAGCAATTAAACATGTACAGCTCCTTTTTTCTTTTTTTTTTTAGTTGCATTTGCGAAATCAGGAGCTATAGCCCCTCAGGTTTGATCCTGTAAATTCTAACAGTGTCTTTCTTTCATTCAATTATTAATTTTTATATATAATACAACAGACACTATCCGTTTGCCAAGAGTTTCTCTCTCTTTGTCTCTCAGCCCCCGCCCCTCTGTCTTTCTTTTGGTTTCAATGTCAATGTTAGAATCTAATCCCATTTGCTATACTTTTGCAACTGTACCTGCCTTGCATAGTGCATTTAACATTGTCTCAAGTGATTAGACCAAACAGAGCTAATAGAGTGCTGACAGTTAGCTCTATATGCAAATTGCCTCCAACTCCATTTCATGAAAATGCACTTTTTCACTTAGCGCGCGGCTAAATTTAGTAGCCCTGGCTGCCCCTAATGGTGGGCTCGCCATCCATTTTCCCAAACACTCTCCACGACGTGCGCACGCGTTCGTGATTTCACAGGAAAACACACATTACTCTATATATATCAGCATGCTGTAAGAGAAAACATCCTTTGTTTCCCTTGTATCGAACTCTGTCACTGATTTATGTGGAAAGAAGGAGAAAATTACCATGGTCAGGATGTATGAAATTGAGTTGGAGTGTGATGCATTGTTTGTTTAGGGCTAGCAGTAATGAGGTTCAGACAGTATCAACTCTGAGTAGCAGACATACCATTCATCATGGATAGACTCCCAGAGGTGATAGTCTTCTTTCCCAAAGATGGATACGATACTTGATATGCTGGATAACTAGGTTATCATATTTTCCTCTGTACCTGCTGCTCTCATTCATTGAGGCGGGATAAATGAGGTGATCTGATCAATACGAAAAGCATTTCATAGTTTAAGGAGTGAATTTTTTATGTGCTTTTTATGTGGATGGATTTCTTTTGAATTTCTGTTTCTGACTTCTGTTGGCTAAAGCAGCAGATAGTGATCTTCAGTGATTTGGCAGTCCTCGCCGTCTGAGCAAACTCTAAAGTATCTTCCAAGTTCTCGCTTGCTTTTCTCTGCCTGCGCTATGTACATAAAATGTGCACGAGGGTGTCATCTTCTCAGAAGGATGGTCCATATGTTTAGTAGGTAGGGGGGGTCGACATCCAGATCCACGGTGATAACGCGATATACTTAGCACATCTGAGGAAACCCCCACCTAACACCTGCTCCATCAACTACCGCTCAACTCGCTTTTGTATCGCAGAACTCGGTGGTTTGATCAAAGACGACGACGCAATTGAAGTGATTATAATCATTTTTAGAGCCCTCCACCTTCAGAGCTAATGGTTGAATGGATTATAGAGGCAGTGCTCGCCTGCGCCGGCACTACTGCAGAGAACAGATGAGTTAAGGGAGGGAAGGGTAGGGGGTGACTAAGGGAAGAAATAAAAGAAGATAGCGAGGAGATGGAGAAAGTGCAGACAGAAAGGAGGAGAGAGAAAGAAACGGAGAGAGGGAGAGAGGAAGGGGGAAAGTGGACGGTCTCTGATGTTGCCAGTGTGTTGTGGGCTTGTATAATATAATTACTCCCATGTCTCCGAGCTGATGTCATTCTGCGATAGTGCGGGGATGACAGTATCTCTGCTTCTGTGAGGCAGCGGAGATGATAGCTGCCCTGATAAGGATCTCAGTACATGTTCCTCTGCTCTGGAGGGAGCAGAGGCAGTTATTGACCCGCGAATGAGAGAGCGAACGCTGCAGTCGTTCCGTTCTCCTCTCCCTCTGATGTGTGGGAACACAGACACCCTCTTTTTTTTAAATTTTATTTATTTTTTTATTTGTGCGCGCTGCTTTAGGTCTTTAACCTACTTGCATCTCATGATACTCGCCCGCCGTCCTCCTTCCCTTCTTCTTTTTCTTCTGCCCCCCACCCCCCCCCACACTCTCTGCACTTCATCCCCTCCCGACCGCTCTGCCTAACCCACCCCCCAGCTTCCTCCTCGGTTTGCAGAGCCCATCCGAGCAGACAGAGTGGGCAGCCTCTTGCGCCTGCAGTGGTCTGTGTGGTTTCGGTGGTGACCAGGCCATGGTTGGCATGAAGGGAAATGAGACCTGACTGTGCGTGTGGTGGGCAGGGAAGGGGGTCAGCTGAGTAATGTGTCTGGTTTCGGATTAGAGACTCGGGACGCGGAGGGGGAGAGAGAGAAAAGGAGCCCCCTCCTTTGACTCGAGGGGATTTCTGCGCCCCTCACATGCACGGGTCCCGGACGAGTTTGAGTCAGGGAGCTCTTTACCCATAAGGCAACGGTGAATCATCATCAACAGTGCCGTCTTCGCTGCCATCTCCCTCTTTCTTGTTTATCTTGTCTGTTTACACCTCTGGCTTTCCTGTTTAAAGGTAGTTTAAAAAAGAAAAAAGAATTCAAATGATAAGTTGTCTTGTCAGTATCAGAGCGCATGTAAAGCAATGATGCACTGAGAGGAATGACAGAGATGACGAAGTGAAGGAATGTACTATAAAGGGAGGTAAAACGGGATTGTTTCCACATTAACTGTTTGAGCTCGAGCCACTCTATTTTAGCACGCCAAGGAGTAGGAGTGACACAGTGATGTGGTGCAGGTCAAGGTGTTAAGGATGCTAATGAAAGAGCTTAAAGAGTTCTCCACGGTCCATTCTGATTGACTCTATAAATGCCTCTCATTTCCCAGGAGGGCATCGCAGGAAAGGAGGAAAAATAAATAAATAAATACATGGTAATAGATAACATGGAGATCAAGAATGCAGATGCCCACTTTGTGTGTGTGTGTGTGTGTGTTTTGTAATTATTTTTTATTTAATCTAATCTGAATTGGGTTCAGTCACCCTGGAGAAGCCCCATTCTCTGTCATCATAATGAGGCAGCAGCTATCTCTGTGCCAGTCAAGCCTGTATATGCACACAGTCATGCACATTCGCCCACAAATGCACACGAGCTCACTGCACACACAAAGAGCAGCACTCTCCCAAATCACATTTCATCTCTTTGATGACTTGGAATCATTGTCACAACTGAAGAGTGTGAAGCCAGCTAGTTCAAGTGATATGCAAATTTGCACATGGGAAAATCTCCCATCTATATACTGTAACATACCATTGGTTGCTATTTGAAATGGGCCATAAAGGGAAATATGCACTTGAAAGGTATAAAAATATAATTGCCCAGATGTACCCTTGTTCCAACAGTACAGTGATAACTCCCCTAGTGAGGGACTAATTGGTTCTGGGAAAGGTCAAGGGAGAAAAAAAAAAAAAAACAGAAGATGGAGGTTGAAATCTTTCAGCCTTTACAGCCTGATAACCCCAACCGCAGGGGAGGCCAGAGAGGATTCTATGGCAGCCAGCTGACGAAAATGCATGATTGCCATTGATCATTCGATCGATAATGAGCCTCTGCTTAAATTTCACATGGCTGTTTTTGGAAAAAAAAAAAACATCCTAGAAGTCTTCTGTGTGGGGGGGTTTGATTGACAGTGTTATAATTATTCTTATGTATATCCCTGTATGCTGGCTTAATGATCTCAAATAAGAAATACTTTTTTTTTTCTTAAACAAATGAATGGCTGCCCCGTGTTACAATAGGAGGCCTCAATAAGAACCAAGCATGTCATGACTATTCTTTTTTCTGCAATTTACAATTGCACACCTGCAGCAGAGTGGCAACAGAAAGAAAGCTGCCCCCTAATCCACTCTAATAGGATTGTGTGGGATTTCACCTTCCTCATTGCTCCTTCCATCTCTTAGTGCCTCAGGCCTGCTGGCAAGGGCTGATAAAAACACGCCTGCCTAACACCTAAGTGCAAGCTAATATTAGCATATATTTTGCAACATAGTGTAGAAATACAATGCATACCCACGCACATTCCTTTCTCTCTCTCTCTCTATCTCTCTCTCTGTTATATATTTATTTGTTGGTAGATACATGGCATCGGTGTGAGATAGAGGACAGCACAGCTCTCTTGTGGTGCTCCTGCGTTGCCTGTTGATAAGGGGGAGGCAGATCTGTATATAAATTGCAAAGGCAGTGGTTGCATTGCACTACAGAACTCCCTCCCATCCGCCTCGCCGTATCAGCACATGCATACGTGTTTCTTTCTGGCAAACTTTCTCCCTTGATCTTCCCCAGATTGATTTTATTGTATCATTCCAATAAGATATGCAGCTAATTAAATAATATCTCACCACTTAGTAAAGGCTTACTTACAAAGTGAGGCTACTCAGCAATAGGCAACGCAGATGTTTAATCCTGCAATTAAGGCCAAGGCGCGCTTGCTGTCTCATGGGTACGGCTTACAAAAGGAGTAAACAGTAAAAATGAAGCGGTGTCATGCAAGGACGACATGAAAATTAGACGCATTAGCATGAAGAATGGGCTCATTTGGCAGTATAGCATATTATTATGCACATACTAATTTGTTATCTAATATTTGTCACCTGAAGTTTCACCATCACTGGTGCGTTTGCTCATCGTTGTTAAAGGATGCTTACATACCTGCACTGCATCAGTTTCTGTGCTCAATACCAAACAACTAATATCGTTTATTTTATTAATTTTATTATTATAGTTCATTTTGGAGCTATCGCCTGCACGTGGATGTTGCCTTGAGCTAAAGGATTTGCTAATGATAGGGACAGTGGAGTGGGTTTCACCTGATCATTTCAAAGGAAGCACCCCGGCGACACAGGCTTTTTAAAAATTTCTTTCTTTTTTTTTTTCTTTTTTTACGCAGGTCTCGTATAGACTGCCATATAATTTACTTTTATGTATAGTGCTAATGTTGGAGTAGGCTCAGTAAAAAGCAGTAGCTCTGATCCTCAAGCAGCTTCTTTATGACAGCGGCATTTGTGCTGATGCAGGTTGGGCTGCATATGGTGATGGGCAACCAGAGTTGTCTCTAGTCTCACATCAGAGCTCTGGCCCCGGACTCTGTTTTCTGCCTCACTTCCACTGTGTAATTATCCCCCACACTTGTCTTTTTCAGTAATTAGAACTGCAGTCATACTCCACATCTGTTGGCTCCCTAATAGAGAAGACAACAGCTTCTGTAGACCATTTGGAGGCTGTGAAGTTTCGTACATGTTAGCACACACACACACACACACACACACACACACTGAAACTAAATAATGCACTGATGTCTGATGGCACGTAATCAGTCAAATAGGCTTTTAACTGGGAATGAAAAAGCCGAGAATCGACTGATGCTTGATTTTATTTAAGTCAGACTTTGATATGTGTGCTCGCTGGCACGCAAGTTAAACACTGGATGCAGAAAAATCTAATCAACAAATTGCTGGCAAACAAAATGGCTGACCTGAACCGAGAGAAAGGGAGCATTGTGTCTGAGGAGCAAATGAGGCAAGTGATGATGAGAGAGTAAATTAGAAGCTGTCGATACTGTGAGACACCTCTATCAGAGCCAAGGCTGTTGGCTGGGGAGGCAGATATGCAGCTGGTCAGGGTAACAAAGGGCCCGTTTGGTGTATTGCTCCATTAAGACACTGGGTCTTGTCAGCTCTGCCTGGATGGGCCATTCTGCTCCACAAGGCAGGGGCTCATGTATCACTTAGGGCTTAGGGGAAGTGAGCACGGAGGAGGAGGGGGCAGAAGGGTGTGAGTGACACTGGTCGACTGAGCATTCATGGCATAATGTTACCAGCCCGGGGGGCAGAACTTTACCTCAACCATGAATTGATGGTCTCCTGCCATGAAGAGGGAGGGTGGTTGGTATGGCTACCCCGGGGCCCTGTCATGATGAGGTGAAGGCTTATCTCTTCAGAGCAGTGTGAGGATAAAATAAGGGGAAGTACTGCAATAGTGTGATGCAGGGGTCAGATTTCTTGATTCACAATGTCTGTCCATCCGCAGATTGTTTCAGTTTAAGGCTGCTTTAAGGATCGGTTCGGAGTCTGTTGTGAAACAAGGATGACATTTTATATACAGTATGCTGTAAGTCGAATGAGTTACCAATCACTGACATCATTTGTCAAGTTCATAATGTCCGGGAAGCTTTTTCTTCACAGTCTGACTTCGCTGCACAAAATCAGGACAAATTATTGGGAACTATATTTTTTAGACAGTGAGTTAGGCTGAAGCTAATATGAGGCTTCAGGATTACGCAGTTTGATTTGACACAGTTCAAGTTGGTATCTTCCAAAGTTACAGTCTTTGTGGTTCCCCAACGTTCCCCAAAACGGTGTTTTGGTAGCTTGCAGTGGTAGGGACACATATTGCAGCATCAAGTGTCAGCTGAGGTGTTAGCTATTCCACAGAAATACCTATACACTGCCGCTATCAAAATAGGATCTAATGATATATGATGTATCACGAACAACATTTATTTTCTTGTTTAGCTATTATGGAGGCATCATTTTTGGTCATGCCATGTCATAACTTTGGCAATGAAATTACACAAAATAACCAGGAGATACGTACTCGATTTGGCTTCATTCATCAATTCAGGATGCTGGTGCCTCATATTTTCTCTTTTACTCATCCATGGGGTATTGTATGAAAGAGTAAGTTCCTGCCCCCCCGGTTAAAAGCTTCAAAGCTATTTGACCCCCTACGTCATTGCCGGGTGTGGTTGGATGCGGTCGGAGGCCTCGTTGCCCCTGTAACCACCTCGGCGTCACTGCAGCAAAGTGAGATGATAAACCAGCAGAGGTGAGTGAAGACGAGATTTCCGTGGGGCGTTACAGAATAAAAATCACAACCTATCTTACAAACATACAGTTAATACCGACAGAGTGTAACATTTCTGTCTAATGCTCCTCCCTGCTGCCTTTAAAGCACTGAACTACTTCTAAATCAGCCCTTTCTCTCTTGTGAATCTTTATCTCTCTCTCTATGTTTCCCTCCCTCCCCGCCTCCCCCCTCCTTCCTCTTTGATGTGGTCATTTCGTACTGTACTCGCCTCAAGGTCTGACTTAAGTGCTCCTACGTTTTCTCTCTCCCCCGTGTTTATTAGTTTTTGTTGTTCCTATGATTTTAGAGCCAGCATCGTATACCCTCTAATAAGGATGGCCAATCAGGGGGGCAAGCAGCAATGCCCCACTTTTAGTCTCTACTTAATTTAATTACATCAAATTAGCAAAGCAGGGAGAAGGAGAGAGAGAGAGAGAGGGGAAGGAGGGGGGTTAATCCTCTGCAGCTTATGAAGGCAGGTTGGACACTGTCAGCTATCCTATGCAGAAATGCTGCTTTGGGATTGTCTTCATTAGAAGGAGCTTAAGGCTCATAGGTCACTGGATATTGTTAAAACAATACTGTGTAAATGGGATAATTAGATTTGCCTAGTGTAGCCTAAAGACTATGGGTGACTGCCTAAATTCTCCTTTTTTTTGCGTGTGGTTTTGTTTTGTGCTCAAGTTTGCCACAGTCCCGCCGGTCATTTACCAGTCTGAAATGCTAGAAATTCCGCCTGATGGCATTTCTTATACATGCCGTCGTTGAAATACATAACGTTCTCTCGTCATAGGTGTGTGTAATGTCTCAATCCTGGCAGATGTAACGGTAGTGAAGATTAGTTCCCTGGGCAATGAACTGTAAAAGTTTATATCGACTGCGCTGTATATATGCCAATATGCCCAGACTTATTAAGCCAACTCAAAGTAAGCAGGCAGTCTGGGCTCTGGGTTGATTTAGCACCTCTGTCCACTCTGCTTTCTGCTGACTGCAAAGAGAATAGCTCAGCCCCAGCCTTCTGATAAAGACTGAAGGGAGGATTTATCACTTAAAAAGAAAAAAAAAAAGAGGCATAGCGGGAGAAACGTGGAAGCAGAATGTGGCAGAGTGCGCAGTATACAGTATTTTACTTTATGGCTTACTGTAGTGACACAACTGCAGCAGTTGGAGGCCAGCTTGCAGAACTGCTCAGTTTCCACTTTCACAATAAATGTTTTGGCTCTGCACTAAAGCGACGTACAAGATGGATGAGACGCTCGCACGGTACCGCGGTCCCCTCTTTTTATCTTGTCGAGGGAATCCCGACTCCCTCGCGTTTGATTTCGACGGTCACGTCTAAAGTTTTTTTTTTTTTTTTCCCCACCGTTGTTTGAGTCGCGCGTCGCGAAGAATCTCCCCAGCGCCGACCTGTGATGAAACCTTTTCTCATGCCTGCTGGTTCTGTTCTAACTGCCTTCTCCATTATAAGGGAGGCAGTTGTTTGTGCTGAGAGAGGATTAAGACGAGTCAACAATCCATAGCCTTTTTAGTCTCCCAAAGGGCTGCTCGCACACCAGCGAAGATAGAGAATGGCTTTTTCCAGGAGCAAAGCTTGAAAGCGAGGTTTAAATTGTTGAAAGGACCTCGCTGTACTGCAATGGAACAATGAACAGATATAGAAATAGTGATTGGGTGGGGGCTGGGGGTGGCCACAGGGATCTGGCTGTATCCACTATACCTCGCATTCCAGTTCTCATTGTCCAGCTGAATTTTCTTCATGTGTACCCGCGGGATGGACGACCAGGGGCTGTGCTCTGATTGCCGACTCCAAACAACTGGAAGAACAGTTGCTCTCAGCTCGCGTTTTCAGAGCCGCTGTTGTTCACTGCACTTAATTATTCAAACATGCAGAGGACGCCAGTCAAACATGACAGGCAATTAATCACCTCACGTGTCAAAGCATTTGGTTATGTCAGCAACAAGCTCCTGCAGGCAACTATTTTTTTTTTGTTGTTTTTTTTTCTTGTTGTTGCTTTTCATGACACATGCTTTGATTCAATAGCATGGAAATTATAAAGAAAACAATTACATTTTTTTTCTGTTTTTCAATTGTTATGACTCATTTTTAATGACTTTCCTCAAGACACAAGTCATACACTGAAAATACAGCAATTAACAATTACAAGGGTAAATAGATTTTTTGGAGCAGTATTTTAACTCCACTCTCCATCAACAGGTCCTCCTAATTTGGCATATGACTACAATCGCCCTTGCACTGTGAAGCCTGTTTTTTGAAAATGCTAAAATAAAAACTAAAATGAGTCAACTCCGGTCAAATGCTTGAATAAAAACAGCACTCTCGTGTTACAGACAAAGGTTAACATGCCTACGCCACTGGAATGTGTGGAAGATTAGCATAAGTTACAAGCTTGAGACTGGACAACATTGCCTCCTTTGAGCGAAAAATATCTGTGTAATTCAGTTAGAAATGATCATTTGTGACATTTTCATTTAAATAATTTGAGTTGACCACTTTAACCCAGAAGTCTTACATTTGCTATTCCAGATACTCGAGGGCTCTGCTTTTGCAAGTGCACAACACAAAACCCAAGGCACAGTGGAGAGAGCAACGTTTGTCATGATCAGAGGGCCACACTGCACACATGTGACATGTTGGCAACAGGGTAGAATTATCTGGAGATGGTGGCGGTTTTCATCACCAGTCAAAGCAGCGTACTCTGGCAACTCTGATGTTCAGTAAAGAGCAGCACAAAAGGACCTACCACAAAAAAAAGCTCTCTCAAGAGAACGTTCATGTCCTTGTGCAAAAGGTGCAGAATCGCCACAAGCGAATATATGGCTCTGTAAATTTAATTAGCTTGGGAGGATATAACATATTAGGCCACTGTGTTGCTCTGGTGGGAAGAGTTTTGTTCCCAAATGAAAGAAATGGTTCAGCGACATTAGGTGAAGAGCCATACAGAACAGCCAACTACAGGCACAGTCTAGCTACAGGAAAGGTATACCCACCAGTCTGTTCCTCATTCATTGTACAGCCACATGTGGATATACTTGAAATTAAAAAAAAAAAAAAATTAAGCTATTTTTTTCCTGCTTGAGGGAATTACATCAAAGTCATATTGGCCTACATATCCGCAAAAAGACTGTAAGCTTCTGAACAGGAATCCGTACATGCACACACGACTCGGTAAAGGCATGAAAGTAGCACAGAACTGCAGTGCGCCACACGCCCCTGACGTGGACTCGGAAGGTGAACGGGACAAGCAAAAAAAAAAAAAAAAAATCCCCAGGTGATCCTTAATACCGTAACTCCTCTCCTCCTGCTTTGGAGCAGTAAAGTTCACAGCATGTCTCCAAACAGGCACAGAGAAGGAAAAAAAACCCTGACAGAAATGTCACCTCGCCAACACAAAGCCCCACCATGAACCGACAGCAAAGTACAAACCTCGCAGTCTTTTCTAGGAAACATTGTCTGGTGCACTGAAGATATGTTTTACATTTACAGCAGCAGTAAGACTGAACAAATCAGAGACAAATTGTATGAAACAAGGTGGTTACAGAGCAGTTTAGTGGGTCACTACTGTAGCTGAACATTGGAAGTCTGAGAGAGTTTCACATCACAACTAGAAATTCCTACACATTTAACTACAATATCATCAATAAATACATGTTTTCACGAGTAGTCAAGTAGTTGATGCTTAAAAGTACCCTTTGTCCTTGGTTGCTATATACACACAGACATCTGAAGATGTGTGTTTCGTGGATCCACATTTATCACAGCGATAGATTCTCCTCCACAATCAGTCACCAGCACAAACAAGCCAGATGAAATAACTTTAAAAGTGTCTTAAGTTAGTTTTTTAGGTTTTTTTTATGTTGATTATTGCTGGTTAATGTCACAAATCACACATATCATGACATTGGCATCATTAATTTGCATCATGGGGTCTGACGTACCATTGGATTACACACTGCAGCTTTGTGAACCTTAATATTCGACTGTCTGGCCACCGAGTTAGGTCCTGCTGAAAAGACACGAGTTTGAGCTTCTTTTTTTCTCATAACTCCATATTCTATTTACCACCTCATCTCCCCAACTACTAGACCATTTAATTGCCAAAAAAAGGTAAAACAGTGAGAAAGGTACATTGGGGGAAGAAAAAAAATTGATCACGTTGACTCACAATTTTCCCTCATGGCACTAAATCTTCAGGAGCATTGATCGGAGGTAGCTCCTCTACCAGATACCGATAGGGTTTGATTGGGTAATAGTGTCCTCATAAATAGTGCTAATGATTTCTCAGGAAGCTGAAATTGTAATCCAATAGACATCATTAAGTTCTTTTAATTGTACTCTTCCCAGGGGGGAGCACAGACCAAATATAAACCCAAATGATGTTATCCTTAATATAGTTTTGTTCTTCTAAATGGTTTGGGGATGAACAACATGCAACAATTTATGTAAATGCTCACCCACTGTCAAACAATAAAAGCACCTCAGAGATCTGTTGTCCTCATTTCCACTGTAAAGGGACATAGTGCAGGTTAAATGTGAGGAAAATGTTACATTTGTGCGATATATGAGATGCAACAAGACCTACCTGAGATATCTTTGGAATAATGCTTTTTTTTTTTTCCGTTTAAATTCCATTCAAGAGATTCATGCAGATCAGAAATGAACTCAAAGTGCCTCACTATGCGCCACATCGAGGTGTAATCTATTTTTGCACACCAGTCATTACGGGAATCCTTGGCAGCAAATAGAAAGAAACTCAAGTGCGGGGCCCTGACAGAAAGCAGATCCATAATGTCATCTCTCCTTTTCGTATTTCCATCACAACTATGTAATTATGATTGGATTCCTCCCCCGGTTTCTCGGCAGAGGTGGTAATATGAGGCTCGTTATGACGGCCGTGTTGGAGGTCAGAGGAAAGACAGTCTGCGGGCCTGACCTTAGCCGAGTCGTGTAGTTAAGCTCGCGGCTTGTTTTATATATCCTAACCGCCCCGCGACTGCTACGCCGGGGCGCAGAGCCAGCGCGCTCTCCTTTGCTCGCACCTATCCGCCCCCTTCTGTGACTTTATTTAACATACACCGCTCAGAGGCCGGCTGGGTATACGCTCCTGCTCCATCCCGGCAGGAATAGACGGAGACGCCTCGAAGTCGGTGGCAAGAGGGCACGCTCGCTATCCTCCAGTCTGCTATCCCACACACCTTCTTTGGCCAAACACCGGGAGAACTCCTGGGACGGTTGCTACATTTTTAATGAAAGCAGAGTGTTTGATCTGCCAGTGTTTATCTTCTTTGATGTTAAGTGACACAGCGGAGAGCGGGCCCCGGCTCTGAATGTAGTCCAACATGAGGACAGATTAATTCATTATCCTTTAACTGGGGGGGGAGCTCGCGGTTGAGGAGTTCATCCTGGAGTTCTGATCATCTGTAATAGCCTCGAGTGAGACCTACCAGTACCTGCTCGGAGCGCGCCGGCTCCCTTGGCATGTGCACTGCGGCCTCTCCGGGGAAATGCATATGGATGTAGGGCTTAGGGATGCATTCAGGGGCACGTGAAGCAAGGAAATCATAATTGTATTCCGTTTCGCTGGCCTTGTATTGCGCGCTGCTACACGCTTTAGCACTTTGTATCTCCAACCCCTCTCATTACCCACCTAGATCTTGTCCTTTCGTTTGCTTTTTTTTTATTATTAAACAGCGGGTGAATAGGGAATAAGCTGAAACTCTTGTCAAACTAAAGAGACAACAAACAGCCAAGTATTTCCAGGACACCACTGTATCTAATGACTACAACAGATCCATATCGGGCCCTCATGTCCCTGGAGAGTGTGCAAATAACAAATATGGAGCCAGTGCATAATTACTCCCACCACTGGAGTTACACAGGCACGTGTCTGCCGATTTCATGCCACTGCACAACTGTGTAGGTGTGCATTAGCCATGTTTCTCCATGTATCTTAATCCTCAACAGTCCCTCAAGGAGTTCTTCACTCGTCTTATGCGCTTGTATGGATTTTATACTGCTTTACCGCATATCGGCAACCTTATTATCTGCACTCTCTGATTCTGTTTTGGGACCATTTATATAATCTGCATGTCGCAGAGTTGTTAGTTTAGCTGACCTTTGGCGCCCTGACACGGGTCTCGCTGTTTATCCATTTAGCTTGAGGGTGTCACGAGCGAGATCCGCGCATCAGTCCACTGAAATGAGCAATCTTTATGTTATGGTGGGGGGGGGGAGTTTTTTTTTTTTTTTTTGGAGGTCACCAACAGTAAATAAGCTGTCAGTGGGATAAAGTGGGTGTCAAATCATATGAATAGACAGAGGGGGAAATGGATGCTTAAGGGCCCAGCAAGTTCCAACACTGACATGGTTTAAAAGAGCTTAATTATAATAAGCTGGAGCATGGAGCAAGTGTTTGGTGGCTGGGGGGGAAACGCGGAGACAGTGACAACAGTCCAGCGTGAGCTACATGAAATGGAGATTGCACTGTGAAGGGGCCAACATCAGATATGCATTAGTGGAACAAGAAGGGCTTTTCAGCGGTAGCCGGCAGACTTCATGAAAAAGAAATGACGCCTGCCTCACAAATATATTACACATAATGTCTTTTCCTTTGTAGAAGTCATCAAGCTTCATAACGCTTTATCCATTAGGAGAACAAGAATGCTTACACTGTTATTTCATTACGTTTTACAAATGCGAGCCATGCTTTATGAAAACAGTAAATCCTGCCATAGATCTGTATGTCCCGACATCATTTGTTAATCACATTATTGTTAATTAATGATGCAATTCTTTTTAGCTAATGGTTGACAGTGTGTATTGACTCAAATGAGGGAGTGAAATTGGAAAAGGAACTTGGAGAGTGGAGTGACGCACTTTAATCACCGCGCTGCAAAGAAAAGCCAGGGGGAGGAAAACAACGGAAATATATAAATAAATGCAAAATATATCGATAGTTTTATATCCTCGTGAACTGGTTTACAAGAAAATATTGGAATTACAGTCAGAATGATTTATAATCTATTGTTCAGGCTAAGGCTGTTTAACTCCCTGCCCCTATGAATATTAACATACTCTGTCTCTCGCTCACACTCTCTCCCTGTTTCACCCTCTCGCTCGCACACACACATACACACACACACACACACACACACACACACACACATGTAAATGCATAACACACTGGCAGAGCTCCTTGTCTAATTTTTCACGAAGATAGCTGTTTTTTATGCTAATCTGACAGCTGCATTCATTTTCAGGCTTTCTCACAGGCATTTATTTCCCAATCACATACTAATTCGCTCACAATTGCGCACGCATATACACACACTTTCCTCCACCGCCGCACTTTTGCCGTGTCCTGGCAAGAATGGATTGAAATACTACCCTAATGAAGGTTTCTAATTGGGAAGAAATAGGCGCTTATTTGATTGAGACAGCTCCGACGGCTCTGAAACGGTGATGCGCTTTGTCGTCGGCAAAGCAGCAAAACTTAAGACTGCGGCTTCATACATGAGCATACTCCCACTTTCTAATAGACCACTTCCTTCATTAGTGGAGAAGGACTTGTTTCCAACCATCAATTTGACTAGGTCACTGGCATACTGCCGCAAGGCTCTTTCTCACTGAATAGCTAGGTAATTAGAACCACTCTCCCATCCACCAGGTCATGTTCAAACCTTTCATACCGCTGCTAAAGACAACGAGGTAATGCAGCGAGACAGGAAATAGCTGGTTTAGAGGTCACAAGAAGGGCATAATTGGACCAGTCAGTCGATAATCCTGCCGGCTGCGTCCGCCTTTGAGGCCACTAATGAAGCGCGAGAGACGGGGAGGAGCCCGTTTGGCGTGCCGGTTACCTGCGCACCTGGGACACGGCTGCAAATTCGCTAACGCTCGCCTGTATCTCTTCCCTGTAGAGGTGAGGCAGGCAGGCGGCAGTAAAACTGAGTAATTGCGCGGCGGTACGAGGAAAGCGGCACCAGCACCTACCTCCCTCATTTTCCCCCAGAATTTTTCCCCTACTCACGATTTGACACGAGCGTACTTAAACCCTCAGACGGGGGCTGAGAGCTGTTCAAGAGTGATATGTTGCTCGGCGCTTTGCACAATCATTACTCAGCACAATAAAACACTCCAGACTGACGGCGCTGTGTACACACGCCATCAACGCCAGCTTTGCCATGTTAATAATGTTTTTGTGTTGACAGTGTGTTGACGCCTCATACACGGGTGTAAGGCGGAATGCACTATTAATGTCTTCTCTTTTTTTTTCTCCCCTTCTCTCCAGCGGGAACAACGTACATATTTGGGCGAGATGGTGGACTGATCACATACACGTGGCCGCCAAATGACCGTCCCAGCACGAGGGCAGACCGACTAGCCATCGGCTTCAGCACACACCTGAAGGATGCTGTCCTGGTGAGGGTGGATAGCTCCTCTGGTCTCGGAGACTTCTTGAAGCTCCACATCGTAAGTCAAAAACCTGTTTATTAACACGTTTTTCAGGGGCAGTAGACCAAATTATACACAGCACACCTGCAGTACATTCAGAAAGATACATGCATGGTTTATTGCAATGAGTAATGGAATCCTCTGCTATTTTCTGCTAAGTTGGTTGTTTTGCATTTCTGTATTTCCTTTTTTTTCTTTTTTTTTTTGCTATTCTATGATTTGAAGTGGACATGATAATATTTATTTTCATTCATTCAGCAGGATTATGCAACATCTAAATTAGAATCTGATGACTTGTACTGTCAATCAAATTTGATCAAAACACATCCACACTTAACATCCGTTTGTTCAAGAATAATACCTCTTGTTTAATACATGATGTTTTTTTTTTTGGTAGTAAAGTTTGAAACTGAGCTTTAATGGTGACGGTAAATGTGTCTAATACGAAAACAACAAAAAAAAAGGAGGGTGTCGGGATTTAATGGCAAGAATAAAACATAACTAACAGTACGTTAATGTTGTAAGGTGGGAAGAAGGAGACCCTTGCTCACCTCTTCTTGTCTATGGGCGCTGTGTGTGTGTACAGCAGGAAGTGAGGGAAATGGTGCGGTAATAAGGGTTGGTTCCATACAGTGCATCTCTGACCTGGACACAATACTGCTGGTTACCACCTGACCTTCTTCTCGCTAGCACACTCTTACTGACACTCATTAGGGCTGGGAGCTGAGTAAAACACAGTTGAAATATAACTTTACCTTCTTGGATAATCACTGATAAAAAAGGGGGGAAAAAAAAGGAAAGAAAAACACTTTCTTCTAAAGTGTTTGTGGATGCATTATTTTGTCGCACGTATGTGGTTTTACCCGCTTTGACGTGGCTGCGGGCCTTCACCTCAGCTAAAAGTTTGGAGGAGCTGCTAATTAGTGGCACAGAAAATAACATGAAACAGAATCTTTGTTCACTTCAAGTAGTCCAGAACCAACTTAAAATTGGCTCTGTGGAAAAAGCGTCCAGCAACAGTGACAGTGAAGCTGCATACATCCACAGCCACATTTATTCAGTATTTATACTGGGTATTAGGCTGCCCAGAGGCTTTCTGCCTGTAAAACGTGTTTTTTCAAATTGTGCGCACAGAGCCGCACCCAACACTGCACCATGTGGAGGTAAGGAGAACATACATGAAACGTGATACATCATCATCAAATGATGTACATATTAGCCTGTAGGTTCTTTTTGTAGATTTCACACAGATGAGCTCATTGCCGTCATATTCATTACACTGTTCATTGTTGCTTTGATATTATTTCGAGGCAAATTTCATATTGAACTGTTGAAAGTCTTCCATATGTCAGTCACTTATTAATACGTGCAACAGAAATATCAAGGTCAGCCTTCCCTACTGAAAATATGTTCCCACGCGCTTGACAACGCTGATGTTGGCCAGGAGCATACAGGAACATTGCACGCTCATGTACACAGAGCAAAGCAGCAGGCCAGCTCTCACACACAAACGCAAACATGAGATTGGTCTTGAAGTGTGCCTCAACCTCAGCTGCCCACACACTGAACTTCACACATACAGTAAGCATGCAGTGACATAAGCAGGCCTGTCCCGAGGACACAGAGAAACCATGATGTTGTTCTTATGAGACACCTCCACACTCGCTCAGTGTGGAATTGCTTTTTTTTGCCATGTTTTTTTTTCTCCCCAAGCCTCAGGGCCAAGTGGTTTTTAGCCCCCAGTTGTAATCCAGCAGTAACTGGCTAATTTGAAGGGATGCAACCTTTTTCCTGCGCACCATTCATCACCTAATACCACACGGGAGACGCAAACAAGATGTTCAAAAGAACATAAATTGGAATATCAGTGTAAAAGGACAGATGTGCTCTCTCAGATGTGCAAATGCTCCACCGCAACGCTCGTGTGTTCTGCAGCTTTCTGGGCTCCCGTCCACCTGCGTGAAACACCTGAACAGGGATAAAACAGGCGAGATTTCCTTTCGACTCTATTTCCATGTGAGTGATGAAAAATGTCTTCTCAGACGATTTGCATAGACAGGGCTCCTTTTTTAAATTAAATGGCACAACAGGGCTTTGCTAGGTAGCTCATCCCAGTGCGGCGCTGAATTAATATACATACAAATTTGCCCACTTGCTTGTACATGGCACACGCTTGCTCGCTTATTTCCGAACAATTGCACACACTTTTGCAATTCATTTAAATACCGTGTTGTTAATTCCCATTCATTCAGTTCTCATTCCCATCCAGCCCCTCTTGACAAGGTGAAGGTGAATTCCTGTCAGCGCTGCGGATTGCGGCTGGTGCACAGGAAGCTGCAGCATTTGAGCACGCTGAAAGGCGGCGGGCCACACTTTGCAGCTACGCTTTCTGCATCTACGCCGTAGACAGGTCATATCTTAGTGGAAACATCTCTTAAGCCTGAGCCTTTGTGGCTGGTTTCAGCTTCACTGTGGAGTTGCGATGAATGCGAGAGGTTGGAGACCTGAGCCGCATGGACAGGGAGAGGTGAGGGAGAGGGGAGTCTCACATGGTATAACAAGGCAGGGAGATCATGCGGCTTACAGCAGATGCATGCGCAGCCTTGTTGATGAAATGTGTAGCACTCCTTTGACATTTTACAGGGAGAAAATGTTGATAAGGCATGTTCTTACAGCAGGGGCAGTGGGTTGTGAGAATCCCCTCTCCTCTCGCATCAGCAGTCACTCTGAATGCCTCCCCTTATTTATTTATTTCGGCACATTAATCTGGGTGCTTTGTGAAATGTTGCATTTCGTTAGAAAATGAGAGAACGCGTGAGAGAAAAGGGGGTTTGTCGACAGACTGGGAAGAGGCATGAAACGGGGACACAGCGGTCATGCTCTGGATTTTTGTTCATCTCCTTATTTAAGATGAGCAACAAGGCTGTTAAATGCGCACATAACTTGGGACAGAAGTGCAGTGCAGGATTTTTATGTTTATTATGAAGTTGGAAGTGTTTTGCAGTTCAAAGTTTAGCACTACGGTAGTTTATTCTATCAAATAACATTTTTGAAAATATAAAATGACGACCGCTTCTTGTTCCGTTAAAAGCACACGTTTTTTAATAGGCTCTGAGAGAAGTACAATTGATTGAAACATCTACTTGTCGTGAGTGATATTTTCTGTGCTTTGCGCTGCAGCCAAATGGAAGAACGGCAGAAAATTAAATCACAATATATTATGAAATTGTAATACTTATGATACAAACCCTCTAGATATGTGTTTCGCGCCTCTGTCTTCTCCTCATTAATTACAGTGGAAAGGACGTGTTTTACAGCACTCCATTAAACACAATGAGCTGAGCAAAATTGCCACTTTGATGCGTTTCTTATGCAAAAACGGCAGCACTCAGCCAGTCACCTGCAAAAACCCTATCTGGCTTAGCTGTAGTCTTACTGGCTCACACTGCAATATGACATAATATCACAATATAATGAGTCTGTGGCCCATTTTTCTATAACATTGCAACGAGAGAAAGTTACTGTCACTCACCTTGGCCGAATTCTTTATAAATCAATCCATCAAATAAATCAAAATAATTAGTATTAGATGAGGATTGGATGACAGTGACAGGCTGTTGATTGCCCTTATGGAATATGTACAACCCTATTTTGGAGTTACTAGCACATTTAGAGATGTGTATTTTCCAAACAATGCATTGTAAGGCTGATTCCCAACAGCATTCCCCTCATTCCTTTCAGTTACCTCAGCTCCGAGCACAAATGTCTTTGGAGGAGTGTATCTTCAGCTGTATGAGATGGGATTAGACCAGATTTCAGTATTTACCCCCCTCCTTCTCCATCCTCTACATCCCTCACCCCCCTAATCTCCTGCTCCCATTTCACGATGACAGGAAACCCAGCGGGGCTTGAAGGACGCCATCTCAGCTCACGCTCTCAAGAGGGAATTTTCTGAGTAATATGTGGAGACTATGATTTAAATGCACCTCAAAGGAATTGTGATCCTTCCCCCGCCTCTCCTTTCTATCGCAGATAAAGACAATGACTGCGAAGTTAGTGAACCATCAAATGTACGACAATCACTTTCCTCAGGCTCATTACTGTATAGCGCTCACGGAGGGGGGACTGGATTCATAATAATGCCTCCGCCGTCTCTCCAATTACGATGATCCTCCACATTCCCTTTCACTTTTTCAAAGGTGAGACATATTCATGAGGCTACTTGAGCGAGTGTCCCATGCGGATGTAAGGCTTGTCTGTACATGATAGTGTGCCCTGGCGAAGTATCCATAATCTATATATAATTAATTGCTCTGGATCTGAAAGTCAAATCCAGGGAAATTCTCACAATGACATTATGCAAAACGGGGAATTATTGATGTAGTGATCCTTGTTCTGTGCAGCAGAGTAATCCACGTAGAAGAGGAATTGGAACAAACTTTATAAGATGTGGGCGTGCGGTACCTGCGCTGTTAAACATGCTAATACGTTTTACTGTGCAATGCTTGTATAATTTCACGGCAGAATATGAAAGCAGAGGTAGACTTTACTTTGATGCTGTTAAGGTATTCTATGCCACACAAAGGGAGTATCATTTATATTTCCACGCAAATAAGGGTGGGTGTCTGTTATTAGAAATCCATCTGTGCATTTTTAGGAAGCCATTTACTCAGTGATATGGAGGCTTTGCGGTTGTTTTCCTCCTTTTTTTGTTGTCAATGAGCTGCAGTGACAGTGACTATCAGAGGCTCTCCTCACTCTCGGGCACGGCCCCGAGGGGCCCACGGAGCTTGTTTTGTGCTGGTACTCAATCTCTGTATGGGGGTTGGGGGACTGTTCGGAGCACTTTCTTCTTTCCCTTCTTCTAATTGCATGCATCCCTTTAAAAAAACAAGCAATGAAGGCACTTTGGCTAAGACAGCGACACTGTGAAGTTAATGTATTCCATAGAGCAGAGGGGATGGTGAAGAAATAATGACTTCTCTGGTGGAGCATTGCTCCCCTCGGTCCTCCTTTAGCCGACTACCAGAAAGGGGGTTCTTCCTCTGATGGAAGACACCTTTAATTGCAGTTTCAACTCCTGCTCTCTACCCTATTAATCATGTAAAATGGCCTGAGAAGAGAGACTACCAGGCACACTGTCTGAGTATCCCCATTCAAATAAGAAAATGTCATCTTTTATGTGTTTTTGTAGTTCACCTCACTGCTGGAGTTATGCTTATGCACAATCGCGTGCTTCATTAAGTGAATACAGTGCGGTGTGATGTGATGCTACAGGTGAGATTGTTACCTGGGAGAGGTGCCGCGGGTCTCAGGAGAGGACCAGTCTCACGCTATCCCCCATGCTCCTATTAAAACACCTGCCAAGGGAAGGGATCTCATTCTTATCCACTACTCCTGTTAAGGTCTCAGACCCAGTAATTACCTCTCATGCACGCTCTGCACACAGACATAGAACGGACCTGCATGCAATACTCCCGGGATTCATTGGGATACAGCTTTCCGGTGTTTCTGCTTGGTCAATGCGCATCAATCACTTGTTAGCAGACTGCTAGCAGACTGACAGATGCCATATTGTGAAAATGCAGCATGCTCATATCTACTATAAATGAAAAAGGAGAGCAGCTAAAAGCACACCGGGATTAACCTCTACGTGGGCGCAGTGTTTGATTACATCTTCAGCTAAAGATTTTATTTGTATTGTGCTTTATTTGCTGTTAGGTGTTATTGTTGTGCTTGTACTGATCTCACCTCACAGTTTTCTCACTTTTTCTCCGCATTACTTTGTCAGCTGTTGCTATGGTAACAATCCCAGTATAGGACTGGGCTGGTGTTTTTTAGTGCCGTGGCGATGATACGCATTTTAAGCAGATCCGAAACCAAAGAGGGCATGTTATTTCCTATTTGAAATTGTAATAACACATCTCAGTTGAATTTCCTTTAAACCCCAGGCAGAGAACCTGGTTTCTGCCTTTAGCACAATGGTAAAAAGATCACTCACAACTGAATAATTCTGACAAAGAAATTATGATTTTAAAGGTTACACCACGTCGTTGCAACTTTGCTTAAAATATTTAAGGCTCAGGAAAAAAAGCTGAGCCAAAGTATTTTGGTATTAAAGGAACACTGTCCAACCACAGATTTGTTCCCCATGACATTATTCATCATTGAACTGTCACGCTCTAATGAGCAGAGGGTAGGAGTAAACACATCCATCTCACAAGTGATTTGACTTTCCGTGGTTTGTGCTGACACAAGTCACTCTTACTTCTGGAGTTCCCCCGGCTCACTGGGACGATAACTTAAGACAGCCGGAGCTGTCAACCCTCTCCACTTCAGTCTAAAGGTCTGAAAGCAGCAAAACTTGTAATCTGAGGATCATTGGTAGACTGCCATTGACGGAAAGGTGCCCAAGTGTATTTTTTGTTTTTTAAGCAGTTTGAAGATGTCCTCTAATTTTATTCAGCCCCATTTTTGAAGAACGGGAATGAAAATGTATTTCCACCTCTCCCTCTGCTCCTTTTCAGGATCAATTAATCAAAGGAGGAATACTACTATTTGTGTCAGCGATGCATATTAACAAACCTCCTCGATTGAGCCAGCTCCACCGCATTGAAATTCACAACCAGATGCCATTCCCCTCTTTCCCTGCTTTCCCCTCATTTTCACCAAGAGTCAGTGAAACCAGAACTGCCATTTGCTAGTCACTGTGTTTGGCAGTTTTTTTTTTTTTTTCATTGCAGTATGTGGCAAAGCTAAGCTAATGGCACTGTAATGGCGAGCTAATAGCCGGCCATGATGAGGAGATAGCGGCGAGAGGAAACGGATGGGGGAGCTCTGTTGACCTCATTTAGTCCCCCGGTGTTGATTCAGTCACACAAGCACGAACATTGAGGAGACGACGACAAGATGGGATAATACTCCCGATAGATTATTCCAGTGCTCTTTATACAAATTTGAGCTGTAAATTGGCTATGAATGGTAGTAATAGTATGGTAACGGCGCTGGTAAATATAGCATTGATTTTGTGTCAGCGGTGACTGATTATGGCAAAAAAAAAGAAAAAAAAAACGTGTATGGGAGAGCGAACGGCCTCCTATCTCTTTTAGTCATAGACGGGGCAGCCACTCGGCTCGGATGATGTACCTGACCTCAAAGAATCAAATCTCATCATCTCCATATTGAGAAGGGACAGTGCTAGAATCACCATTACTCATCTTTCAATTCCAATCATTTCTCAATTTGTTCAAGCTCTTTGCCACTACAAAGCCAAGTGGTCCATGAAGAGGAATGAGCGTGTGTGTTTGTGTGTGAGATAGACCGAGAGAGAGAGAGAGAGAGGGAGAGAGGGAGAGAGAAAGATGTGTGTGTATGCGTATTTGAGAGGGCAGGACAATAATGTGTCTTCACTTTTATTAGTGTAACAAATCACAGTGAGTACAGCTTGTCATTCTCAAAGCTGTACATCAATACATTATGGGCTTTCCTCATACAGAGCAATATTGCCATGGCTAACATGGTGTAAATTTGATTTCATCGTCAATGTTACACTGTCAGGCATGTTTGCGTCTTTTTTTTTTTCTTTTCTGGGTTACAAGGTTAAGAGCACTGACATTCTATTTGTTATTACAGTTCGAAGGATGGATTTTGCCCGCATTAGCTCAGCCTTCCCCGCCATATTATATACCGTCAGCCCGTTTTGCCGTCCATTTAATTTCCCTTTTTTAAAGACTCAAATCTCAGTATGTCCGTGCGGGTATGGACGCAGAGTGGGTTTGTGTGCGCTTGGGACCGGAGCGGCACAGCGTGGAGTCACCATAGTTGTTGACTTTTGACACAGCTGCCCCAGCCTTCAGGGTGGGATAAAAATAGTCTCACTCTTTCTCGCTCCATTGCAGTGTGCTGGAGTACAGCGTCCCCCAACTAACGCACATGGAGCACATTTTCTCCAAAGTCAAGCTATTATCTTGTCATTTTTCTTTAATGTTTCTTACATTTTTAATCTTTAAAAAAAAACAAAAAACAAATTGAGTTTCAATAAATTAAGACAGATTAAGGAATATTTCTAAGTAGCAGCAGATGATGCTGCCTCCTTGTTGTTTGTTTCGGCGTGTGCACTCTGGTTAAATTTGAAGTAGAAATCATAGAAATAATTTTAAACGGCAGTGCGGGTCCTGGTTCAGTTTATTTGTGAGCGGGCTGTAAAAATATGCTGCAGTGTCCACTCCATTTCAACAACGACCTGGGAAGCCAACCAGCTTGGGGCATGCGGCTGTGGTGCTGAAGTGTGTTTCTTGAAAAACCGCACATGCATGTTTGTCTGCACTTTTCACACATACCACCACACACGCACTGTTTGCCAAGTCTGCCCGCTGGTGTTTGCCAGGGTCGAGCAAAGTCAATTTGGACCAGGCCGAGTCTGAAATTACTTATACAATTACTTACACATATGCCTGGCAAAGAAAAATCTTCCAGGGTGCTTCTCGGCTAATTATTCCATAATTGTTGTTGGTGCCCTGTTGTTGATGGCCTCCACAGCGCTTTGTGTGAGGCTGCATGAAATATTAAACAGACGGCTCGCCTTGTTCTGGTCAACTTAATTACCTTTTTCACTGCTGCACCGCTCTCATCTCCAGCCCCTCGCGCTCTCCGCCCAAGCCTGTTTAAAATATAATACACATACAAGCATGCTGTTTTTAATTATGTGCTGCCGTGGAAACATTTTGTAGCGTGCCACAGTGGGCGAAGTGGTGTGTGCCGCTGGTGGTCCGGTTCAGTTAACTTTAGCCCCTGATTTATTTGCCCATCGTATTTTCTTTATTTGGCTTTATTTTTGTCGAGGAGAGGTCTCTCTGCCCCGGCGTCTGCCAGGAACAAGGAAATGATGCTCTATTGTTACCGTTTGCTTTCACCAAAAAAAAAAAAAACCCACACAGACTCATAAAACATTAAGAGTAAATGAGCAGCAGGAAGCTACAAGATTGAGAGGCAAGACATATCGTATGGACGTATGGAAATCAGCACAACTGAAACCAATCTGGACTGGGGTCGGCGAGGTGGGGAACTGTATCCGCTTTTAAATGTCTCTTGGCTTCTGGGAGAGCAACCACATTGTCAGCAGAAACACTCAGCCTCTCTTGTCCCCTGTTTATGAATAATGGATTTAGTGACCCTCCCTATATCCTTTATAGCAACCAGTCAATATTACTCAAGTCCAGCTGAGGAAGACAGAGATATTAACTCCAATTATACACAGAGCAGCACTTGACATTCAAGTTAAATATTGCAGGACTCAAGTGTATTTTCCTCATTGTTATTGCTCTTCGAACAGACTGTCTGGCCAGTGTCTTGTCCATCAGATATAAGCGAGTTACACCGCAGCCAGGCACTCTAATAGAGCCTCTGGTCACACGTAGGTTATTCCACAGCCTTATCAAACGAAAAGACTTGTGTTTGCGTGTACTCATGTGCGTGAAAATCTTTTTTTTTTTTCTGCCTCCCTGATATAATAAGAGCTGCGCAGTGAAGGCCAGCAGTGCTGCCAGCGCGAGAGCAAACAGTCCATGACGTGTCAGCAGCCTACATGTGCAGCGCACCTCGTGCGGGGAGATCAAACAGACAGGCACATGTTGTTCCTTTGTCCTCTTCAATCCCTCAGGTGAGCGCGCGAGGTGAGAAGAGCACCCCTGGATCTGTGGCCTCATTCTGCTCAGTTTATCAACCATGCAGCGCACTTTGTCTCAGGAGAGAAGAGAGATGTTGCAGGGAGAAGGTTGAGTTTTGTTTATGTTGCAGTAAATGTTTCACCATAGAAGAGGTGTTAAACTTTATGGCTCATTCTGCGGGTCTTCTGAGTAGTTGGTATGAGTGATGGTTTGGTTTTCTTTTCCCAGAAGGGCGAAGCAAACACCTTGACAACAGTAATTAAAAGTGCATGTGAGGCCTAATTCATTTTCTTCTCTTCGTCTCCTCCCTTCACTTGGCCTAATAAATCAGTTATGCTTGAAGTATCTGCGTCTCCTTAACTCTTTAATTCACCAGTGCATTTTGAGAAATAGCCTTGTGTCTGGCAAGGAGCTGCTATAAAAGATGTAGAAAATTGCTGTGGGAATTCTGTGTCTCTGCTGGATCCAGACTGAGCTTAACACTCGAAGTCAAAGTTTTAATCTGTCTTCACCGCTGAAGCATTATAATGCCTGGGTATAAAGCCAAAACATCTACAGTGTGTACTGTATAACTGGAGGTTACTACATGTAATGAAGTGGCTTAAACTCTGGGGAAAATTAAGACACACGTAAGCAACGGAGGGCAGCCAAAATTCCTAATGAGGTCAAAATTGGTTTACTATGAGGATATTCTGACACAAGATGAACCTCAAGTAGAAATAAAAAAATGTAAAAAAAAAAAATCCAGTGGGGCTGGACGTTACAAAAAACCTTTGTAATCAGCACCTCTACTTTGCCTCCCTCTACCCACTCTTTCATCCATGTACTCATTTTTGAGGCAATTACAGGCCAGAAAGCCGCTGTTATTTATATGAAAATGTAACTGTTATTGAGCACCAGGGTCGCCCACCACCCTCCTTTCTTTAGTCAATAGCAACACAAATCGATGGCTGGCCAGTCAGCCAGTCTGTGTGTGTTTGTTCTTTAATCCATAAACATCCACTCCATAAACTCACAAACCTTGGTTGTCGTGGCCATTATTATGGTATTTCCAGGCTGGAAGTAATTGTATAATCATTACCACTTCATGAAATCTTAATAGGCGCTGTAGATTAGAGACAAAGTAATGGCACAAGCCAGGAACTTGTGACTCCATCAGTAGTAAAACAGATGGCTGGGAAAAGTTTTTGTGTCTCTCCAGAAGAAACTTGTGGCCTTTTTATTGGTTGCAGTCCTCCATTATGTCTGTGGATGTTTGTTTAGTTTTATAATTTTGGCATCAGCCCATTGGCAAAAGTCCCCCCCAGAAAAAAAAGTTGGAAAACATGAAAATGTTGAATTATCCTTATGAAACTGAAGCTGCACAAGAGCATAAGTGAACACTAACATGTAATTTCATGTGTCAGAGGGAAAGGGTTGACATTTTATCAAAGGTGGATCCTGCCAGAAGGTTTGATAACTCTCAGCCTCACTTGGGACTTCCTCGCACTCACTGGAAGGAGGAAAATGCAGCGGTGAAGGGAGAGAAGCAGCTGTGAACTCCCCACCCACAAGGCCTTATCAGCCAGCCATATTATTTCGCCACAAAGAACCACAGAGGGCTTATCACACGCCCATCTCCCTGATAAGGTCTGCTGCCACAAACAAAAATAAAAGACAAAAAGGAGGGTGCGAGAGAACAAAATGACAAAGCGGAGCAAGACTCCCTCATTTTGTTGGCCTTTTATTACCTTTCCCTGTGAGATGACTGATAAAAGCCCAAAGACAATGAAGGAGGGAAAGACAGGAAAGATAGGTTGG
Source organism: Terapon puta (assembly GCA_028564955.1). Taxonomy (NCBI): domain Eukaryota; kingdom Metazoa; phylum Chordata; class Actinopteri; order Centrarchiformes; family Terapontidae; genus Terapon; species Terapon puta. The sequence goes on along the minus strand of JAOXYL010000039.1, from coordinate 8,901,039 downwards.
AGGAAAGAGAAAGGATAAAACTGAGAAGATAAAGAGTAAAGACTGTGTAAGGACCCAAACATTTCATTAAAGGAAAAGCCTGATGTTGGCACAGGGGGATGAGGTGGATAAGATGAAATGAGGGAGGCGGCAGGATTAAGTCTGGAAAAGGACACGAGCGCACACGAGCGCACACACACACGAGCTCCGATCGCTCTTATTTGTGTGGACTGTTTCTGTGTTTGCTGTGCGTTGGGAAAACTACTGACAGGTTGTCATGTAACAGCCTGGCCTTCAGAACCTCTGTGACTATTTGAGGCTGCCTCGAACGTTCCCTCAGATTTCTACCAGTATGCATATATGAGCGCGTGTCCTCCGCTCTGTTTGAAGTGATTCAGTGTGTGTGACTTTTTTCTACTTTTGTATTATTTCCCTGGCACTGCCACTCATGCGTGTGAGATCTAAGTCCCTGCCGACCCCCCGTGTCGTGTGAGAGGCATGTTACCGGTCCATAGATACGACTTTTTCATTGGCCTTTATTCGGAAAGGCTGTATTACATTAAGAATGGCAAAAAATAATAATAGCGTGATCAGGTGAAGTGATTAGGTGCTCCATGTTATACCTGCGTCCTCCCTCAGCTCTGTGCTCCACTAGGCGGAGGTGCAGGCCAGCTTGGACACAGCGGTCCAGACAGTTCTAATGCACAGCATTTATCATCATGGCAGTAGAGCTTGCCACCCTGGCCCGATCACTCCCCCTGTTATAAACCACAACCCCGGAAGAATGCTGAGTCAGGAACGGCCCGAGATCAGATCAGTACTCCGGCATATGGCTCGAGTTGCGTTGGCCCACTTTTTATGACGCCCCGTTGGATGATTCAGACTGTAGTATAGAAGACGCAAACAATATGGAAGGACTTCGCCTCGCTTTACTGCCCAGTGTCGTTTATGACACTGTGTTTTCCATTCTGATTATGGGCACTTGTTTAAGTTTTAGAGAGAAAATGACTGCAATTACAGGACAGACCTTCAGCAAAGCCTGGCAGGCCAGTGAGGCTTTGCAGGAAGCCATTTTAGTCCCCATGAAATCTTGATTTATTTGTGGTGGTTCTAGTTGAGGATGGTGGGCAGCCACTCTTATGCTGCCCGCCAGCGCTGAGCACCATGAATTTTCACTAGACACCTTAGAAATCAGAGTTATAGTTGGCTGTGAAGGACAGATCCCATGGCAGTGTGCACGCATGTGTGGTGGGAACACGTGTGTGTGTCTGTGTGTGTGTGTGTGCCCTTGTGTGTGGCAGTGGGTGGGAATTGTTCAATAAACTCATCACAGGCCTCATAAAGAAAGCTGACATTTACAGCAAAGCGCAAAGGTCAAGGAGTTGGGCCTGATGTGATCATGATGGAGGAAAGGCTGCTTTACCCCAGCCACCTCAAGAAATTAATAGAAGGGCAGGAGAAATGGGAAAAAAATGGAAGGTGAGAAATGAAAACATAAAAAAATAAGAGGCAGTATGAGACAATTAACCAGTTCAGTCCGTTTTACAAATGCGAGGGGTAAATGTGGATGTGGACAAAATGGTCCACGTGCGTTATGGACTGAACACAGATCTTTAGCGATCACTTAGACTGATGATTTATGATGCATTCAAACAGTCTCTGATAGGGCCAACGTGGACAGACAGTCTGATAATGTAGATCTAATTAAAACTCCCAGAGTGGGACCGGAGCGTATGTCTCTGCCGACCCACACACACCGGGCACAGCCATGTCCTCATTAGCACCAACAATGTCACCGGGCCTGGCTAACACACAGCTTTAAAATGTGGCGGAGAGCAAAAAGTGCAGCAGCTCTGTGTGTATCCTGGTGCTTTGAAACTATCCTGGTTTCTAAAACCGAGGCTTGAATGCTAACGTGAGTTGCGTCTAGAGACAAACCTAATGAAGACAGTAACATAGAGGGGAGGGAGCCATCGGGCCTTGGTCTTTGAAAGAACCCCAGTTCTGTGTTTGGGGACTGAAAGTGTTGCCAGATTGGCAGCTGAACCTTATGGGCCCCTCATACCTTTGATGAAACACTGAAACTGGTGAGAAGAAGAGCTGACAGGCACACTCCCGTTGGCCAAGTTCTGTCTTTTTTCTGCGTCTCTGTTGTCTGACTTTGTCAGATCTGTGAATTTTTTGTGTTTGTATGTGTGTAAGAATGAGGGGGAAAGAGAGTAAAAAGTGAGCGAGAGAGATAGAGAGACAGTGCTATGTGCCTCCTCCTGTGTGTGTGTTCTGGGTGAGCAGTCATCTGATGAACTGCCTCGCCACAGCCGAGCCTTGTGCACGCCCCAGCCTGTGAGATCCTGTTGATGTTGTGTTGGTTAACAATGCTCTCCCCCAGCACCACAACTCACAGAGCAGCAGTAAGAGGTTGGCAGACCCTAATGGAAACGTCATCTTCCAGATAAAAGATGGCCCGGCTTTGATGAGAGGGGGAGTTATGGGAGGTGTATAATAAAAGAACCATTTCCAATCGGTTCCGAAGCCAATTTAAGAGCGCTGAATGAAGACAGACGCTGTCATAGACAAACTGAAAAGCCGACAGTCACTCATAGCAGTTCCCCTGTTTGTCAGGTAGAGGGACCTTTCAATACAGTGCTCGGTGCTGCTGCCTTGGATGGGACAGGCAATAACTCAAACCCAAAGCTTGATGTGGGAATCAAAAATCTAAGTGTGCGCTTTCATTAGTCTTCCTCTGAGTTTTCACTCAGACTCAGCTGTGATGATGCACTCACGCTGCGAATGTTTTGTGACTGATGTCGCGCTTATAGAAATGAATGTGCTCTATTCATTAGGTTTTTCCAACCCAGGTGGTACCACTTACTGTGTGAGTATAGTGACAAGTGAGCAGTGCTCTGAATTAGAAAATTTGCTGTAAATGGAGAAATCATTTTACCGCATCAACTCTATCAGGTCCTGGCACTGGGTCCCAAACAGTCAGTGTGCTCATTGTGTGGTCATTATGGCCAAAGAGCAATCTTTAGTGCTTTTTGGCAGAGCAGGCGCTAACACTGGGACCCGCACCAAATATCAAACGCTTAGGAGCGCTTTTACCAGCAGAATCTGAGTCAGTGCTGGCAAAAACAGCTCCGCACTGGTAGCCTAAATGCTGGCTCTAACCAAAGATGGAGTAGGAAGAGAGAAAGGGAAGCAAAGAAACTGTAATACAGGAAATGATGAAGAGGTGCTCCAGGACAAATGAGCAGACCATACTTGTGACTACAGGGAGCGAACGAAGCACATGTTGACCCGCTGAATTCAGCGCAAAGACAGGTCACAGTAACTACCGTTTTTTTTTTTTTTTAAGGCAGCACATGAGACACTTGTGACCAACTCTGAGATGCAACCGAAACATATAGCCTGTCACGGGTGGCGTTATGTTATGTGTTTATCGCTCGTGTAACTCCCACATATGGTTATGCAATGGCTCAACTCTCCAACTTGGGCTTGGGAAAAAAAAATTGTGGGTGGCATGTACAAAAAAATTCTGCCGAATATCAGGCCCAGCGCCGGCACCCGGTGCCGTCTTGAGTCTTTAATCTCAACCTGTCCCATCCCTCCCTTTGTCGCTATCTCAGACTACAGGAAGCCAGAGGAGGAGCCATGATATTGAGTCAAAGTATTCTCTGTCACTTCTCCTCAGTATTATAATGGGTGACATCCAACACAAGCTAGAGAAATGATTATGGTAATGCAAGCTGTATAAACAAGCATAATGCCTACTTTCCATGTGCCCAATATAATCACATTTATTAATATAAGCGCTACCAAAGGGGGAATGATCTGTGTAATATGGAAGCATGTTTACGGAGCAGATATTTTTCATATTCCGTTGTTCATATGCCTCGTCTTTGCCCACATTCACTCTATGATATTGTGAAGGTGCTTATGCCGTGTATACATTTGCATATTTATTGCCTGAGGCCTTTGCATAAGTGATATTCCCTGAAGTGTGCAAGACGGACAGGAAGCGCCTGCGAAACACGCCCTCTTTGATGGTCGTGAATTGAGTCTGGAAGTTTTGGGGGTTTTTTTCTCGCTAAGAGAGATTCATTGCACTGTCAGATCAGCTTGTTTTAATGTGGAAGGATTCGGCTCGTCGCAGTCGTTTGCAGGAAAGTAAAAACCCATATCGTGTTTTGCTTCACTCAGGTGAATGCAAGAGGTTTAACACTCATCATGTCCATTGTGTCAGAACAAACTTCACTCGGGTGGTGGCTCAGCGCATTGTGAAATTGTCAGTCTTAGCTTATACTCTCTTTCTTTCAATTTGTCTGCCTTTCTGAATTTCCCCCAACTTCTCAAAGATGACGCGCTCCATCATAGATGTGTCCCTTTTTCCAACAAAAAGAATTGACAGTAACTTCCCTTTTATCTTGTATTCTGATCTTTATTTCACATATTTATGGAATCTGTTTGATAGTTATTATCATTCTGTCAGGCAGACTGCGGGGTTTGTCACAGGCAGACGAGCGAGGCGGGAGGGCAGGAGACGATGCTACAGCGAGGCAGCCATCTTACAGATGGGCCTTCTCATTTCAAAGGCTAAAACGTGTAAGAGTCACAACAAAGACAGAACGTAGCCATTTTCATCAGCCTTCCCCATCGCCTGTCTTCGTCTCACTCTGGTGAGAGTACGGCGCAGTGCAGAAACCGAGTCGCAACTTCCTCTGTCTCTCTCCGCCTATAGTATCTGTCTTTATCTCTCTCTGGAACTATTAGAAGATTAATCAGACTGTCTTGGCTCTTCTTAGACGCACTCTGCTGATGGTGCTCTTCCACAGGAGAGGCTGGTGGGTGGGTGGCAGCCATTAGAACATGGTAGCACTTTGATCTGCTGGGTGGATTTACAAAATTGCACTTCCAGCTCCTTGTCGAGGGGCGAAGGAGTAGAATGTGAGCGAGAGAGAGCTGCTAGGTGATGTTTTTCACAGCCAGTTTCAATGTAAAACATGGCTGCTGCGCTTCTTGGGTGTTTTTTTTTTTCTTTTTTGAAGTAATATTTTTGGGGAACCAAATAATTCTGGGAGAAGTCCAAGTACCAAGTAAGTTTTCCTGTACTTTTCAACAGAGGGCCAGGTCCGTCCTTTATCTTTTCATGAATCTTTAAGCAGCTTTCTCCGTGAGGCACAAATAAGATAACTGACTCTTACATGCCCTCCACATTGTCAGTGTAATAACTACAGAGCGATGTATCTCCTCTAAGTGCCACCCCACCACACACACCTTGCTCTGTCAACTCAGCTTAATTAGCGGCACATAACGACTTGTAGTGAATTATTGTTTTTAATTATACAATTTTACCGCCTCTACAAATAAGATCTGTGTTTATGGGCTGGATGAGGGGCAGTCAGCAAGGAATCAGTTACCGTCAATTTTCCCCTCCGAGCTGGAGTGAGGGTGAATCAACGTGGCGCTGCTGAAAAGAGAAAATTAAATCCAATTTCCATTACCATGATAAAGTGATTACATCACATCAGAGAATGCCCCATAGCAAAGTATGGAAATCTGAGCACATGCATGTGCAGCCTTCAGCGCCCACTGATAGCGCCGCATGTCTCTGTGCAAATCGAGTGCACCACACACACACACACACCCCCGCCCCCCCTCTCGTCCTCTTGTGCACACACTCACAAATACATGCCCAGATACACACAGGGACATAAAGAGTCTATTGAGCCATCACATGGATTAATGTTTGGTAGAGTGGGTTTGGATTTGCTCTCGCCATAACGAGGCTCCAGCGCTTCCCTTCTACTCGGATATCCAGCCTTCATGGCCACGTTACACCTGGATGGCTCTGCTAATGGAAGCATTTTATTAGACTTGCATGCAGCAGGCCTGGCACGACCGTCCCTTTTTATTATTCATATAGCCCTCTTTCCTGATTCCCTGCTCATTTTAGCCCTGTGACCCCTCCACTGGGGCAGCGCACCAACTCCCCCTGCACACACTCCTACACACAGCAACACTGATACGAACTCTTCTGCATGCTTGAAGATGTGCTCGGTAGGACATTTATATATTTATATGTGCACAAACAAGCACTGGGGATGCAGATGCATCCATTTTGGTGCTCTGCTACGCGTGCATTGCTGTCATTTCCACAGGAAAGCAATATAACCCGTCGATTGTTACATGATAATGATGATGATTTCACATATCCCATTTAGGTTATATAGTTTGGAAATGTCAAATCAATGTACTCACCATCCGGTATTGTAAGTTATGATATGAGGCCAACTGGCATTATAGTTGTGTCTTGCTATTATTCAGGCACAAAGGAGAAACTCTATCTGTGCTGGCTCTGCTCAGAACGATGGAAGTGCCTCTGCCGAAATACTTCTAATTTACTCGACAATTTCCAGTGCAGGAAATAAATGAAATGTAATTGTCCTGACTGAATAGAGGGTCCCGTTTGTCAGCTCAATGCGGTGAATTGTAAATCTCTCCTATGTGCTTTGCTATTCGAACCGGCATCCTTGAAGCCCATGGTTTCACAGATCATTCCCTAGTAGGTTCTGGCAAAACAGCACATTGCTTTGATGTTAGCATTTGGAAAACAATTCCTGGCTCTACGGTAAATACTGCGCGGGCCGTCCAACCAAATGCGATATCACAGAGGAGGGAAAATGAGTATTTATTAGAAGAACTGATGCAGTAGAATATTCGAAAACAACACTGCGTGTGTCCATTGCTTTTTGCAGGTATATTTGTGCCAGGGTGGGTGGGGTTTTTTTCACATCAGGACCACCACAGATTATTACACGTTAAAATGTAGCAGTTGTAAGTTAGCCCACTTAGCCCCTCAAAGCCTCTGTGGTGCCTCCGCCAACCCTTAGCCTCCCTCCTCTCTATGTTTGTGTGTGCGCGTGTCTTTTGAGTGCGCCTGTGTCTGGAACAGCTGGATGAAACGTCTGATGCTCCATTGCCAAATGTCACAAGTGGTCCATCCTTCTGGGGAAATAAATTGGCTCTCTCTTAAGCAGCAAGTATGTCGACAGGAGCCGCAGTATATGGTGAGAATCGGACAACTGAAGACGACAGTTTCTCCTCTGTTTTGGCTTTTCTCATTATGATCTGGACAGCACTTTGATGATGAATGTGTCTTTGTGTAGAATTCTTGTTGGGGATAAGATAGCTGTTGGCAACTCATGAATCTTTAATGGAAGGCAAAGCATAATCCCTGGCATGTTTTCTTTCTCTTCAGGTGCTGCTTAATGCCTTTTAGCTGAGACCTGAAAACTGAGATATTTTATTTGGAACAAACACTTATAGTTTGTTACGTTGGCTCATTAGGTCAGGGAAGGCTGTGCATTTAGCTCAAGTAATGCATTTAACAAAATGCTAGCTCCAGTGTCCTAACACTGGAAAAATCAGGGGATGGCATTGCATCTGATTGCTGCTGAAATATTTCTGCCTGGACCAAAGTTGTGGAGCCACTGACTGACATCTCTAAAGCTATGCAGTTTAACATTTACGGTTTTACACCAATTAGCTCGAAAATATTTGACACACTGCATAGCACACACCACGCTCCCTGTTTCACTGAAATGACCCGTTTCCAAGGAATGCAAAATATTTTTTAGAGCAAATCAAAATGTGGCATTTAAGATCAGGAAACAGGTGAATAAAAAAAGGCAGAGGGTGTAATATTTATGTGATACTCAGGATTTCAGAATTCCAGAAGTGTTTTTTTTCTCTTTTGCACACAACATATTTTCATTATACCAATAATATCATTGTAGCCCTTATCTGCCTCTAATATTTATACTGTAGATCCCTAGTACTGGCAAATCTCACATGGTCAAACACACTTGCAGTTCCTCCTCTTTTTCCCCTCTATCACATTTTGCATCGCACACAGTGGGTTTCCTGTTGTCTTGCTATAGGGTTGCAATGCTGAATAATTCAGTGTCATGGCTAAAAACAGTTAAGCACAAACACAATAAGGGCGCTTGCCTTGCGAGACATCTCTTCATCTCATGCGGCACACGGTAAACATTATACCTTAGGCATGAACACTGCCCATTTTCTTCACTGTGAAAACTTCAGAGGAACACGTTCGCTGTGTTCTCCCTTTGTCTCCCCGACATTCTGTCTTTTCATGATACAATATGGGTAAAGCTCCCCCATCAAAGCTTTTCACGCTGAGATGGCCCTCGTTCCGTCACCTTTCTCATGAGACTGTGGTTGGATCCATTGCATCCACTTTTCCACTTTAGCGTTTTCTTAGTGCGCGGTGCAGCCACGGTTAGTAAGCTCCACTGAAGTCATCGCAGTAGTTTTAGTGGTCTTGCCACGCTACCTCCCTGTTGGGTTCAAGGGCATATGCCTGTTTCTTATGGCGGAGAAGACTGTGACCAGTGAAATTAGCCTTTCTTGCAGTGTCTGGTATAGCGCTCACACAGCCTCAGGAAAGGGCAAAAAAAAATAAAATAAAAAAACTAAAAATAGACTGGACCTTAAATCTTGTAACTGTGTGAAGTCAGATGCTTTATTCTATGTAATGCTATGAAAAATCGCATTAGCGTTCCAGTGTATGCTGAAGATTGGAAACTTCTGAATAATTTCGGCAAACATTAGCGACTGCATCCATGAAGAAGATTTAGCAGTTTTCCATAACATTGCATGCAATTTAATAGATGCTTTTGCTTATGGGTATGTTTTTTTCTTAACATGCATGACGACTGGAACAGCTGAATGCCTTCTTAGTTCATTTTTCTATATCCATTCACTATAACGTTCACTATTGTTGTTTTTTTAAATGTTGATATTTGGACTGTAGAGTGTAGTCTTGCTCCAAATTCAGTGTTTTGTAGTTTCTCATTATTCATAATATACTTCAGTTCTCTCTGGTTTGCATAAAATAAAGTTTAGATGCATTCCTCTATCTGTTTTCCATGTTCAGCATATTTTATGCAGGAGGCCAGCTGGGCCTGAGACACTATCAAGGCAAGGCACAGCTGGGGAGCAACACTTACCCAACAGGAAGATAAAGACCTGCCTGGTTTGAAAGAAATGTGTCAATTTACTCCGCCCTCCCCAGTGTTAAATCTGTATACATAGGCGCGAATAACTGTATACGCTTGTGTACGTGTGCTTATGAGCATCATGGGGAACTGGGTGGCGCAGGCTGGCTGTATGGATAGGAAATAGAGAGAGGAAGACTGATGGCACAGGCAAAGATGTATGCTTGGCTGGAGAAGTTAATAAAATTGAAGCTGTGTTATGATGAATAAGGAAAGGGCCATAAAAGAGAATGTATGTAGTGAATCTCCCTGGCGAGCAGTGCTGAACAGCCTGGTGAGCACACCCAGGGGAAGGCTTTTTAATCTGCAGCCCTCCCCAACACTTTGCTCTGCACAGGGAAATGGGCCCACATTCAGCCTGAGCTCCAGGAAGACAGAGATATGGAAAGCATGAGCTGGACATAGACAGAAAGAAAAGTCAAAGCCCTGGTAAAATAGCAGAGTCTGTGCAAAATAAAGATGCCTCATTCATGGTGTGAAATAACCATATTGGAATGCTAATTATTGTTTTACAAGGGAGGTCAGCGGATGCACCGGTGAGACAAATACACACTCTGCTCTTCTGAGGTGACAGAGAGGCCTCTGGTTACCAACACCTGATTGATTTAAAGGACACACACATCGCTGCTGCCTTCGCGCTAAGGGCTCGAGAGCAGCCGTAGTGCAGGAGGCTCTGTGTGTAATACACCGCACAACACTAGTCTCATGCTCTTGTGATAATTAAATCCGCATCCAGACATTTAGAAGAGGCCAGGGAAGAGAATGACCGGCTGAATGAAAACAACACGACAAAGAGGAAAAGATGAGATGTAACTTTTTCTTTTTTTTTTTTTAATCTCAAAACAAGGACAAGGGGCTAAAACATCATCCGACTCGAGTGCATGACACAGTATATTCATTTTTTTTTGCAAACCTTTTAAGCACCTTACAATAAACTTCAATATGCATCACTCCTCCTATTATATCTAGTCACGACATTGCAGGCACTCCACATCCACTTTAAAAAAAATGAAAGGGATTATTAGTCTCTCTTTTGCAGTATGTTTACACCTGCATCTCTTCTACACACACATCTCTTATACAAGTTTCATATCTCGGATTTTCGAGTAGACTGCAGTCTATTTCAAGAGAGCCAGTTTTGCCGCCATCCTAAGTGATGCAGTGTTCGGTGTAACTGAAGAGGTGTAAAGAAGAGTGTTTCAATCTTTGGTCGAGGTGTTGAAAGGAGCTATGTCATGTCATTGATTGTGCATATCTGGATGAGTGTACAGGTGTCAGATCAGTGAAAAACAATGGATTTGGCTACTTATGTTATATGACAGCATTTCTGTCACAAACACAGCTGAACATTATGGAAGATCCAAACAAAGAGCATAGAATTAGAATTTTTTTTATTCTTGTTTCCTTCCTGCATACAGTATGCAGTTTGCGTCCCCCATTTCAATATGTCATTTCCAGCCAGACAAATATGGCTCTTTGTGAGTCGTTATATATCTGAATGACAATATGTCTGACTTGTTTCCTGTTGGTGGAAACTGAGGCCGGTGAAAGGCAGAAAGAATGGCGAGGTCTGTGTGAGCGCGGCCGTGGCAGCTGTTCATTTTTCGCCTGACTTGCTCTCAGAGAAGCCAGTTACCTTGCTGATGATAAATGCCTCCGTACGCCGAGCTGTCTAAGAACTCCAGCAGCCTTTAAACCCTGACAGCCAGCGCAGCCTCAGCCCCGCAACCTCAGGCCTCCAACCTCAGCCTGTCCTTCAGCGCAACAAATCAATGGCAGTCTTTCCGCGCTCGGGCCACGGCTGCCTACGCAAAGGGGCCTGCTAAGTAATATGGGAGGTAATGCTCATGTGTGGTGACAGGTGAGTCCTCCACGACAGCGTGATGTCCCAGGGATCATCGCCAAGGCAACGCTTGTAGCCCGGGAAGCTGGCGTCTGTGGTTGAGAGATAGAGTAATGGGTTGTGATAGGGGAGGTATTGGGATGACGGTGATTGCTATCTGCGTGCGGACGAGCAGACATCTGGACGTGATGCAATCTCTGATGGAGCGATGAGGCTGACCCTCTACCTTCATTCCAACCAGCTCCCTTTAGACGGGCCCCCGTTGTGTTTTTTTTCCATAATACCTCGAATTCCTCTTGCCTTTAGCCCGCCACTTAAGTCCAACCTGCCGTATACTTTCCCACCTCCTTTCTTCTCTATAATCAAGTTTTTCATCTTTCTATCCCTGCCTTCCTCTCTCGCTCTCTAATTCACTTTTCTCACTCACTCCGGTCTCTCCTCCCTGCTTCTATCTACCGCCTCTCTTCCTCTCCATCGCCAGTCTCTCCGTGCGATTCAGGCGCTGGGGCGGGAGATTAATGATGGTTGAGAAGCTTTGGCACTGTCTGATTTTCTATTATCAAAACTGAACTGTCTCAGTCGGGCTATATTTGGTTTGGTGGCGACGGCAGCAGGAATCACTCTGTTATCATTGAATTGAATTTGTGTATCATGTAAATACAGAAAAAGAGCCATTCAGCACGTAATAAAAAATGTAAAAAAAAAAATCTGTTTCAGTCTACAAAAGCACAAGCAGAATGCAAAAGCAGCAAAACCCGACATGGGCTCCACATTTGTCACATAAATAATAGCTTCTTCCGGCAACGTACGCACCTTTAGTGAGAGGGCGCTCATTTTTAACCAGTGGTTCTCAAATGCAGTCATTTGGAAAAGTGGCAGTATCTTTTCACTACCATTTATTCCTGCCAACAGTACAGGTTTAAGGCTCTGTCTCAGAACCAATTAATTAACTAATAACAGATTTTATTCTAACCTATAATTAGATTTTGATTATTTTTTTATTTTATCTTTAAGAAGAGTCATCTCTTTGAACTAGTTTCACTTAAAGGGGAAAGTTGTAATTGTAATAGTTGTGTAATGTTGTGTAAGGGCTCCAGAGGAAATATTCAGAAAGTGGAAAAAATAACCGCAAAAACTGGACTTGGTGATGATTTTTTTTTTTTTTGTCAAAGTCCTGCATGGTAAACTGGGAATTAATGAGTGAGCAATTACAAGGTCTGATGAAAGATGCTAATTAGTTGCATTATGGGAAATGTGGGATTCAGTGATTATTACTGAAACTAAGATATCTCAGTCTTTGCTGCCTCAGTTTAATTCAATTTAATTTAGATTTTTAATGTCCCCCAGTTCTATGAAAGTGCAATATTAAATTCCTGCAATACCCCTTTAAATGTCCTGCACGTATAGGTGGTGTTATGTGTAGCACAAGACCAGATAACACGCAAGAGAGTTTATAAAATTGTATTATTCTTTTGAGAAAAGATGAGTTACGGCAACACACTGGCTGACCCAAATAAATAGTATAAATAGTGTTTTTCTTTTTCTGTTGGGGGGGTGTTACCTTGGTGCGAGCAAACAAACTTCACCTGTCTTGGCAATGCCTCGCGCAATGCTTGAGAAAGAAAAAGTGTTTGTGAAAAGGGAAAAATGGAATTGAAAGAAAATGCTGGACCCAGCTTATTTGTGACCTTGTTTGTTTGCATGTTTATCAAAGTGCACAACCTTTCCCCTACTCGTGCTCCAGAGTTGCGCAGGTCATCTATTTTCTATTTGAGCTGATGAATTATGGAAGAGGGCGCTGAACAGGTGATATCAAGACAATGCCATGGTAACCATTCATTTTAAAGGTGCAGCTGTCTCTCGCTGTGTGTGTGTGCATGTGTGTGTGCGCACTTGTTAGCATGGCAGTCCCCTCGGTGTTCCAACTCTGGCATCATTACAGAGGCTTCTCTGTCCCGTAAGAGACAACCAAGGCTTGCAAAGTTTGTGTAGGTGGCTGTTTCAACATGAGAAGTGTGCGTCACATGTCTCTCCCGCTCTGTTTTTGAAGTCCCAGATACCTTCAAGGTAGAGGAGACTGACAAGGAAAGGATAAGAAACATGGAAAATGAGATTGAAAAGGGGAGAGGGGAATTGAGTAGGAGGCAAAAATCGGGAGAAAGAGAAGCGAGGAGTGGAAGAAATAGGACACAGTGAAAATCGAAGCAAAGTGATAGAGCAAAGCAGGGGGAAAAGAGTAAGAGCCTCAGGCTGAGAGGCACCAGCCCAAGTATCATAGTCAATTAACATCCCAGCCCAGCACTAATTCTCAGTCTATTTCAGACCATTAATTATGTGCACCATCAGTTCCAGCTCACTTGGCCTGACACAAGTCTTCATCACATCGCCTTGGCCCCTACGGATCATGTTTTACCAGAGAAATAGCTGCAGTTTACATATTCATGATGAAATGGAGATGAAAATTGTATGGATCAAGGCCCCTTTTATGACTCTCAATTGAAAGAAAAAAAAGTGTGATGATTTCACCAGACACACAGACAACTTGAAAGCAGCCACTAAATTTGAGGAAATGTGTATACTTAGTATGCTGCTAGAGGTCTATATACTCACCAATTACCACAGAGCTTAGTCTAAAGGTGACAGAGGTCTGAGTCATTTGCTTACACCAATTAGGCTGTAGTAGTTATTATCTACATGTCTGGCTGTTACTTTGAAGTTAAAGGTGTCAGCGCGCCCATGGGAGGACTCAAACCAGGCTGAACTGAGTTCCCTGTAGCTGGCCAGGTAGGAGAAATTGTCCTACATGCAGAAATTAGGTTAACTGTGGAGGTAGTAGGGGCCGTATCAGCAAATTACCTTTCCTCCACACCCTGACTCCAACTTCTTGAGAGGCCAAATCAAAAGTGCTGGGCTTTCTGTCCGACAGGTTTTAAGGTGTACTGTAGAAACACCTGACTGCCCTGCTCTAATTTCACCAGCAGCAGCAGGAGCAGCTCCTTTATGTACCATAACCGGCAGCCCAGAAAACCATCAACCACAGTCCAGAAAACAGGCCACCAATTGTAGGAAGACTGGAATATATGTAGAGTTTTAAATGGAAAAAAAAATAGTAATAACAGAGAGGTCCTGGTCAGTTTTCTGACTCTCTCCCTTTCTCTCTCTCTCTCTATCTGTCTCTCCCAATATATATATAGGGCTTTGTATATACATATATATATATATATATATATATATATATATATATATATATTTTT
>JAOXYL010000039.1:8868843-8886783 GCA_028564955.1 Terapon puta | reverse complement strand
CCCAATATATATATAGGGCTTTGTATATAAATATATATATATATATATATATATATATATATATATATATATATTTAAGTATATTTACAGGCCTGTTTGAAGGTGGAAAATTGGGTCAGAATCTGAGAAAATAAATTATGGTGATGAAAAAAAACTTATGCTAACAACGCCAGTGGCGAGGTGACATCGTCTCATTAGAGGATGCAAAATAATCTCAAAAATAAACGACTGCACCCACAGGATCCCAAGAGCCAGCCTTAATCAATGCCCTCTCATTAGAGCAAATGTAATTGTCTTCCTCATAGTACAACAATTAAAATGTGTCAATACGTTGTCTTGTTAACCATTCAATCGCTCCCTGCTGCAGAGCCACAAAGTTCGGCCCCTCTAAAGGTAATCAATTAGTGAATATCAAATGAAACAGCACGGACTGCGCGAAGACGGATGAGGTGGCGGGCCTTGAGCAGCCACATCTCGGGGGAGCGAGTTATCCCTTCAGCGCCATTGTGTCGCCACCGGTGGCTGCCACTGTATACAGCAACAATCGATCGGAGTACAGATAATTCAAGAGAGCCACAAACACTCAGGAACACTGCTCTTAAAAAAAAAGAAAAGAAAAAAAATTGTTCATCATTTGGTGGCACTGTTCACTTTTTTTCCCCCGTCGGCTAAATCTTTATGTACTACAAACTGTAGTGTCTGAATTCAGGGGAGGGAAGGGAGGCAGAAAGGAGGCTGCATCAAAACACAATGAACCGCGATGGAAGTGCCTGCTCAGCTCCACAGAGATGACAAACATCCAGATATCTGTCACTTGATGTCTACTTGTCATCACCTTCAAGAGGGGCTGTCAGCACCACTGTCAGTGTGTCCATCGGTAGATTTTCGCCCCACACCATTTATCCCAGAGCAGGTGTTCCTCACTGCGCTCACAACAAATGACAAGTGAGAATAATTGGACAAAATCCTGAAATCGAGTGGGCTGGGTGAGGAATGTTTCGCCTCCTCAAGTCTTTAGAGTAAATTAATATGCAGCCGCGGCGCCTCATCGTTGATTTAGATGATTGAGATCAATTTAAATCAATGCCGATGATTGCGATGGGAGCGCGTCAGTCTGGAGAACGCAAAGGGAAGAGGAAAAAAATGCCGTTGCCATTTCATGAAAATGTGTTCGGGTTCAGGACCGGCTAGGTTGGCTTCTAATGACGGCTCCCGGCTCGACTTGTCACCTTGCTCTGTGGCCCTAACAGGCATTTTCCTTTCGACTCCATAATGTCAGCCTGCCACAGAACGGGGATGAATTTTAAACCGTTGCCGTCTGTGCAGAGGCAGCTGGCAGGTGTTGATGACTGCTCACTCAGCTTGTAAAAACCGGCAAAAAAGTAGAAATGCATTTAGTATTAATACCTAGAGATGTTAAAAAAAAGAACTAAAATTGAATCTGAAAATGTGTTTTGTTGTATTTTCAGATATAAGTCCTGATCAGAACCTTAACTTGGTATTTTTGCTGAAACTTAACTGTCCGACAGCGTAAATCAGCAGGAAAAACAGCTTGTTAAAATGTACTGAAGTGAGGTCCAGTGGCTGCCCGCGATTGGACGACTGTAGCAGGTCATTAACTGAGGGGAGAGGAGCAGCCTTTGTGGGCTCTAACTGAGAAAACCATTTCTGTCTTTAGTGATCACTCAGCTGTGTACTCAGCGGCCTCAAACAGAAATTAGATGTCAGTGCAGAAAGACAGCAAAAAAGCACATCAGTAAAAAGACCAAGACCCAATATATTTTCTAATACTCCTGGTTCTAGTAAGGTTATTGTTGCCCAGCATTCTGCAGTATATCGAGGCCTCCATCAGCACCAGAGATACCGGGTCAGTTTCACACAAAAATAGCGGCCGAACCGGGGATAAAGACAATGATCCCATATCTCTTTAGGGTGCTGTGTGTAAGTATTTGGCTCCCTTGTGTTTTGAAAAGATATGGCTCAGAGCAGACGGGCATTTGAGGACTGTCTGAGAAAAACAAGACAAAAACAACAGTAAATTCAGTAAATATCCTATTTGCTGCAGAGATCACACATTTTCATGCTCGTCCCTCATGATAATTTAAATGCGCTTTCCTTTTGGTTTACAGGAAATCCCAACTTTTTTTTTTTTCTGACAGTGACACAGTCTCGTGTCAAACGCCACACGTGGAAGACGGCGGCAGTCAAAAATATTGTTCTTTAACTTGGAATCAACGTTAAGGCCCTTTCCTCTATTTAAATATTGTCCTCTCTGACTTTTGCCTTTCTCTCCCTCTTCTCCTCCTCCTTTCACTGTCAAAGATACACTTTCGGCTCTCTCACTAGCAAATTCATATCGCATCCATTCATGTGCTCGGCTTTGATTGATTGTGGTGAAATGATTAGATCTCACCTCGCCCGTTTGCTGTAAGGGATGCTCAGCGCGCCTCGATTCGGTATCACAAATACAGCAACTGTATCTTTTCCCTTCCCTCCCTCCCTCGCTCTCTCGCTGCCACTAAACCCCTCCATCTGCCGGGCATTGTTCAAAATGAATAAGGGGCCCGAGAGCCGCTACAACAGAGTGCGGAATTACATTTTTAAAAATATTGTCAAAGCAACCGTACTCCTCCATTACCTGAAAATCTAGGACGGAGTTCATTCCTCGGAGGTTTAAGTAAAGCGTAGTCCTTGTCATAACTTAACACCTCCTGTTCCAGATCTTCTAATTTATTCCTCTTCTGAGATGAACCTGCCTCAGTGTGTGGGGACGGGAGAATCAGTTTGAGCTGCGTTAACATTAAGAGACAGAGAAGTCAGCGGACATGAATAAGTGAGGGGGCACTGAGAGGCTCTTTTTGTCTGTGGCACAGGAATCAAAGAGAAACAGGGGTGGATGGAGAGCAGGAGGGGGGGTGGTACAATAATACACGAGGCTGATGGGGAATAATGTTGGAGAAGTTGAAAAAAGTCATCCATGAAATTGCTTGTTGCATCCTTTAAAACCTCTTGATTGATGGTGGCAATTTTAAAGGCTGGCAGTATCCCAGTTTTGTGGAACAAGTGCTGTGAGGTTCTTATAAGGGAGAAAATGCTCCTTAAAACACCTTAACCCAGTTAAACAGCAGCTATGGGCAATATACATTTCTGGGTCTATTTTGTTGGGTGGTGTATTGCTCTTATTTCTGTTGATGACTGGACAGACATTGCATTTGCCCTCTGCAGCTTTGGGTAACTTCGTGAGAAAGTTATATTATAGCTATTTTACACTGTGTGTGTGATTTTTCAGTTTGAGCCAATCGATACCATCAGTGCTGTTGCCCTCAATCTTAATTCGTGGTTACACTTGATTTTGGAAATTGAACATTGGCTAAGCATCAGCTCTTCATTCAGACTTCAGGGTGAGGGATAACATTAAACATGTGTTTCTCTTGTGATTGACTGCCATTATTATAACAATTTTTACCTTTCGCTCGTCACTATGGCAACTGGCTTAGTAACCTCTAACCTCTATATTAATCCCTTCCTTTGTTGCAGTTTGCTCAAAGAATAGCCAATGATTCATGAATGTTGTTACAGTGCAAACAACAAAGATTGGAAAAGCTTACAATAGAAAAATGAAAGCGTTAGAAAGCTTTTTCTAGCTTCTTGTAAATAAACTAATTATCAGAAATGTACTTTTCAGTTTAAAAGTACATCATGGTTTGTAATATATACTTGTCATTAGTGCTTCTATCACATATGCATCCATCATTTTTCACATTTCATACACATAATACACATGTATTGAAAACAGCACATTCACAATCAAAGCTCCCATTTCACATATTTCTCATTAAGTGATCATGTTTTCAAGCCTCATCTAAGCTGTCACCACTTTAACAGGCTATTTCTGATTAACTTTCCTAAAAAACAGGAAGCACTAAGATTAATTTGCGCGGTAGATGTAACAAACAGGAGTTTCTAGCTCCCAGTGCAAAAAAGCAAGATAGCTTTGATGTCAGTTAATGGTGGTTGGATCCCATCCACTGCTCTAAATCCAACAACACGATCGTCTTATTTTGAAGTGCCTACAGTGGAACACCGATGTGCAGTATGGGGGCTGTGGCGGCGTTTCACGGGTCGCAGTCTTTTCATCACTTCACGTTATTTTTAGTCTGGAGACCCACAACTCAAGCAAAACTTTTTTCCTTCGCGACAAAAGCAGAAGTTGCTATTTTAGTAGGTTCTTGTAGAAATATGTGAGGAACGTACTGAATGTGTAACTGTCCCAGTTGCTTTTGTTTGTTTGTTTTTTTCTGCTTGGATATTGTGCTGCAGTGTGATGAACCATCCTCAAAACTCTCTATACTTTTGACCCCACCTTTGGCTCCCATGTTCCTTCCTCACTGACCAACAGTGAAGGAACGGAGGACAAACTGACATACATTGACAAACTGACTCCTTTCTTATTAATTTGCATGCATTTAGTTTGTGCAATTTATCAGGAACTTTCAGAACAAACACTTTGACTTTTCAGGACTTTGTTTCTGTGCCTATCACAAAAGAGAAAAATGTTTCCATGTTGAAAAAATGCTGTTTTGTTTTTTTTTCTTCTTTTTTGGAAAGCAAACAGCGACTTATTATCACATAATAAGCTTAATTTAAGATTCTTACAAAGGGCATAATCTCAAACTAATAAACTATACAGCTCTTGATAACTGAATTCAGTAATTAGCATATTAAAGACGAAGCAGGCAAATAAATAATTGGACATTTTTGCATTTGGAATTGAAGTTGCTAAATGCTGCTGTAACAATTTATCCAATTTTGGGCCGAGCGTGCCTCCACATGTGCTTAAGAAATGTTTATTGCATCTGTTTATGTGGATAATGATGAATTTTCATCATTATAACCATTCCATTATGATGTCTGTCTGTATGTTACACTTGCTGAGTAGTGTTATAGTTTATCTGTGATCTACAGAGCTTCATTTTACCCTGATCACTTTCCTAACTCCCTTGCCTACGGGGAGCTGCACAATTTATCATATTTTTATGGTTTCTCCAAATATGAATTCCCACACAAGACAACACATCACAAAGCTTCAGTACCCAAACAGACGGTTCTCCTTCAGCCCGCAGCTCCTGCTCCTCATTTGACATGCACTGTTGAAGCCGTGATTAAGTTCATTTCTCTCCTGCAATATTTTTTTTAATGGATTCAAAAATCAGGAACAAGTATAGATTAGAGCCAGCTTGTACAGAGCAATAACTTAGCATGTCGTGCTAACTGAAAGACATCCGAAAATGCAATGGTTAATGTCTTTGTAGAGTCCTCCAGCTTCCCTGAGTCTGATGAAAGAAAGGAGGCTTTTAATTTGAAGCAGCTGCAGGAGGAGGCGCGTACAGGTGTTTAAGCAACCCCAGAGCGCTAACATGTAGACTTAAGGATTTAAATCCATATTTTATGCATTTCATTTTCGTCGGGTCAGGACATATTACCATCATAGTATCTAGTCATACTCAATTAATATTTCATATTTTGCTCTCTTGTGCAGCTCTGAGCACTGCACAGAGAATTACCTCCATATAAATTGCTGTACACGGTTCAACATTATAAACATATTTACTGGGAAGGAAAGCTCGATCCACCATCCGCTAAAAAATAACATCAGCCACTGATGACATAACTTGTAGCAGAAATTCATATCGGAAATATTATTCCAGCTCTCTGCATCATGCGAAGTGTCTGAATTTCGTCTATGAGCTGCAGCACAGAAACAAAGTAGTGCTTTCCAATAATAACCCCAATTTAATTTTCAAAAGCCTTTTTTTATTGTATGAAAACTCTCGTCAGTATGAGACAGAGTTCACAGAGGTGAAATTGATTTCAGATTTGCAGGTTCTTACTTGCAAGTAAAGAGAGGATTTAGAGGGAATATCTCATAAACATAATTCTCTTTCTCACTTCTCATTTTATCTACTGTGTCAATTGACATGCTTTATATTATTCTGCTAAGCTAGTTGTTGCTACCTACAACATAGGACTGGACAGTTGTTTTCCACCTACAACTCTGTGGGTTTGTTTTTTTACAACCATCTTCTTTTTCTGTTTCATAAATTGTGTCAAGCATGAAGAGTGGTCCACCGTGTTTGTGAGGATCTTCAGGTTGCAATGGCATCAAGCTAATGTGCCCCTGATTGCAACCTTGTCACTTCAAAGTGGGATTCCAGTTATTTTAGTCCAGCAGTCAGACTGATGTGTTTATAAGAGAAGACTCAAGATTCTTGCTGCTCGCATTCGTTCCAGCTGGGTTTTCAATGTCCAACTGAGACTAAACTGGAGCTGTGAAACAACAACAACAAAAAAGAGTTTAAAAGCTTTGTGGTACTATATAGTCAAAATGAATGACTATCCTCCAAGAAAGGAGTCATTGGCTGTACCCTGTTGAGTTCGATTATGCTCGTATTTATGAATTTATGACCTACAATCGTCTTTTACCAGTCAAGACGACACATGTCCTGCGTTATAAATCCATTGTCATGCCAGTCAGCCACATAATTACACAATTATAAATTAAAAACACAATGCCATAATTATGGAAATGTGACTTAATTTAGCTGAGCCATGTTGAAATTGCGATTCTGCGTTACTGAGGTGAAATGTCTGTGACACCTTTTACCAGATTAGTGAACCTGAGCTCATACAGTGAGGAAACATAGTGGAACAGATCTCAGGAGAACAAGAGGGGATTGCATATGTATGAGAAGTGATCTCATTATTACAGGAAACCTGGCTCAGTGAAAATGTTATAAAATAACAGCAGCACCTTTCCCTAAAGTGAAGCTTATACAAGCCGCTGTTTCCGATTTGGAGGCCGCAGAACATTCGCGTGACACCATCCATAACATATGTCACTCGAGCCGCTACAGTCTAAATTATGTTTAATTTTTGATGTGCAGGACTTACTCATCTGTTTTTGCTCTCCTGAGCTAGAGATAATTTGAGTAGACACAACAAAATGTTTGTCATGCTGAGTGTCTGGAAGTCTCATTCTGAAGATTAAGGGTCAGTCATAGCATATGTTCCCTGCCTTCAGGCATTTGTCCCCAGCTCTACCTGAGCTTCCGATTCCCTCCCCCCACCACATTTCTTACCGAGGTGACTGCACTATCCCCATTCTACTCAAATGCACACTTCATTATATCTGATCTTATTTAGCCAGAGAGGCGTGCCGCTTCAGTCGTACAGATGAAGTGAGCTGGACTCTGAGTATGCTCAAGGGGATGCGGAAAAAGGCCTGGCGGAGAGAGAGAGAGAGAGAGAGAGAGAGAGGACGGGGAGGAAGGTCGACTCACCCCGACCGCGCGCCAGCTGTCACAAGTGGACGGACGAGAGAATCACCTGAAACCTGAATTGATTTCTTTGAGTGAGAGAGAACGAAATTTCAGATATCTGTTGACCTCCCTTGATGGAATGTGTCACAGGCGGGCCAAAGACGGAGCGAGAGAAAGAGCACGGACGGACAGCAAATGTCATTTCGGGGAAAGACAAGCAGTGGCTTTTGAAAAGTGCCACCGGCCAGCTCCCATTAGAGACTCTCCTGTCTCCTCCAGCCGAATGCAAACTCCTGAACTCCAGCGTGCCTGTGTCACTAATGACCAGAACGCTGGATGTTTATTGCGCTAATCCCCCGCGTGTTAAAACATTTGGCACATATGCATGTTTTCTCGCCGCATCTCGCAAAGAAGGCGCCGCTGCATAAAACATAAGCATCAATGTACGTCCTCACATGATTCCCCACGTAACGTTACAAAAGCTGTACGTCCCCTGTTATTCTCTTAGCGCCTTCCTTCAAACAGCTGCCGCGGCTGGCTTGATGATTTATTAACTTGCGGTATTTCATGAAGCTCTCCAACAGAAAGCCACTTGATAGAGTCTCCTAGCAATGGAAACAATTTCAAGCCAACTTCACAGATAATTAGGCACTTTAGCCGGCGGACCTGATTTTGAAATACGCGGAGCTCCCAGCGAACACACTTATACCTCACCGTGCAGGGAGCGCTCCAAGGTGATGGTGAAACAGAGGGGGAAGGTGGTAGTGGGTGTGGCGGACCTTATCAAAGGACTTTGTTTCATGTTTTGGAATATATTGTATGTATGTATCCACATACATAGTTTTCTACATATTGTCTCCAACGTTTTAGTAAGCGTTCTACTAATTGTACCACCATATTTATAGTGGGAGGATCTGCTATAAATATCTACTGCATTGTGGTATGGCTGTGAAGCCATGCACATTAAATGGTGCTCAGATGCTTTTAATAGTTGTGGTGTTATAATATGCAGCTTATATAAATATATCTACTGTTATAACTTGTCCAGGCAGTTAAATCCTCATGAAACTGGACTGTGTTTTTCTCCTAATAAGTGACATGATATATATCTATGATATGATATCAGAAGAAATACCAAAAAAAAAGAGCACTTTCATGCAATAATGAAGAAAAAAAATGTACATCCTCAATTTTACTCAAGTGGTGTAGCTGTTAAAGTATACAGTGAGGTCAGGTGTGTTGCCCACCATTTCACAGATAATTTAATGGAGCTTTCTAATGAAAATATGGAGACGCTAACACGGCGCACCACACGCTCGTAAATCAATTTCGCCCATGCTCGACTGATGTCAAGGTAACTCTGTTTAGTCTGTTTCGGGCTTATTGCTCACCTATTGCTGTATACACAGAGAGCAATTTGCTTACAGCCATGCCATGTATGGATGTTAATGAGCGTGCCAAGATGTGACAGAGTTAATCAAATATTCATCTACATAATAGCGGCGGCGGGCCAGACAGTGGCAAGGAAACCTTATGTACAAGTTTACTGTATGTTCAGATTTGAATAGATAAGAAGACTTTTGTATGAGAAAAGACGTGTGACGCAGCCTGTGGAAGTACTTTCAGGTTCTACTTTTTGTATACACAGTGTATGCGATTTTCATTATATATGGTGAGAATTTCATACAGTACTGTTTGAGCTTCTGTCTCATCCTGCCATTGAAATAGAACTGAAACACACGAGCCCCACTGGTTTCAAACCCACAGAGACATTATACTGTAGGTTTGTCACAGTCCATAACATCATTAAATTGTTAGGGATATTAGGGAGTTAATGTATCATATGGTGCTTCTGCGAATTTCACTCTCTGCTTTTATACTGCCTCCAGGTTTGTAATGATTTTAGCACACTCTAAAAATGATGTTTCGGTGATTGCACATACTGTACACGCCTTTGCCTTTGTGTACCTGTAATTGCAGGTATATAGATAGCATAATGTACAATAAATGAACCACATGCTCAAAGGAAAAAAAAACAAAAAAGGCAAAACACTTTCTTTCTTCTAATTATTCTATTACGTCTGTAATTTCATTAACTAAGCTTTGCTAAAAAAAAAAAAAAAAAAAAAAGGGGGATGAGGAAAAGGCTGTCAGAGGTAATTAAAAGATAAGGTGAACAGTACAGTCTGCTTGCCCTAGCTGCATTAAGACATTTAGCTTCTGCAGTGAGAGCGTAATATCCCTTCAATACACACACACACGCAGAGAGAGAGTCATACACTGAGGGGATGACGGAGGTGTTCTCCCACCTGCCAACAGACCCCTCACAGACATCATGCGCACTGGAGGGAGATGTGTTGCGGTCCCGTGGTGTCGGACTGGTGAGATATGAAATGTGACGGGTGCACAATGGTTGTCAACATGAATGACTCATAAACAAGCAAAACATTACGACAACCTACACCGTGGTGTTCATTTTTGCAGAGATTGGAGAGGAGGCCCGACACCATCTCAAATATCACTTCTCACTTCCTTTCCTTTTTTTTTTTTTTTTAACGTTGTCTTTACGTGGGCCGGGGAAATGAGCTCCCTTCAGTAAATTGTTAGAAACGTGCGGATCATTTCGGCTCAGAGTGTCTCTGTTGTGGTCCGCTCAACCCTCAAGCAGATTAGGAACAGCACCCTTTTAACGAAAACACAAAACAAAAGTATTATTAATGAATTCATTGATTCATTATGTATGCGAGCGATGTCATGAAAAGGATTCCACAAGTTTTATAAAAATTTTATATCCTAAGCTGTGGTTACGGGACTTTTGGATGTTTTGGAGCAATTAACACGTATTTATTCAGACATGATTTTTCTGCATGATGCGAGTGGAAAAGGAAAAGCGATGCGAGTCACTGCTACTAATAATTACAGAAAAAAACACTCGGTCTGCAGAGGCTGTTTTGCAGCTTTATAGCTAGTAAAACAAGTATCTCTATGGCTGTATAATGAGTGCAGATGGAGAGTTTTAACGAGAAACTGACACCCTGAGTATTGCTGCAGCTACTCCACCCTCCAGCTGCAAGGATGAGAAGCATAAAAAAAAGAGCAGATTAGAGGAGAATGGTGGATCAACTTCATCAGTTAATTAAACTCTATTGCAGCTTGATGAGCAATTAATCAAGGCAGCGTGCAGAGTGTCAGGCAGGGCTGAGTTCGTCGGGTGCGGTGTGTGTGCACCGTACAGTATGTTCCCGGGGGGGCAGCCCTGTGGGGAGCAGCACTTACCAAGTGAGCAGCCCTAAAATTGTACAGGGTGTAATGGGCTGCGTTTATGTAAGCAGCTATCAATCACTCTCTGACATAAGCCTGCACCCTATTAGAGTTCCAGGATTAGGCTCCTCTCAGCACCAAAACGAACTGGGAAACTACATGTCTAAGTAGATCGAATCTCAGGAGATGCTAAAATGTATTGGGTTATTATTTTTGGGTGGGGGGGGGGTACTAATATTGCCGTTTAAAGCCAACGCCAGCCCTGTCTCAGAAAGCAGAGGCAATAACATTCAGAGTTAATCATGTTAATACGGAAGAAACATGGGCTCTAAGCATGTCAGAAATTTTAGTTTTCTTAGCTTGAAGATTTAGCTCTTATCTCTCATCTGATATCTGACTCCCTAAATCTGATGGTTTGGTTTCTGTGCTTTGTCTGTAACCCCCTTTCATCTACCTCTTCATCTCTTTCAAGACTCTAAAGTAGGCTTTTTTTTTATGCTACGGAAATTCGAGTTGGCAGTTTGTGACTAAATGCAGTAAATTTATTAACGAGTCCATGGGGAACATTAAAAGTCAATTGAAGGAGGCTATTAAAAGCAGGATTTTAATTGGGTTGGTCCCTCCACTTTTTTTTTCTATCTATTTTTATTTTTCTTCCAAGAGCAATGGTACTAAAAAAGTTCTGAATTAATGTGTTCAGTGTGTGGTAGTCCTTGAAAGAAAGTTCCCCTCTTTTGAATCGCAGATGCTGGTCTCATGATAATTTTTTTACTGTATACTCCAGCTCTCCAGAAACGCTGGAAAATAGAGTGAGAATCCGCCTCGGTGTGAAGCCTAACGACGGCAGATGCTCATGGTATCTGCTGTCTCTTGCTGCAGTTGCTCCTGCCAGGGAGCTAATGTCTCTGTGACTCTTGCTGAAGGGTTTCGAGAGGGGCAAATCTCTTAAAATGACACAGATTACAACTAACGCGAGGTTTTACTACGGCGCCAGCATCTTCAGATCATCCTCTCGCCCATTCAGTTCTGGAAACCTGACACGAGCGGGAGTCGCTGCTCTGTAGCCGTCTGCTTTTCGGCTTTTGCTGATTGGTGTTTATGCCTACGAGGAGTCGGTAAATTGTGTTAGTACTGTAGCTTTAATGCATCAGATTATATAATCTGTTGAAATTACATTACAAAGCATACAGTTGTCCTAGTTTTGGTAACGCGGTGTGACACATTACAAATGGTTTTAATTGCACTTTAGCTTCTGGCTCTTGAGACATGCTCCGCTCATTCTGCACTTTAGGGGAACCAGGCTCTGTGTGAGTGTGTGCGTGTGCGGGAGAGTGTGTGTGTGGTGGTTGGGGGGGCTTAAAAAAAGTCAGTTTGTGCATATGGGAGAGTTAGAGAGAGAGAGATGTAGTGTAGTATTGGCTGTGCTGACTGGATAATGACATGCAGAGTGCTGCGCTGCTACAGTAGGCTGAGCCTCCAACCAGATGCTCCTTTCACTGCAGCTCATAAGCAGAGAGAGAGAGAGAGCGAGAGAGAGAGAGAGAGAGGCTGCACCAACATACGCATTCATCTTAGCTGGATTAAGCTGTAGGATTCAGGGACTTCGATCATGTACTGTAAAAGGAGCTTATTAGAGTAGATACCCATCGCATGTGGATCTGAGGAGACTGAGGCTAAGCTGGGTTCAAACTTCCTTTGAGACACTCTCTTTATGTTTCCGTGCTTACAGTTTTATGCCTTTCTATGTAATGACGGCAGTATTCACTGCAATTTAATGATTCAGTCTCACACGAATATCAGATTCTTTTTTTTTATCATCTCCAAGCTTCGAAGCAATTTGTGTGTGTGTGATGACAAGGGCGTGTCCATATTATTTTAAATGCAAGGCCTGGGTGTATGTGCAGTTTAATGAACCAGGTGCAGAATCACACAGAAGGCCAGAATATGAACATATAGCACTGGAGTTCAAGGGGATGCTCTCAGCGATTATTTTGCTATTTTAATGTGTAAAGGCAAAAAGCACAGTATGTCTGTTTTTGTTATTAAAATGTTGGGCAGGGGGGCGGTTAAGATTTTAAGGAGAGCAAAAAACATCCAGAAATAATATCAAAATCACAAACAAAAACACATATGCTGAATGTGGCAGCCCAGGCATGGCAATAATCCATTTATTAATCTGCCCACGTAGCAAAACAATTACCTATTTCAGATGTTTCAGAATTGGCCAGGTGCCAAACCTGCCTCCCCCTTGGACCCTCCCCTTGTGATGGGACAAAGATTGCATTTTTAAAATGGGCCCTGGGGCAAAATCCAACAGCAGCATAGCTCCGGTCATTAATCTGATGAGCCAATATAAAAATCAAGGTTCATCGAATGCAGAATACATGCTGTATGCAGCCATATAATTCAGTTACGGCTTCCATCAGTCGTTATATTGTATGATATCAGAACCCCTTATACTGTAAACAGAATTAAAAATGCATCATCAACACAAGCAAACCCATGTGCAGTTACATTTTGTTTGCAGATGTGTGTTTACTCTGTTGACATGCAACTTCTGAATTTCTGCAGTCAAAAATAATAAATGAATACAAGATATTATTTGGGTGTGGATACATTAGGAAGGAACCTGCTTATTAAATGTTTCAGCCATTCTTTCATTCTTTATTTTTGACATATTGTAGTAATTACCGATCACTAAAACATTTTCTTCTCTGTGTTTCTTCTCTTTTCAGGAAAAAGGAAACATTGCCGTTGTATTTAATGTCGGAACAGATGACATTAATATTGAGGAGACGTCAAAGTTTGTAAATGACGGAAAGTACCATATAGTGAAGTTTACGAGGAGTGGGGGTAATGCCACTCTGCAGGTGGATGACCTGCCAGTCATTGAGCGCTACCCCACAGGTGAGTCGCCCACTCTTGAACCTCCAATTACATCTGCCGCTGCTTAAAGGCGATAAAGTGACCAAGTGATTATCAAGCCAACTATTAACCTTATCTGTTAGGATGTTTTTTGTGTTGACTTGGCATGTGCTTTAATTGCTTTTTATGTTTCTGTTTCCAGCAGCTGTTAGGACTAATACCAGTGTTGGGGAGTTTTTTTCACATCTCTGATGTTTATCACTTCACTTTAATCAATGCTGGTAAACAACCCAGGTCTATGTAAATGGGTTGCACTTTAAAGCTCTCATGTAAAAAAAAAAAAAAAATAGAATATATTAAAGGGCAACCACCCACCCTGTCTACATGTCTGCGTTACGTGCTCTATAAATAATCCACCTCCAGAGTATGTTCACAGGAAGTCAAATCAATAGACTATTTACAGGCAAATTACCACTTTTATTGTGCCAAGTAATTGTGTGCCAGTTCAATATTTATTTCTCTGCCAATACAGTAGATTGATTGAATTAAAGCGATGGGAAGACAAACCTGTAATAACGCAGTCAAAGTGAATGAATACCTAAATTAATCTGTTGCTTACACAGAATTAAATACCAGATGATCAGCTACATTTCAGCATCTGTTTTAACCATGGCAGTGCACTTTAAATATTAATCATTTTCACAGCATAGACCACAATTGCTCACACACAACACCAAAGCTCCATTTGTTTTCTTTGTCATCATTGCTACTGCTAATAATGATTATTGTCGCTTGTGTAGCACTTTTCATAGACACACTTTACATGACAGTAGATGATAAATTCACTAATTACGGCTCCGTGTAATGAGTATTTGGTTATTAAAGTAGTATGAAATATATGTAATGGGTTCCACATCATAGAGCTGGAGAACTTGCACTAGATGATTCTGGAAACAACTCAGCAACACTGGTATGTCTCTGTAGACTGTCAAGATGTTGGTAGAATTATAGCTCTCCAAAAAGAAGATAAATGCCACAGCTTGTGTTGTTGTTAACCCTTTTTTTAACTGCTTAAAGGCTTTGACAAAAGCAATAGAGGATTAAAGGAGTGTGACCATTATATGTCTGTAATATTCATGTATGGTTAAAAAAAAAAAAATCACTGCGGGAACAAGTGCAGAATTTACTCCACACGAGTAAAGACTGCAGGAAAGCAGAAACATTTGTTGGATTGGGGGCTTGAATAAAATGACTGGGCAGCAGGACAAACAGAAGACAAATGCAACCTGTCTCTCCCCTTTTGCATAATGTTTGGTGACCTTTTTAGCTATGAACAGTGCATTCATCCAAATGAAAGAGGGTTTTATGACTGGGACTCAATCCTCGCCGCTCGCCTCAGGTGGAAAGGGGACACTAATGGCTTCTGACATGTTGTGGACATGGCAGAATGCACAGCAGGGTTAAATGCCTGGACGCTACTGTCTCAATCTCCCGACAACACCCTCGGTCCCCGAGACGCCCGTGATACATACAGATGTGCTGCACATGACCCGAGTAGAGTTGGTGAAAACAACTTTATTTGAATACGCACGGGTGCATTATTTTATTTTAAGTGTCACTTACTTAAGGTTATAACACTGCAGAGTGAAATACGATGGGGTCGGCTTCACCGCAATATGAAATGAACCACCTGGTAAAACAGCATCACTCAAGATTGTTGTCATACAATAACACTTTAAAGTTAATAATGTATTAGGCAATTTATTGCCTGGCAATGGGGAACGTAGCTCAGTATATTTAATATCAGATGTTAATCTATTGTAGGGGAACAAAATCTCTACATCATGAGTTCTTGGTTGGTGTGCTGTAAAATCTCAAGAAGATGGATAATAATATTAGATTTTCTCCTCTTATGATAAGTGCTGACTTATAAATGCTGAAGGGAAAAAGTGACCAATCTCAACCCCACCAATCATGCATCAGCAGCAAAGCCAAGTCCATCTACCTTATTAGGCTCGTTGCAGACTAATTACATCCAATCACAATTACTGCGCAGTTCCTCCCCTCACCCCCAGCACACAGAGCCATTATTCTCCCGGCTCGCCTGTAGTTTGATTAGTATCCATGTATGCCTCTAACGCACTCATAATAGCAGCCCTCAGCCACTCTTAGGCCACTCACAGATCAACAGTGATTATAATAAGAGTAGACAGCAAAGATAAAAATGATGGCTGGAGAGTGAGAAAGACAGAGAGGAGGAGATTATATGGGAGGGAGCGATCATTCTCAAAGCAAGGAAATAATTGCTTCACCAGGGCCTATATTGCTGCCCTCGTAATCTCATTAAAAAGTCTCGTACCGCATACTTATGGGCCATTAAAAGTCTTTAGCACAATTATTAGAATCTAAAATGCAAAGCACACGCTCAGACACACGACCGGCCGTCTGTTTGTTGTAGTTTAGTCCCCTTCCCTTTATTCTCGGACCGCTTTCATTCCCTGCCCCACACAAAAGGCCGGGCAGCAACAAAAAAAGGAAAAAAAACAGCCAGCCCCTTCTCCCGAGTCTTGGCCATGGAAGTAATACCATCACAATGGTGCTGCCAGGCCCGCAGGGTACAGTGCAGTATCCTATCGGAGCACCCAATGAACACTCGCTGCACACAAAGATAATGGAGAAGTCCCTGGCCTTATTCTTTTACTGTTATCAGAGCGTGGTGCACTTACAGAGCTCTCTGTCTCTCAGTCCACTCCCCTCAGCTCCTGGATCCCGGTTTTTCTGTCCTTTTTTACCTCTGTCTGTCCACTCCTACCCCTGTGTCCATCTCACCCTCCGTCCCACATCCGCCTTGCTGCACGGAGACTGATTTTGTGGGAGTGCGAGGGTTGGCTTTATTCATCAAAGCTCCATCCTATCTGCTCTGGTTTCCCCTCTGTTCTATCCATGAGCCTATTCAGCCTTTTGTTGCGAGCAGTCATCACTGAGTGTGCTTAAAAAATGGTGCAATGGCCGCCACAGCCAGAGTGGGGGGTAAAAAAGGGAGCGGAATAATGAAAATAATACAGAGATTTGTGCAGGTTCCTCCTTTTTAATTCTCCCGGCTCCATGAACAGAGGAACCATTTGCATATTTGTTCATTTCATGTGGCGAGTGTCCTAGGGCTTGTAATGAGATAAAGCTCCCACCTTATCTGACCACTTTATTAACAAAAAAAGAAAACAAGTGAGTGAGGGCAAAGCGGGTCAGTTGGGACGGCTCAGCTGAATCGCTGCTGTCTGGCGGAGGAGATAAGCCCGGCTGTCCCACACCAAACCAAATCACCACTCAGCAGCAGTCACAGGCTGCACTAGCAGGCAGGATGAATGGGCTCCGCTGCTGCATGGGGGCCCAGGGGAGAGCATTGTTTAACACTCCGGTGTCCCACAGTGGGGATCAATACACGATCAGACCTTGATTATATCCACACTTAATTAACCTCAGTATAGGGATAGACTGAGCGTGCCACAGGATGCAAAGCCAAACAGATAAAGCGCTACTGTCTTTGAAAATGGAGCATGTTTTTGCACAAAACCAGAGGATTTTGGCACAGCGGCATGCTGTGCGTGGGGATAAGCGCGTGTTTACTGTACGTGTGTGCACCTGACACTCTTTCAGTTTTTCCATCGGTTTCCTTGGCTCCCTTTCATCCAATACATATGGGCTGTCAAGACGCTAAGCAAGCACGTATGTAATGAAATTATATTTCATGATGAATTAATCAGGGAAAATGCCATTGTGCTGAGCAGTGCTTGTTTCCCGTCTAAACTCCTCTGTCCCCGCCGTCCTCCCAGCAGCTGTAGGCTAACTGTTCTCCAGAGCCCAGTTTGACGCTGGCCTCCCCTCAGATGAGGTGCGACAGTAGCAGGAAACGAAGAGGTGACATAACTAACACCCCGTGACTGACAAATGGAGATGATAGGAATTAACAAAGCTTGTGAATGCTCCATGAAAACGGCAATTACTGGATTATTCATCAATTTAACAAGTTCAGAATATAAGGAAGTACAGCTGTCTGTGAGCTGACTTGTTTGTTTACTGGTTTATTTGTGTGTTATACTGCCATCATGCACAGCGCTTAGGAGAGTTAGGTGGTGCAGAGCTACTTGCGAAAGGTAAATACAGCATGTGTTTAACACCAGGCAGTCTGGTAGACATTACATAAGCTCAAAGCAACTGGAGGCTATTGTGCTTTGTATCCACCTCCATGGGAGAAGCTTAGTGATTTTCTAGCGATAGCATATATTAAATACATTGTTCAGGTAATTTTAGTAATAAGTTTGGTGAAATTATTTTTCTTCCTATTGATAACAATGTGAAATGGCCATACACCCACTAGACCACCAAATGTATATAAATCCACAGCTGAAAATTGTCCCCAACAAATGTACTATTTGCTCCTGGTTGCTAAAAACTACAGTGCCCAGCTTCTAAAAATATTTTCAATTATGAATTTCTA
>JAOXYL010000039.1:8801852-8861211 GCA_028564955.1 Terapon puta | reverse complement strand
GAGGACTGAACACTGCAGAGTCACTGAGTCTCCTGGACGGACTGGATCAGATGGAAAGTTTTCAACCACGGCGGTGATATCAGGCTCTGGTCCTGAGAAATACAATAACTTTAATAAACATATTTTAGGTAATTTGATGAAATGTCATTAAAAATACTCATTTATAACATTGAGAACATTTACTACAGTGACACACACACACACACACATACACACACACACACACACACATATATATATATATATATATATATATATATATATATACATATATATACACATATATATACACACCTGTGCTATAACACCTCACCACTGCACATCTAACTGGGGGGTGTGTGTATGTAAGTACTCTTTCTTATTATTATTACTATTACTATTTATTATGCATATTGTATTTGTGTTTTTATGTTCATATTCTCTGTATTATTTAATCTCTATCTCTATCTCTATCTTTAATTGTTGTTTTTGAGCTGCTATATATGAAATTTCCCCACTGTGGGATCAATAAAAGATTATTTTATCTTAAATCTTTAGTTCATGATTAGGACAAAGCATCAGTAAAAGCACTGCAAAGATTTAGAAACATTTTTAGATGGGAGCTCTATAGACACTGACACCCAAACACACACCTCCAACCTGTGGCATTGCTCCGACATTTAATACAACCTTCAAGCTAATGATTAAGTGCAATTTTACATAAGCAGGACTAGCTTGTTGCCCCACCACTGCATCCTCAAAATTTGAATAAATGTATGTAAACACCCCTGTGCTCCGGATGATTCATCATGATGAATATTTTAAGACAGAGAAGAGGGGGAGGTTGATATGTAAATACATACATTTAAAGATATTTTGTTTGTCAGAAATCAAATTATGACTGAGCTCAGGGAACACACTTCCTTCACTGTGTCTTGTGTGCACTAAGTAAACTGAAGTCCACAGGGTTGCAATGGTGAAGGAATACTAAATGAACCAGAGTTTAACACAGCAATCTTAACAATCAGTTTGATTATGACTGTGCAGAAACCCTGGTCGCTAATAGCTGGTTGCCCTCGATGCATCCCTTTAATGAAAACAGAAGTATGTAACCAACTGTCTGCTGTGCACAGTAACATCTTTTAGTGACATTCTGGCTCTGTAGATTGAGGGTACGTCTTCTTGCACTGGCTCACTTACCTCCCAGAGGGTAAAGTCGGTGCTAATCATCATTAGTATAATGATTTTGAAGGGTCTGGGGGGACTTTGCCTTCTCAGGTGCCCTATGAAAAAGTTATCTAAATGCTCGACTGGGGTTATATTGTTATTGAATACTGTGGGCCTTGGCTTATGGGTAACATTACATTAATGTCATTCTTCTCAAACCACTGGGTGTCCACTCATGCTTTATTAACAAGAATATTATCATCTTAGAGCACACTGGCCTAATCAGGAGAGAAATGCACCATGGGAAAAAACTGATGAGTCAGAATTATTATTTTAATAGTGATTAGAATTTTCCTTGTGCTTAAGGGATAATTGGATTGATTCAATTCCAGGGTTTACAACCCACTCAAAAACAGCAAGTATATGATAGAAGGACCTAGCCTGGGTTTTTAACCTTCATTTTGATCATGGTTTCCTGACTCTAAACTTGACTCTTACATGTCAGATATTCTGTAGTCTTTTGCATTGTGTGCTTCCTGCACTGCACGGGGGGGATTTACTGTATGGGCCTGACTGTCATGTCTTAATGAAGTGTCTGCTCTCAGTAGTGGTGCCTAGTCACATCCAATTAAATCACAACACACTTATGTATGCATTCATAAACAATGGACCAGCTACTGCGCATAGACGATGTTCACCTCTTTTGTCTTTTATTCATTGTTGGGCAAAAAATAAGTTCTTCTCCCATTACACCTAAAAAAAATGCTCATTGATTGCAATCAGCAGATGTACTACTGTATAAATGCCGTATCTGTTGCTGTCAATATTGAACTCAAACTGCTAACCCATGTAGGTCTAATGGCAATTTCAGCTGCCAATGGCCAGGCACTACCAGCATTATGCGTACTTGGCTCATTAATCTGTTTAAGTGGCCCTCAACCAAACATCTTAATCTGATTATTTTTTTAAGTTGAAGATACTGCAGACATTTGACTTTTTTGTATTCTAGGTAACATTTCACAACAATAGCTGTGCAGGATATGAATGCAATTGCATGAAACACATGGACACCAGAGCCAATATAGCAATGTGTTGTGTGTTGCAGCATTTTGAAGGGCCAGTGGGAAAAAAAATTAAGGAAACAGTCAAGCTGTAAGAAAATAGCCTTTAATACCAGATGATGCTTAATCAAAACCACTCAAGGATAAAAGATAGCGTCCTATGTAGCCGTTACCTTCCCAGCAAAAAAAAAAAAAAAAGCCGAAAGCCTGTTATCTAGAAGAGCCATTGAGAGCTCTTGACAGTGATGGATCCTCACCTGCGTTGCTCTGTATTATCAACCCTGGCCAGCACACATACAGTGTATAAATCTCACGAGCGGTCATAGTGTGAGGCTGCAATCCACCACCAGTGCTGTCTGCGGGAACATCCTCTAAAGTTGGTATTGCCTACTGCGCCAATGGAGGGACACAAGGGCAGAACACTTCAGGAGGTAAATGTTGGATGATAAGGTCTATAAGGGTCTAGTATGCAGTGGGTTCATTAATGTTACAAACAGAAAAAACTAATTAACTGCAATTATTTGGTTCAAAGTTAATATCTAATTTAGCTTCATGTAATTAAGTTTTACTTCAGTAGGTGTTGACAGCTATACCCCTTATATACCCTTTTTGACATTTACACTCATAACTGTTGACACACTAGAGGATTAAAATCACATTATTTTTAAATATGATGATTCTGCTATCTATTACATATTTCTCCTCATTTGATGGGTTTGTAGACATGATATGAAAATATAGTTAATGATGTTAATACCTCCTCTTTTTTTTAGTGATTAATGGTTATATTTGCTAGTTAGCACTAAGCACACAATATAACTCATATTGATGAGCGTGACATTCGTTTTATTGGTATTTGCTCTCATCGACTTACTGCAGTGGTTAATACTGAAGGAACCTTGAAAAATCTGTAGGAAATTTAAAAACAGTCAATCTAATAGTTGTTAGGATATTTGACTCAAAGTCAAAAATGTCAACCTTGTGGTGGTAGTGGAGGAAAAGTCAGAGGAAAGTTGTAAGTCTTGAAGTCTTGTATCTCAAATAGAAGACAATGCTCACATTGTGAATCATCAGAAGGATTTTCTTGCATTCAGGCCAATGTAGTATTTCACCAGCACAAAAGTAATATTTGGCCTCATCCGATGTTTTGTGCTTGACGTGTTTCTTTCATAACCTTTTTTTCACCAGGCAGTTTCAGCTTTATGGCTTGTTGCTGGTGGAAATTCAAGAAATGCAGATTATAGCCTGTTCCAAAGTAGAATGAATGACCACGATGCCACATCAAGGCCACCAAATTGGCCAATCGGCCCTACTATTTCTGAATTAACCCTAGGTGAGGTGGGTGTAATGGCCGTTCAGGGGAAGCGATGAACATTCAAAACACATTGTGTGGGCCATTTCATTTGCACTCATGGCACATGGTTCGGTTCCAGCTGAACTAGCTTGTAGCGGCTCTGTTTGTCTCAGTCCCTGTGACGAGGTTGCAGAAATATGGCCTCTCTATAATTCACAGGGATAATCGGAGATTTGACATGCTGCACTGCTACACCTTCAGTGCAGTCTTTGGGTACCTGCTATCCTCCCTCGCTGGCTCTTACAAACACAATAATACACTATAATAAACTTAGAGTCACGGTAATCTTGTGGTGAAATATTGTCTGCAACTAACTAGCCAGTAACTGCTCCGTCTGCAGCTTCTCTCCTTTTATAATCACCCATGCACTATGTCTCTTTATTGTATCTGGTACTACCTTTAGGCATTGTTGTGATTGTCTTGATACTGGTAGGGATTATTGTTTTACAAGCTAAGGCTCCAATAAGTCTGCACAGCCTAGATTTAATACTAATCCTGCATGCATCAATATTCAGACCTGAGACTTATCTTGGGTATTAAGCACTCCTCAGGCAACTGCACACATGCAGTGCAGGTTCATTAATTGTGCTACATGATATAATGCTTGGATTTGAGTTTAAGGATTATTCAGTCTTCATTTGGTTTGAGATGCGTGATATCTGCTTTTACATTTTGATCTGTTGGATGGATTTGAACATGAGCTGTTTCTCCACCATTGCTTTCCTTTCTTTAAATGAAATAAGATATTGCAATATATTACACTACTTACTGGAAAATTAGCCCAGATGTACAAACATTCTACAGTTTGCAAATTAGGGAGTGCAGCAGAACACACATCAGATATGCTGTAGAATATTTTCTGCACATACATGCTCCCTAATTGATTTTCATGCATTTCTTGTTGTTAACCCTTTAAAGCCTGAATCATGAAGTAACTGTAAATTCATTTTTTATTGAGCTTTCTGACAAAAAATAATATCAGTTTGCATATGTGATTTTTAACTTCTATAGTTTTTTGCAACATTCTGCATTTATTTATTTATTTATTTAGTATTTTCATTGGATACATCAGATTTTTCAGGGGAACACTGATGATGTAGAGGTCTGGAAAAACTCAAATATCCAATATAATACACTTGGCATTAAAAGGCACAATAGTAAGCCTCCATCACCAGTCTTTCAGATGCCTAACACACCTTTGTTATTTTAATCAGCCATTTTGTATGTATTCAGTGTCTGTCTTGTCAAACAGTGAGACGGTCATCAGTTTCCTTGAATATCAGGCTTGTCCAAGTTATGCAGCAAAATATTCCTCACAGTGGTACAAAAAGTTGTTTTTGATGTACAAGCATACACTCAATTAGACAAGGCGCTTTTCTCGTCAACTGATGCAAACAATTCAAGCATCTCACAAAAACTGTACCCTGAATACTCTGTATTCTGAAAAGCTGGCAGTTGAAATTTATGTTCCCACTCATTTTATTGCCACATAAAAAGCATAGGTTGACTTTGTTTGTTCATTTCATGGCATCAAGCGTTGTACCCATCTGTGCCTGTGCTAGTGACAGCCATGTGATATCGACTCATGCACTCACCACGCACACTGCTGGGCCCTGTGATAGCTGTGTTTTTTTTAAGACGGCTTTTATTGCTTTTTGTTTTTAGAGGAAAGTCACAGAGACAGAGAAAGATACCAGGTTGCCGGAGATAAACGGCATGTCGGCCACCTGTGAACTCTCATGGAAAATGTATGAATTGCAGACTCTGCCATAGTCTTTTCTTAACAGATGTGGGGGTGATGCAGAAGTGGACCCTTGTCTTATTAGAATTAAACTGTCATGAAAAAGAGAATCAAGATTTTGAAAAAACCTATTATTTCGGACTTTCTACTAGCAAACTGTTACTTGTCTTTTTTCCTTCTCTTCACATTTCCTCCTTTTGTGATTGCTAAGTCACAAAAAGAGAATTGTTTTTCTTGTGTTAACTTCATTAGTCTACATAATAAAATACAGACTTTTTTTAAGTTAGGCAGGTGCTCTAATTTGGTCACTTTAGTTTGATATTATGCATCAGGTAGATTCTCCTCTGGAGAATTACTGATAGTTCATTAAAGCTAGCACTTATTTCACAATTATCTGAAAGATCAAATACTTTATTTTTCCTTGTCTCATTTTGTAATATGATCAAATAGACATATATAAAATATTATGTTTTTGTGAGAAAAGATCTTACTTAAAGTGAAACTGATACAAACACGTAACTTATAACTGCAGCATGTTAAAGCACAGCAAGAAGTTTATTTTGCTCAGTCTTCACAGAATGCAATCAAAGCCAGATTTGTAACATTGATATTCTTGCCCTGAGTAAAGCACAATAGGAAAATACTGATTTGGAGAGATGATTGTTCATGTTTTCTCACTCTCTCTCTCTCTCTCTCTCTCTCTCTCTCTCTCTCTCTCTCTCTCTCTCTCTCTATCTGTCTGTCTCTGGTCTCCTTTTCGTATTTGCATTAATAGGAATTGCTCGTCTCATTGCTAACCAAGTGGAACTGTTTTCCTCAAGTCATGTAGAGGCAGATCTTATTGAAAGATGACAACCAGAACCCCCCCCCATTATTTTTACCCCTGCATGCTTGCCAATTACAGAACAGCCACATGCACAGCAAACTGAAAGGTTGCTAAGGAAAGGAGAAGGACTCAGAGTTCAATCACGCTGGATGAGTCTTATTTCACTCGGGATCTCATGGACCAACTGCAGTGTTTAGAGTGTCCTGTGAGGTTGTGGTGCCTTCAATTATTCACAGAAAGGAAAACATCCTCAGGATAAGATTTCCCCTGCAATGCAGATGTATGGGATTGACCATCATGCAACTGAGACACCGTAAGCTCGAGAAGAAAAAATCGAGCGAAGGCTATCAAACGACTCACTTCAACTGACAGGTGCATTATTGATTTTCCAGCATTATTATATTTATTGTCACTTATAAAAACACCCGGTGTCACCATCAGTTCAAGCTGAAGAGAAAAAAATCAGCTTAGATAATTCAGTGGCTGCATGTGTGACAGTGACAGTAAATCGGCAGATATGTAGATGTGCAACTCTCCTTGCGCAGCACCTGTGTGTCTTGCAGACCTCACCACCTCTTGCCCCAAAAGTGAGGTGTGTGTTGTCGTGGGTGGTCCTGGAGTGTGTTGCCCCAGGCTCGGTCATGGGTTTGTGCCCACCCGGTGCTGACAGATGGCAAAGGAGGTAACGCCGTAAACCTGCGGTGGCCCCGGGCCCATGGCGTTCACTCCCAGCGACAGACCATATCCATCATCTGAGCCTCACCGGGGGCCATTATGGAAGCTGCCCTTCAACACTGTGCTGCGAGTCCATGTGACTCCACCTTGGCAGGGCTGAACACATACATGCCAGTGTGCGCGTGTGTGTTGACATTTGTTCTCATGATTCATGTTTTTTTCTTTTTTTTTTTTTGATAGTTGACAGCTGACGGTCTTTTCTGATCTGATCTGAGCATCAGCCAGCTGGAGCGCCAGGGAGCCCTGTCTTCCTTTGGTGTTTGCTTGTTCAAAAACTTTGTTTCAGCCAAGTTGATGCTGCTCACTGCCGTTATTAAGACAGTCGACAAAGAAGCGTCTTTGCTTTTGCAGGTTCCACACTGCTGGCAGCTTTACAGAGGACCACAGATTGTCCAACTAAGTCTGTTTGGATGACAAAAATGAAACCTACGCAGTGTGAATGTTGTTTCTGTTGTTTTATAAAGTGTTGGATTGTGCGTGGTGGAGATGCTGACACTGACAGCTTTACAGCATCTTTTATAGACCATATTGTTGTCTCTCAGGACATTTGCTGTTATGATTTGTAGAAACAGAAAATAGTCCTGGGCCAACTGTTGAACGTAAGATACAATTTGTCCTACAGTACATTGCTCCCACCTGCAAGATTTCTGCCATCAGCTGGTTTATACATGGCATTCACGAACATGCGCTCCATGCCAACTGCTCACTGAGCGGTGCTGCGCTCTCTACCTCCATTTTAAAAGAACAATTTCCTCAAAAACATCAGGCACAGAAGGGCTTACACATCTTAAAACTCCTTTAGTTATAATACACACACAGCAAGTCTAATTAAATATATAAGCTTCCTTGTTTTAGCATCAGATCAAAACCATGATTTATCCCCTCAGTTGTAGAAATAAATGCACCGGGTTTCATTGCAAAAAGCAGACCTCATCTTGAAGAGCGTTCATCTGTGTTCACCTATTGAATTTTTCTGTATCGAGAGTTTCATACCATCCTGGTAACTGAGTCTACAGCTACAGAGAGCCTTAGATAAAGATCACGCTGTACACATATAAAGATGGCTGGTTCTGTTTGAGGAGCAATCTTTATCTGATACTGAACACCAGATCGAGTACTATAAAGGCAGGCTCAGGGGTGGAGGCCAGGATGATGTAAAGTAACGTCATTACTAGACAGATTGAATTAAGGTAAAGCAAATTCCAGGACGCACAGAAATTAAATAAAGGCACGCCATCAAATGAAGCTGATTATAGTATAGACAAAAGAATGAGAGAGTAAGAGAGAGAGGAATGGTCATGCGGAAAGAATATAACTCAATAATCAAGTGCTTACAATGCATACTAAATTTACTTTAAAGAATACATCAACATTTTTGGGAAATGTTTCCTGCCTTCGTTTTAAGCTAAGCTAATGTGGCAGCAGCTTCTCATTTAGCGTACAGACGTGAAAGTCAATGTTCACCTGTAGCTCAAATGAAAACAGATGGGCAAATTATTCCACAATGGCTTTTCATTCCTTTAAAGCAAAATGAAATAAAAAATAAAAATGAAAACATAGTCATATAAGTCAACAGAAATAAAAACACTGTCTATAAATAATTAAAAACAGATCCAGCCAAATAAAATTGCAGCCCTGAACAGTCTGGCAT
This sequence comes from Terapon puta, assembly GCA_028564955.1. NCBI lineage: Eukaryota > Metazoa > Chordata > Actinopteri > Centrarchiformes > Terapontidae > Terapon > Terapon puta. The sequence continues at coordinate 8,852,697 of JAOXYL010000039.1, read as the reverse complement.
TACAGCACTGCCACGAGGATGGATTAGTGATGAAAAATCAATTTTCCTTAAGAGATTTGACTCACTTCTGACCCCATAAATAGTTCCCAGTTTAGGCTTACCAGTATTATTCTAAATACTTTATTTTCTCCTTTTCCTTATTTCCACCTTGAATTGTATTAGTGTGTCTTTTGTTTTCCTCTCCACTGCCCATTAGTTTGTAGTGGTCACACTCACGGCCTTTTGTGAATGACACATCCAGACCTGGAGGACAGGAATCTTATTATGATGGCGCTCTGTGGGAGCTACAGGCGACCTGCTCCGCCGTTGTAGGGCAAAGCTGCTCTTCCTCTTTCCTCATGTCATGTTTTTGCAAACGTTACACATGGGAATTAGGCCCGAGTACATTCATCTCAGCAGTGATGGCATCTATATTAGGATGACAAATTTGTTGCTGTCACCTGATGAGGGACTGGGACTGCATGTCAAGATGCAGGTAAAGTCAGAAAGACAGTGATTTGTGGCCAAGCTGCGTATCTCTTCCCCCTCCTGCTCCCTCTTTCGCAAAACACACACACACACACGCAGCCCCATGCTTAGATTTGTCTCCTATTTTTAGATTCCGAGGCAAAGGAACATGAAAATGAAGAATTACGTAGTCACTTTGGATTGAACCGAGCTATTTCCCCAAAATGACAAGTGTTTGTATGTTAGCATTTAGATAGAAAGCGCCGTGATTACAAGCCATTCTCTGGTAATTGCCATTCCTCCCTCACTCCCCAGCTTATCCTTAGTGTATGATATTCCTCCTGGGCAGTTCTCTGCTCTCAGGCCAGATTACTACCAAGGCGAGGTACAGACGTGCACTGAGCTCCAGATTCGATTTCAGATAACGAAAATATCAGGGCATCCAGAGGGGAAAATGCTTCAATGCTGACAGATTTCATTTATCTGAGAAGTGTGAAAGCAAGGATAAGGGGGAGGGACAAAGTCGACCATGTAATATACTTCCATGGAGCAGTGTTTATGCATAGGCAAAGAGAGAAAGGAGAGAACAAGAATGAAGGGGGGGGGGGGGGGACATGCGTAGGAGGTAGATGGAGGCAGATAGTGTTATGAATTTCATATTAAGATTTTATCATTTAGTGCATGTAGCTAACAGAAGGCATCCAGCCTTCTCCCGTGTAATCTGCTCGGAGCTGTAAACTGCATGGCAGCCGCTCAGTATTGCGCTCTTTGTGCACTGTGACTGCACGCGCTCGTCCATATTGTGTGCACATTATTTATATGTCCCCAGCAATAAATAATACGCTCCTTGCTTAATTAGAAATCAAAATATCAACTGTTCATCATTCGGCGAACAGAACTCGGAGTCTCAAGTTGTATGGGAGGACGAATTAGGCGGCAGTCACACATGGTTTCACTCTGAGTCAGTGACTGACATGCTGATCGTGTGACGCAGGCGCTGACTGGGAAATGGACTTTGTGATTCGGCCCACGCAGCCAGACAACTTTCCTGGTTACCTCGGCGCCTGAGACGTATCATGTACGCCTTGCTAAGTGTTGAATTTGCATTAAGGCCATGCGGATGACTGTTCCTGGAAAATAAGTCGAACGGGGTCCTGAGGGGGACTTGAGGAACATCTACAAAGCAGCGCAGCAGTGCCTTGAAGCAGCCACATTAAAAGGAGTCCTCACATAGCAGTGTTCTCGGGTCCCTGAAAGGGAGCTCGTTGTAACGAGGGCACAGGCTTGTGTACATTTTAAAACAGCTCTGTGTTTACCTCACATCCACATCTTTTTGTACAGTGCACCTTTGCGCTCCCCAAATTAGAGCCTATCCTCGTCCCCTTGTATCGCTCACCCGAGTACAGCCTTTCATTTGCCATAGTAGAGGTTTTCTTTGCCCCGTAAACCAAGCTAGCACAGTCTGTCACTGCTCACTCATTCAAAGATCTGGGTGGGCTTTGTTTTTTTGGTCTTAACATTAAATATTAAACCTGCTGATTTTACTGTATTCACTCCCTTGGCTTGACTTCGACAATAAAAAAAATTCTCAGCTCACTATTACATTACCAACAGTCTTAACGGAGCTCAGTAATATAGTGTAGTGTATACACAAACATTAACAAACATCCTTGATCTAAAAATACATTTTTGTCTGAATTTTGGAATTGGATTTGTGGTTCAGGGTGTAATACAGACAGGCTGGATGTGTGTGTTCTTTTGTGTGAAACCATGGCTGTGGTGTGCTGTGGTGAAGGTGTGCGAAGCTGCCTCCCAGCACCTTGTTAGACTGTCTGGGGTGCGGCGACTTAGGCCTCGAGGAAGATGTATGGCAAGACAGGAACATGTGGGTACCAGGGGAGGAGATGGAGAGCCTCCGACCATTCTTTTTTTAATGACACTCTGATACTCTGCCTGAGGTCCAGTTGCAGCAACAGCTGCTTCGTTTTAAATAAAGCAAAGCCTTTTTCCCAAAAGGGACAGTGTCTCATAACTTTGCAAGTGAAAACAGCTGTCCACCATGGCCAGTTCTACGTTCACGGCAAACGCAGACAGTCAAAACAGAAAGCAGTACCAATTATTTAGAGTTAAATTGCCTTTGAGATATGCCAGCATCTTTTTTTGCATTTATCCTCTGGTGCTGTGAAGAATCACATAATCTACAGTATGCACCCGGTGGCCTCCTCATATTTAAAATAATATAATGTCTCATATAATTGCTGACAGGTTTGAACGATAAAAATTGTTATGTGACCTCGCGTTTTGATGTTTTTCAGATTTGCGCTGTTGGAGTCACAAAAGTCAGTAGAGAGAATGGTGTTGTTTATCATAAAATTATGGGGATGCTTTACAGTTTCGAAGCTTTAAAACACACAATTACTAACGAGTGAATTTGAAACAGTTTTTGAAAGCTGTTTGTCTCACCTGAGCCTATTATTTTCCCAAATTATATCTTTCTCATTGCATGTTTTTGTATCCATCAACAAACAGGTCAGACCTTGTGACGTGCAGATGACTTGTGTGTTTTTTAGCGCTGATAAATATATATTTAAGACTTTTCTATTATGACAGAACTATATTTTGTATAAGAGTAGAATATAGATAACAGCAACACATCTTGTTTTGTGAAGCAATCATTTTGCAGCTAACTACATTTCAGTAACATCTCAACAATTCATTTTCTATAAAAACAATGGCGCACCTGCTCGTGTTTATTGTTTTTTTGCATATGTTCTTGGTTTGTTTATTGACTGATGCTCTTTGGCAGCTCCTGTTTTGAAGCTTTGTTTATCCATTTGCTGAGAATTGCAGAATCTGATGTAAATCCTCTTCATTGAGGATACAGTAGAGAACGTTTCCATTTTTACCCGGCTGGTCGTCCCCCTATTGTTTATCACTGTAGTCTGAGTCGCAGTGGCAATCTGTCGTGTCACCGTGAAGCCACACATCACAGCTTTTCTTTAATTGTCAAAGACCTGGAGAATCAAGATGCTTGGAACATGATAAGTTTTAAACATGATATTCATGTTTTTGTATATATGCACACACACACGGTAGAAATCCATCGTTTTGTTGCACAGCTGAGCCGTGAAAGCGATAATGCCATTCCATTGTCTTCCAGCCTCACTGAAGTCTGTATCTGTGTGAGTCCGCGATGTTGACAGCTTGGCAGACCAGCAGTAGGAAGAGTGTGGGCGAAGGCCAGGCAATACACTGAGCTGAACTCACAGTCTTAGAGGCCCACACGCCTTCATTATTCAGTTGGAATCTATTGAGCATCTGGGACTAAATTATTCATCAACATCGACCTAGTTCCAGGGTGCTAAGTTAGATACTTGGATGTCATCAGGCGTTCTGATAAGAGCCGCTGCTGCTGCAGTGTGATAGCTGCCATGGGTAAATTCATCCCATGTCTAACCATGAGCCGTTTCTATCCGCTGACCCACCGCCTCCCCCCCTGCACCCCCCATCTCACTGGCACATTAATGATGTGTTGCTGCGAGAGTGAAGCTTAGGACAACAAACTCCTCCCAATTAGTCTGTGCAGACCACAACTCTGGTCAGATCTGGACACAAGCAGGTCACTATCACTGTAAGTCAGTGCCAGTGTGAGAAATAATGGCACATGGTGTGAGCAGGAACATATACAGAATACTGATTCCTCTGTGTTCAGAGCTTCGGCTTAAAGGGCTGGTGCCAAACCCAGATGGCGTTATAAATAACAATCCCTGCTATAGTATTGGCTTTAAATGGAGTCTGGAGTGCGCCGTCTGTGATTTATTCAGAATTATTATGAGATAAGGGAAATAAAAGACACATGAGGACAATACCAAGTAGAGTGTGAACACCTTTTTAGTAGTTAGTCATTTTTTGACTTTGCAGTGATATCATACCTTCCAACCTATATATGTCCTGGTTTTGTTTTTGTGCTAAAAAAAAAAAAAGAACAAGTATATGGTCTGTAAATTTAGGTCTCTGTGTCACATAGACAAATAGAAATGCAACGCTGCTATCTTTTCAATTTTTGCTTGTTTCAAGGTCATGCTATCTAATGATGTTTAACATTATAATGAGTGGAGCAAAACTCTTAGTAGTACTGAATGTAATAATTAGGGGCTAATTATTTGGCTTGATATTTCAACAAACAATTTCATCTGTAAGTGTAATACACATTCCACTGAAGACTCATCTTTTTAAATATCCTATAATCTCATTTTCATATGCAGTGATTAAGATCCTAAAACCTGCTCTGTGGGCATAAAACGTGGGATTTGAATAAACAATTAAAAACAGTGTGCCAGATAACAGGTGAGAAATGAAAAGTTTCAGACAAGAGCTTTGGTACTTGACGAAATATTCTCAATTAGAGAAACTATTGCACAACTATTGATTGTGTGCAGTGTGAGCATACGGGTCGTGGACGTGAAGATCCAGTCTTAGTCAGACAGAGATACGGATGAGTTAAAAGGTGCAGGTGTGCGTGCAGTTTACCAGACAGGGAGGGCTTCTGTGTGGGACGATGACGTGCAGCTAAGCCATTTTCTCTTTGATTTTTCAATTAACCCAGAATTTACTGGCTGATAGTAGCGCAGCTTTCTTTTTTGGCATTCTGAAAAAGTATCAGGATTTACACCAGATCCTAATGAGAAACAGATTATGGACATTGAGTAAGAAAAATTGTTATTGTCACCAATCAGCAATATAACAAGAGAAAAAGCTTTGCGAAACAAGTTTATATTGGACAAAAAAAATAGGGCTTACTAGGGGGAAAAAAAACAAAACAGAAAAGCAGAGAGGCAAAAGAAAACAGCAAGCGTCCTCAGTGGAATACATTACCAGGACAGCAGAGGCATGCTTCGGATAAACCCTTCAGATGCCTTCAGTGTCCTCCTGACTTTCAGCTCGTCTCCAAAGAGACATGTTGTGTGCCAGAGAGCATTCATCAAATTAGACCAGAGAGAAAACAATGTGAAAACCCCCGGCTCTCCATAGAGACATGCCGACAGGTTATCACAGAGAAGGTGTCTCTTGCTCTCGAGCACAGCGGCACACAAAATCCTCTGTGAAGAGCAGACCCCCCCCTCCCTCCCACCCCCACCTCAGGATTAAGAGGGAAAACATGCATTCAGGGGAGAAGTGTACAAATATAGCACTTTATAGTAAAGCCACCTCCTCCATACAGCGGTCATTAGGGAGTGGCAGTGGATAGGGTGTAGTTGAGCATTAGTGGGGAACAGATGAGTGTTTTTAGGGTTGTAGATAACCTGATATCCAGCAGAATGAGCCTGCTGACTAAGCTTTAGCGTGGGCATGCAGACCACGGCTTGGCCTGGACATCTCATTAAGGAGGGCCATTATCAATCCTCAGAGATCGAAAACCAGCATGACAGTGCTAAAGAAAGCACCAGGGCACCTTTGGCTGAGTCAGGTTGGAATTTCCTGGTCCACATCCCCTTTGATGGTTCAATCAGTGCACGGGCCAAGGTCAGTCAATAGCTTTAATTCACTATAAGGTCCACTAAGATTTATTTTTCTCCGTGTCTTTGTATATAACACTCCCCTCACACATAAAATCCTGGAGATGACACTGTACTCAGAGGCGCTGAACATTTTCATACATTTTGTATGAACACTAACACCAAAACTACAGTATTTCTTTTTCGTCCACTTTTTGCATGCTTCATTCTCCCAGCTGTCTCCCCAGGTTTTCTCAGTGCATCTCATAGGAGTGTGCTCTCTGCTGCTCTGAGCAGAGGCAGATAAATGAGCTGTGCTGTAGGTTCACCGTGGCTTCAGCACTTTACCGCTAGATTAATGATGCTTTGCAGGCCCCAAGTCTTTGCTTTTAGCATTTCAGAAGTACCTTCATAAAACGAACTACAGGTACATCTTCTTTATACGCTCATCTATTGGAGCATCTTTCCTGTGGGCATGATGCTCTTTGCATCAGTAAACCTGACTCGGCTAAGATAATGAACTCTCGCAAAAAATGCATATATATACAGTGTGTCCAGAGAACAGTAGTGGGGAAAAATGCCACTTGTATCAGGAAACCTAATTCTCATTTTTAAGTCCAAAATCAGAATCACCACATACATATAGGACAGCTCCTTAAGAGAGGATCTCCTTAGATTTCAGTGTCCTTTCCAGACATCCTCACCGAGCTACCTGTCAGTTTTCATCACATTGGCTAAATTGCATGGTAAGCCCCTCACATAGCTCACATTGAATTGTCACGGGTGAAAAAGAAGCCAAGCGTTGGAGGAGGACACCATGAATTGGTAATGTTATTGGATTTCAACCAGGTCATGACCACATCAAAATGTTGACCTACACGCTAATCCCGGCTGGCAGACTGATGCTCAGTAACGTGAATTCATTTTGGTGTTGATTCGGAGGCTCACAACCACTACACACGCAAGATTCATTTAAAAGTGCCACACAGGGTTGATATTTTGATCAGATCAAAGAAGGATTGGACTTACAAGTGGCTTACAGGCACATTTCAGCCACAGCAGCCTTGTCCTTGGAGGGTGGGATGAGTATGACATTGTTTTATGGTGTTGTTACAAAAGTATGTATCATTGGTTCTCGTTTACTTATTTGAAAGTATTAATCAAGGTGCAATGATACATTTATTCAGTTCTTTACAGTTATTACAGTATGTACATGGGAAGTATATTTTTAAGGGTTCGGACCCAAGGGCATCATAAACTTGATAAATTAAACATCAATATTTTCCCGTCTTTACACGCACTCAAAAATTTGATCAATTATAGCTTTGAATTGCACATTCATCTTACACAACAACGGGATTGGATGTCTCCCCCTTTAATTATAAGATCAAAGATTCCCTTGTAAAGAGATAAACAAATATCCATATTCATTATTGGATTTCACTGTGGTGATGGAGTTTAAGGCTTCAGGCTGTAGCTTTCTGACCCGAATGTGGAGACAGAAGCATATGAATGTGAGCGGGCCTACACCTCCACTCAGGTTATTCTATAGGGAGTTAACCTACATCCAGTACACCCACGTCACATTGCTTCCTCTTCTCCGGCTTGCAAATAAATCTGAAGGACAGAGTTGAAAGGAGAGGGAGAGAGAGAGGGGAAGAGGCCTGTGAGAGGTGGAGAGAGGGAGAACGAGAGTGGTAAGGTGGGAAGACAAGAGAGAGAGTATTGATTCCTTGATTCCCGTACCACTGCCAGTGAGTGCAGAGTGTCAAGATCTCCCGCCAGGAAAAACAAATCACAAGGCTGAAGTGATGGATGTGGCACTCCAGGATCCGGCGGTTTTGCCATCTGGATGGCCGACACTGTATATCAGCCTCATGCGCAGCAAATTAAATTTACATTTGGACGGCTTCCCCGGGCCTCACCCGGCACAGATGCACCAAAAACAGCCCTCCACCACAACTCCCTTAATGGGTTTGATCTATCATTTCCAGGTCTATTATGTAAAGATGATGTTGGTCCGTGTTCAGAATGTCAAAATGATGTTACCGTCACAATAAAATCGCATTATGTGCAGCCAAATGGATGTTAAGCAAAATGACATCACCTTTAATTTCCTTAAGATGAGTCAATACAAATCCAACTTGCAGATATGTTTGATGCACAAACATCAGTGAAATAATAGCACAAATTGAATAAAACCCCAAGTCCATCTTGGTTTTTGAGAGCTAATGCATCTCTTGCTCCATTTTCTTTTTTTATGTTGTGGCTGTCATATGAATGTATATCCTATACTATTAAACATTTAACTACATTATTATGGTGGAGAATTGAAAAATATTTGTACAAAAGCTGTACCAATGCGGTGCAAGGGTAAATATATAGCATCAGGTCATTCTGCTTAGCAGCACTCCATAGCCCAAAATCTAAAGTGGCCCTGAAGAGGCTGCCATGCTTAAATGAAATGACCTTTAACGCAGAGCTGATCAAATGGCCTGAAGCAAGACTATAAAAGAACATTGCAGTATAATGTTTTACAGTATACTTTTCTGGTCTCCTGTTTGCCCTTTCCCATTTTCCAAGAGGGTAAAATGTGTTGTACTTGGCAGGTGAGGAAGTGCACTGGAAACAGTCTAAAATGGATTTGGTATTAGACTAGACATGGCAGCAGAATAATAAGGCACCGTTACACATGGCATGGTTTTTGGTTTATTTTGGATGCTTATTTTGTAAAGGAGATACTGAATCACATTGAAAGAAATAAGAGAAAATATTGATTTAAACCTCTGCAGCTCTGCCCTTTGTTTTCCAATCTCTTTTTTAAGCTTTCATGGCTGGTTGTGCTCTAAATGTCAGAGGTGTTTTGTGATGGCTCTTAACAATCCCTTGCAGGGCTATGCAAAGACACATACAGCAGCACAAACTGAGCATGCAAGTTGACAATTGTGCTGTGAACTTTAGCCCTCGCTGTTCCTCAATAATCAGATCTCATTTCTGTAAGAATAGTGTTGCCTGGAAAGCTATGTAGCAGCTGCTACAGCGCCAGGCAGCGTGTGACCGTGTTGACAGATAGATCCAGCAGCCAAACAGCGTAGCTGTCTGCATTCACATCTCATCTGCCAAGCTTCACCTAACCCTCTGGAAATACCACTGCTGGTACTACTGAAAGGGGCCATCTCCCCCCATTGATGCAGCTAAGTATTTCATGTCCTAAACACCTTTCATGCCTCTCTCTTTTCAGACAACAGACGACTTGCTGGTGGCATCGGCCGAGTGTCCGAGCGACGACGAGGACATTGATCCCTGTGAGCCGAGCTCAGGTGGGTTAGGTTAGTCATCTTTTTTTATTCTACTTCTCTCTGGGTGTGTCAGTGTGTCTCTGTGTGTCATAGTCCACCCCCACCAAGACACTCTAGGCTAATACGCAGTGTTTAAATAAGCAGATTGGAGTTTTAGTTATAGTTTGAACATTTCTCTGAGGCAGAGTTGCTCCTCTTCTGTCCACCACAGACTGCATAATGCAGCAAGCTGGAGGCGATGCATCAGCTCTGTCTGGGAAGTTTCCATTCTGCCACACAGTGTGGGTTTACTGGTTCTTGTGCTTCAGTGTACAGGGACGCAAAATACAGATGCAGTAAAAAAAAAAAAAAGAATTAAATGAATAAATAAAAGGCAATGACTTTTTATCACATTCATTTATGACCATACTATTCACGGTCTTTTGATGTGTGCAGCCTAGCTGACTAGTTTACCTGGACAGCCTCAGGCTACAATGGACAGTCAGAGTTGAGGTCAGTTAATATCTTCAAGCAATAGTTCAACATTTTATGAAATATGCTAATTCAGTATGATCAACACCATTCTTATACTTGAGCTACATATGAAGCCAGTTAGCTTATCTTGACAGAGATTAGGCTGGTTTTTAATGGATTGAAATGCTTTGAACTGACCCCACCACCCACCCACATACACACACACACGCACTGAGATTTTTACCTCCCAAGACTAGTATTTTGAGAATTAAATGCATAACTTAAATTCCACACCACAAAGGATTTTTTAATGTGTCAAAGCAGCTGTTGTTACAATGTTTTAATTGTGCACCTATTCCGTCTTCAGCTTGTGGTATTTGTTAATGTGCAAACACAGGAGATCTCAGAAAGACAGAGCAATGCACAGTTGTAATTATCAAACCCACATGACTCCAACGTGTGATATTAAGGAGGGGAAACCCAGACAGGAGAGTGTGAGGGCTGATTTTGACACAAGTGTGTAGAGAGCCCCCACTGTTGTTAATTAAGTTCTACAGAGAGCGGTGGGAATTCATCCTGTTGTTTCTTATGTACTATTGTGCACGCAACATCTCGTAGAGTTTATGACTGTAAAATATCAGGTGTTTCTCTTCGCAACACAAACAAACATATTTCTGGTTTATGGTTGTAACAGCATGTTCCTTGAGCCCTGATCAATTTAAAACAAAGAGAAGCACATCTCCTGTCCCCAAAAGTGTAAACACCTCTGTTTTTATCAGCTTCGCTCTGACAAATTGGGATTGTAAATCTGTTTGTTCCCCGCAACACCGGCAAACTTTTAATCCCTTACCTTGCCATACATGGAAGGCAATTAAGTCTAACCCGAGCTCTCGCCTATGAATAGAAGGATTTTCAAATGCATTCTGAAGTGATGAGAAGCACAGAGAACAATTAAGTCCGGACCCAAGGCCCCCCACTCCATCTAGATGTGCTATCGATCAGTATGTGGTCATAAAACCTCCACTAAATTAATGTCTGCCCCGCAGCAAAGACTATCAACTTTCTAGTCTGTCTCCCTTCCTGTTCCTCTGGCCTTCCACCAGCAAGATCAGCTTTTGCCACAGTTACTCCCTTCCTATAACTCTCACACTGCACATTAGAGTGATATTCCCATCGGGCGGCATCACAATAGGTACGCCCAATGTACATCTGCTACCTCTGTCAAATGCCGCATACACGGGAGATCGGGCTGTGTACTGATTCACACTAGCAGCTTGCATTATGATATTTTTTGACAAGGGCATCTGCCAAAACATCAGTCGCGAACTGTGTGATGCTCAGGGACGCACACTCCCAGAGCAGAGTATCCCTCTCCTTCTGTGATCACTGAAGGGGATTTGACACCAGAGCTGCGGGCTCCCAGGGTGGCAGCTGTCTAACACCGTATCCTGATTAATATCTACATTCAGAACGATTCACACGCTCTGCCAAGCACTCACCACATCTCAGCCGGCGTTGCGGCGGGTAAAGAACTGGATACACCGTCGCCAATAAAGGAGTACTTTCTCGTGTTACAGCTCGGCCGACTCATTTTAATGACACCAATATTGCATATCATTTTTCAAGCAACACCTTGACAGTCTGCTCTGTCTGGCAACTCAAAAGCAGAGGGCAGAGGCACGCGCTTTTGATATCTCGCTTTCTCTCAACCTTGCGCCCGGGCTTTGCGGAACATGTATACGGTAGGATAATGCCGGTGCATAAGTGATCCCGTGAGACGAGCCTTGAAACAGGCTATTATGAGAGCCATCCGTGGCCCAAGGTCAGCTCTAGATCATCCTGTGTATCGCTGGAGTCTCGTCCCGCAGCAGCCCCTATCAGCCGCTGAGTGACATCAATCGGGTAAACTTACTTATTGCCATGCTTTATTTCTCTTACCTCCGGAAACCATGGAAAGCCAGCGGTACCGGCAGAGCTTATCACCCGGCAGGACCCAGATTAGATCATACTGCAGCAAATTGAATCCTCCCCCCCGGTACAGGAAACCACTGAGGAATACACAGCCCCATGATGCTGCAACACATCTGATCTGTAATGGGAGGCTGGTTCGGGGTGTGCGCATATACTCAGCAGCTGGGCTCTGACAACTGAATATCATTGTGACCACGATTACAGTCACACATTAATGCACCTATCTTCAAAATGGGTATTCCTATGTGAAAAAAATGATAAGTAAAATAAAATGTACCAGACGCTTTAGGCTCTATATGATGATGACACCTCACCTTCTCAGGCAGAAAAAAAAATACATGTATATTCTCTATAATGACCTAATATGTTTTTAAAGGCAGCTGTGAAGATATAGAAATATCATATAAATCCTGAAATTTGGCTAGAAAGAGTGCCTGAAAAATATATCCTCTCAAAGGCCAGGGTGACGTATTGTCCAATCATATGGAGAGAATATAGATGTGCAAAAATAGCCCCGCGAACAGTCCGTCGAGGTGGTGGCTGATGCTGATTTTCAAGTGCCAACCTCGGTTTTTATGGTGTAAGTTAATGGAACAGGTTGTTGCCGAGCCGCAGGGGGTCAGATGAAACGGATGTCTCTTACCTACCTGCTTCATTTCATCGGCGTCATGCAGGCTGTTGATGGAGGGCAGCTGCTGCACGGTGACCCATGTCCAAGGTTACATCCTGCAACTGCCTTTGTTGCTTGACATTTGTGGGGGTATTTTCTCCTTGGAGCGTTCTTGCTTTTGCTGGATTTGCCCAGATTAGTCAAATTCTTAATTCTTAATCTTTGGTTGTAATAAAAAAAGTTGAAATTAAGTAAAATTCTGTTAAAGGAATAGCTCAACTTTTGGGTAAATATGCTTTTGCATTTTCTAGCAGAGGGTTACATAAGAAGTTTGATTTCTTTTTCGTGTGTATGGTAAAAATCAAACTACCGCAGGCAACCACTCAGCTTACATTAGGGTGGGGAACAGCTAGCCTGGCTCTCTCCAACTGTTTAAATGCTGCAGGGATTTAACAAGTGAGGTGACCAGGACGTGGCAGCAGATGTTCAAAAGTTTTATTCTAACTGATGTTTTAGTTCATGGTCGATTGGTGTAATATATTTTTTAAAAGGAATACTCAGTGCATCACATTAAAATGATATGCCTTTAATTGTTACTGGAGAACATTACGTGCTATGCACCACGGTGAAAAAAAAAATTGAGAGAGCATGAGGAAGTTTGACTTCGGAATACACAGTGTGTCTCCTCTGAACTGTGAATTCTCTGATCATAGCCACTCCAGTTTTTTTTTTTTTTTCTGGTAAACGCACCTTTCTGCGTTTCATAAATAATCTCTCAGTGCTTTTATTCTCAGCTGCAGTGGCCCTTCACTGTGGATCGCCCATAGGCAGGTTAAGGTTAATCATATCCAGTTTCCTTGTCCCGCTATGCTCTCTCATCTTTTTCTGTCCTCGAGCACTCTGCAGTGACATTAGCAGCCACTAATGTCTTTGACATTTGTTTTAATAGATTTAATTTATGGGTGGGGAAACAATACATAGAGTAAACCAATAAATCAAACGGCAAATGAATATTCTCTTTATCCCTGATGGCCATGACTGGAATGCACCCAGCCAGGAGGGGGAAAAAAATTAGAGTAAATTATTGTTTTAAAAGTAGCTGTGAGATTAATGAAACATTAAGAGCACTGTGCTGGCTTAAGAGGTCACTGCCCACATTTAATAGGTTATTCAATCATACCCAGCTGGAACTCTGTGTGTGCTCAGTCCCTCCTTTGCAGAACACAGTGGCATGCTCTGTGCATGCCAACAGACCGCCGCTAGCAGAGAGAGTTGACAAATGAAAAACCCCTCTGAAGACAGGATGCCCACTGAATGTGATCAGAGCTCATGCCCATCAAGCAACGCTGATGACCTTCAAGCGCCGTGCATGCTCTTTTGCAAAACGTATTGCCCTTATTATTCCCTACGTTGCCAATTTATGCAGACAGTCTTATGGAATTTTGCCATTTTTGTTTCTCCGCACTCTTTCAGTGAGGATTATGCCACACAAGTCTTCTTTCTACATTCTATTTTAAATGAAGTGTGTTCTGAGAGAAAACAGGATTTCACACTCACTGTCAGTCTTTCTCTTTACTGATCCCGCCATATTTATATTTTCAATTATTTTTATTTTTCCACCACACATCTTTTGGGTGTGCTGACATTGATGCTAACACAATGTGTCTGCTCATAAGTCTAAGTAGGGCATGAAAGACTTTGCTTTCTCAAGGAAAGAAAAGAAGCCCAGCCAAAGGTCAGTTTTGGTAATGGTATAAGTAAGTAGGGCTTGGAAATATTACCCGACGATTCACAGCAGATCAATCAGTGAAATGTTTTCAGAAGATGCACTAAAATGCTATATTTTCTCCGTTGGCTTCTCCTTTAAGTAACAGTCTGAAATACCTCTGATTGAGCACTCACCGTCCTTTCTGAGCCAGAAAAATAGAATTTGTATCACATACATTGTCAACCATTATGTTGCTCTTTAAATGTGATGTAGTCTCCAGGAAAAGAAAAACAACTTATAGTCCTATGTGGCAGATGTATGCATTAAGCAGCCTGAGCACAATTGAATTAAAAAAATAAAGATAATTAAAAAAAGTGCTAATAATCATATCTATCACAATCAATAGCTATTTTTTGAGTCTCAAGCTTGATTGAAAGTTTTTCTGTTTTTCTGGATTTCAACTGCAGAGATATTGGGATAACGAACAAAAAGGAGTGCCTTCACACTTCATAGACACAGTTCACAGAACAGTTTGTGTCAAAGTGTTCAAAGAAAATAATAATAGTCTGAGTCTTCAGTATAGACCTGATTATCTGCTGTTCAGCTGTTAGGCAATCCTACCAACCCAATGGAAAGCTCCTGTGTGGCTATGCCCCCCCATATATGCCACAAATATAGACCCAAAGAACTTGTAACCTGACTCTTTGGGAATCTAATCAAGAGATGAACTCCACACTTCTGCCGTTCAGGCCGAGTAAGCTTAACCCTCTTCTTTCATCTCGCCTCTTTTAGTCGAACCCCTCCGGGCAAAGGCTTAAACTGCACCACACCTTTAACCGGGCTAATTCAAACACCTTTTAATAATTCTCACTTGGACCTCATTTCATGCTCACTCAGCTCTCTGTTCATCATCCGCCATCAGTGTGAGCAGAGCCACTTCAGACTCACACATGCATGCTGTCAGCAGGCAGACTGTCAGCATGTCACAAGTACAGGGTGGCTTGCATCACTTCTCGAGGACACTCAGATAATTAAAGAGGGAAGAGGGATTTAATAAGTGTTTTGGCTCTGCTGCGGTTGATACAGTGACCTGTCTGCACACTGATCCACAACTATATGACGACTCTGACAGCTTGTGATTATGGCTGGATATGTGAAGTAAGAAGATGGTATAACACTAATCTGGCTGAATAACAGCAATGTGTCACTGAGCATGCCAACTAAGCCCGGGTCGCTCAGAAGGCATCCCGCAGCTTCACCTCCCTCCGGCTTACAAAGATGCACAATGCGGTGCTCCTGTTTATCAACTGTTGCAGCCAAGTTCACCCAAAATCCCTTTAAAATTACCATCTCGCTAAAAATAGTTCTGTTATTTTGCCTGATGCATAAACTTGCCGTCGTACATCCATTTACAAAATGCATCGCCAGTGTGTACTCCCCAAAACAGTTTCGACCCATTACCATCACCAGTTAATGAAAGGTCAAGCCCGGTGTGTCCATTCAATATGCCCTAAGTAGTCCTGGTTGCTCCATTACCTCTCAACAAGCCTCATGCGCACCTGAAGCACCCTCCCACTCACACACACACCCCATCGCCCACGGCTCCACTCTCCCTGTTTTCCTTCATCCATGGCCCCCGTCAACCTGCTCACCCTGCTCCAAATTACCAAACAAATGAACCCTCTCGCCGGAGACAAATGAGGAAAAATAGTCTTTGAAGAGGACCATTTATTCAAATCCCGCCTGACAGTGTGGAATCTCTGATCCCATTCCTCTCCTCGAGGGCACGTGGCAAAAAGAAGTCAGGCAAAAAGAAGGGAAATCACATCAGGCATTTCACAGGCTTTCAAATGACAGGTTCCATTGCGCCGACGCTAATATCTCTGAGAGGCGAGCTCATGTATCCGTGCTCAAGAACCCAGGTAGAATTAAGAGAAAAGATGCTGTCAAATAAAGCCTGCATTAACCAGAACATTGAAGCCAAACCAATCTCGGTGTTCATGTCATTGCACCCTTCAGTGCCTCCCTGTATGGCGAATGCAATTCCTGGGCCAAGCTATTTAATTTTTTTCAAAACATTTATGGTTCAGGATTGTATATAAGATCATCTGCGCTTCTTTGTTTATGGTTTTCTTCCTGTACATCTTCCAGAGGAATCTCAGGAAAAATGATTTGTGACTAAATGGCTGAAGCATTAACTGTTGTCCTTGTGAATAAAACCGCAAGGACTTTATGATGGTCTGGATGCGATACTGTAATTTAAGTCTCGCTCTGGGATGAGACGGAGAGGAGAAAGTTATTCTGGCAGGTTTTACACAACTGCAATCCTTCAAAAGTTAACCCCCCTGAGTTTACCTCTATCGCTTCACAAGTGCACCCCCGCTATGCCGCCACGAAGCTAGGCGCCACTTTAAGGTCATTTTCCCCATGTCTAATTTTACCCTTGGGTACGCTCGAGTAGAGCGCATAAGAGCAGCCATCATTTTAAACACTTGTTTCAGGCGCTATTTCTTTCTCAGTTTATGTGCCTCCATTCCGAGGTGATGGAGTGCTAATGAACAGACGGGCAGATGCATTTTGACTGAGGTGTTATGAGGCTTTCTCGAAGGCCCCGCGTCTGCCTCGTTGCATCGCCTGAACCCACCTCGAGGTAAAGCAGGGCAGGGTGCACAGCCAGACTCATGGGTAACAAATGAGCCACATCATCAGGTGTATCGGTTAATCGCAGGGACCAGGAAAGATCCCCGCGTGCCATCGGGGTGATGCTTGATAGACACTAGATGAGACTGCATACAAGCTAATGAGCTGTAATGAATGCTAATCTTTTTGGACAAAACGTGGCTGTGTCAGCAAAGTGCTAAATGTGGCGTTAATCCCTTAAGCAGTGGTCACTACCCAGCTTTCTTTGCTAAGCTACTTGATTAGACTTTCCAGCCGAAGATTAGATTTTTGGCCACAATCTTTCTTTGCGAACGCCAACTTTATTTTTCTGCATTTCAAGTAATGAAAGAAAAACATGTGGTCATTGGATTGAGGGTTTTCCAGCTCCAAAATCTGCGCGAGCACAGCCTGTGGGGAGCCAATCAACAGATCTAGGCATGAGGAAATAACAAAGCCCAGACGTGGAGGTGTTAGATCACAGAGGGAAGAACAACACACCATGGTAGTGTTATCACATGACTCACTCCTGATATAGCCGACTGCCTCCTGCACCCCTCCGACGTTACCTTGCTGTAGGAGCCGGGCCGAGGTACATACAACCCCCGAGTGCCACATGGAGAGCCCTCCCCTCCATCAACCTGCCACGTTATCTACACTTTCAACTTTTTGACCCCGAACAAAGGATAGATAGCAAATATGAAAGTAACTCACCATCGATGCCCGCACAATGGCTTGCTGGGGAAGAGCCGTGTCAACCAGTGGCTCTTGCCCACAAGGCGAGAGCATTCTTCACACCTGTCTGCAAGGATAAGTGGGCTTGTCACAAGCAGAGCTAATCTGTTGCAACGCTCAGTCACACTCAATCCCCCAGTGGTACTCTCCGCTTGTCCTTGAATGTCTGCTGGCATTGGAAGCATACTTGGGCCGCTGATCAGTCTAACCATGGTGGAAAACATGTCAATGAACAGGCAGCAGCATCTCCCCTTCTGGCAGAAAGCCTAGAGAACTTTTGCCCTTTACAGTTTACACTTTTTTATGCCCTTTAATCTATCTATCTGTCTATCTATCTATCTGTCTATCTGTCTATCTGTCTAGTATTACTCCATTGAAAGCAACATGCATCTGAATGCTGTGATTTCACTTAAGAAGACAAGTGAATGCAATCAAAAAAAGTGCTTTATCTCCGAAGCCATCAACACTGAGTGTGAGACACAAGAGAGAGAGAGCTATCAGGGACATAAGGAGCGCCGTATTACAGCTTGGACGGCATTCAGAAAATGAAGTGGCCTCGCTGATGTGCAATCACCTCCCTATTCTATGGTGGAAATAATCCCCAAAAGTGTTGCATGCTCTCAGTGTTATGCAACATTTAAAGTTCATTATTGTGCAAAAATGGGATAAAAACAATCGTAACAGTAATTAGTGTGAAGCAGATGGAAAATGGGGAAGGATGTGTGATGTTTGCAAATTGTTTTATTTCAATTTCTTCACTATAAATCACTCATATTAAACATTTTTGTCGACTGTTATGAAATTCAGGGTGTTTTAGATCTCCAGGCAGTGAAAATGCATCCTTGCATTTCAGGCAGGCCTTGGTTTTCATTCATTTCCATGGAATGAAAATTAAATGGCAGGCTCTTGCCTTATCCATCAATGGGAACATCAAGTGTGCATTAATCTTTGTCAGAGAGGCTTTATCTTTGCAGAACATAAAGCGGTGCAGGCTTCTGGCATTTTCAAGCAGCAATAATGTAACACTGACAAAGTCCAAAGTAGTATTGATGTTCACAGCGATCCACTAAATTTAAGAGTGTTTCAAGACTCTGTGAATAATATCATATTGCAAGGAAATCAATGGATGTCTGGGAAAAATTCACCTAAAAATCTATATCGAATTAGCTTGGTTTGCAGAGGCGTTAGCTGTGATATAAAGTTAATGTGATTCATTTTAAATAGGGAAAAACACGAGGAACCATTGGCACGGTCGCTCTAATTGGATTTGCAAGAGCTGGTTATATTTACTGTAATCTGAAGGACAGGCACACCTTCACCGAAAAATCCCAAAGAACTGTCTCGCATTTATTTTGTGCTTGTTCGACATTGAGAAGCTGCCACAAAAAGTAGCATGTGGGCTGGGATGTGCTGTATCATCTTATTAATTCTGCCTGTCCTTCACGGATCAGGAAGAAACAACCTCTTTATACAACAAGAACAAGAGCTGCCCTCTTTGCTCACGCTTGGAGAAGTTAGTCTATCATAAAATACGGATTTGATGAGATGAGACAAGGCGATTACGATGAACTTAAATAGCGGCAAAATTTTGTTGTCCACGTCTTTTCCTTTTGATGTAAGACAGAATTAGAGAGTTTGTCTCCTCTGTGGATCCTGACTTCTAGCTTAGAAACCGGGTTACTCATGTGGAGATATTACTCCACAAAGATCAAAGGGTTGACATAATGAAGAGACAATGTCTTGGCTTTTGTTTTAGAGTGAAATTTCTCTTTAAAGTCGGTTCAGTATCAAAGCTGAAGAATTGCAATTATTTTCAAAACCCAAAATGCTCCGGTAAAAAAAGTAGGGAGAAAAAATGGGACAGTAAAATGGGGCACGATGAACGACACATATCAAATATATTTCAATAAATATCAAAGTCACGTTTAAGTGAAATGTAAAAATGTCACACCAGTCACCGTAAATCCATCCATCCATCCATTATCTACACCGCTTATCTTCTCACATTGTCATGGTGTTGCTGGAGCCAATCGTAGCCGACTTTTGGTGAGAGGCAGGCTATATCCTGATGTGGTCACACTCACATCTAAGAGCAACTTAAACCCTCCTTTTAATCTGACAAAAAACACACAGGCACACAGAAAACATGCTAACTGCGCACAAGGGCCCACTCGATCACTGTGTTTTTAGGTGGCAGTGCTAGCCACCGTGGCACTGTGGCACTCAGATCATTGAAAATGTAAAATTAAATTAAAGATTTGGGTGGAGATCTTTTGACTATGAAGGCCATGCAATATGAGTCACATCATTTTCCTACTCATTAAACCATTCAGTTGAGCCCAGTGGATGCAGGCTTGGTAACACTGGAAGAGAACTTTTTTTGCACATTGGGATGTTTCATCATAGTGACCGAGGTGATCACTTCTCTATTGTTTTGTATTGACCCTCGTCCCCTTAAATTAAGCCAGATTGAGCCAAATCATACCAAAATGCTTCTCACCTATATTGAGAAATCTACATTTATTATATTCCACCACTGAACTAGACTAAAAATGAATTTATGTAGGTAGACCTTCAAATGCAAACAACAAACCATTGAGTGTGACAGAACCCACAACAAAACACACATTAAATATAGCTTAAACCTGCTTACATACTAGTATAGCACTTCTTTATACTATACAAACTTCACTGATCATTAACAGTAACATAATTGCATTTATTGAACTAATATAGTATATACTAAAACTATAAAAGGACTTTATATTGCTGCTCAATATTAAATAAATATGTTACCCTGTACGACCACAAAGTATTTTATTAGGAGGACTTTTAACATGCCAACTCTCCCACCGTTTTATCATGTGCTTGGGTCTTATGTCAACATATCTGCAGCACTCCTAATATAACGAAAGAATAATAATGTGGCCCATAGCAATAAACGCCTATGAGATGAGGAAACAATAAAAATGAATTCCGAAAGACCATCTTAAAGGCCATTTACAGGAAGCAACAAAATGGTCCATATACCACTCCCGCTCACTGTAATCGTGTTTCAGCACTGTGTGGCCATGGGACAAGGTGCAGCAGCAGAGCTTTACATAAATGTCCAGTCAACACAGAGGAAATACTTTAGACCCACATGTCAACACAGCTATTTGTGCTTCTGTTATCGCTCGTGGTTTGTCCGGTGCAAATGCAAATCGAAGCGTAACATCTTCACGTCGACATAACTGCGATCTCAACGCAGCTGAAAAATCCCTCCAATTTTGTCTCTCTTTTTTTTCTCTTTTTTTTTTTTCGCCCCAATCCAGTCAAACCAGAGTGCTTTCATTTCCAAATGTTAGTGTTGAGTGTTTGGATTTTCACAAATGCAACAAAGAGGGCTTAAGCAGAAATGATGACTGCTACAAAAACACACAGAGAGATGTGCCAGGAGGACTGAATAATATCAGGGGGCTGACGTGTTTTCAGAATATGCTCCATTGAATGGCACCATTTCAGAACAGAAGTGGGGACAGCCTTTGGCAAAATCTGCTGAGTCAATTGAAGAATTGTTTCTCTCTGAAAGATTTATTTTCACAGACTATGCGATGCAGTCGTGCCACTCGAATATACAGTGAATGCTGGAGATGTGGCCCGCTCATTCATGACTGTGCTGTAAAACATGTAATGAGCTGTGAGCTTTCAACGGTGCCGCTTAATGAATCATTGACACGTTAGTCTTCTTGTCAGCTTCGCTTCTGAATTTAGCTAATCTCTCGATCCGGCAGCATCTCACCTTAAATCTCCCACATGCAAACAGTTACCGTCCATTGAAAGTGAGTAAGATAATGTTCAGCAGGATTTAAAATGCTGACATGCAGTAGGCTAGACAGGTAAAGTGGCATGTACTGTATAAAAATGTCCAGCTCTTACATTTATTGAAAAGTCTCATGGGTGCTTTTATTTTACCAGGATTCTGGTGTGAATGACTGTGTAATTACAGTATAATTTCTAAAGTAATTCTGCATTCTGTGGCAAACAAAGACAGAAAAAGTAGTCTTTAAGAGCATTACAAGAAAAATCCACATGGAGATTTTGGTATCTTGTTTGACCTGAGGGTAATTTTTTACCATTTCGGCCTGCATATCAGTGAGATTGTTAAAGGCTTTGATTCTACTTTGGCATCAACCTATTTAAGTTAGAGGGAGTATTTCAAATAGGACCCTCCCATCCTGACCATTGCAACGCCATTTTGTTTAGTATCATAACTGATGTCTGTTGTTGCTTGTTGTCTCCTCACTGTGTAAGTGCATGCTCTTCTTTTAGGACAGAAAGTCAATGCTATCAAGCAACATCTGCTTTTAGCCTCAGCCAGCTTGAGGCATGTCTTTACGGCCATTCAGCTGTGATATCGATTCACACATGCAGAGAAGAAATGCATTCATTCACCACCATAAATCTAGTTAAAGTGAAAATTGTATAAGTGTAAAGGATGGCGAGCTCAGTTCACCTGTGGTAATCACCTCTCTGTTTCTCTTGCAGCCAGTCCCACTGGAGCGGGGCCGAAGGGTTACCCGGGCACGTCCGAGGTCTTCCGGGAGTCCAGCAGCACGACGGGCATGGTGGTCGGCATCGTAGCAGCGGCGGCGCTGTGTATTCTCATCCTGCTGTACGCCATGTACAAATACCGGAACAGAGACGAGGGTTCGTACCATGTGGACGAGAGCCGCAACTACATCAGCAACTCGGCGCAGTCCAACGGCACCGTTGTCAAGGAGAAACCAGTCAACACCGCAAAAACCTCAAGCAAGAACAAGAAGAACAAGGACAAGGAGTATTACGTGTGATTGTCAAAGCTTTGGTCTATGTCGGGCCAGCTCAAACACTGATCGAAAAAACAAAACAGGACATCAACACGTGTACAGTATGATAACAAAGATGAACATTATTTAGTCATTTTTTCCTATAAGACAATGCTCCGAAAAAGTCAAAATGAAAAATGAAAAAATAACTTTGTTTAGACTCGAGACAGTGGAAAAGATTTACTGTCCAGAAAGAGACGGAAAAATGGCTCTGGCAACCAGTTGCAAATAAACTGAACACATATCTAACATGTCAACCAAACAACATTAACCCATCTGTGACTTGCTTCCTCGGCCTTGATAATGTGGTCTGACTCCTTGTTTCTGGTAAACAGAGGAGCACAGATGCACTTTGCGAAGGGGGAGATTCAGCATTACAAACTTTAGTGTTTTCATTTACATTGCCTGTGTTTGTGTTGTTGAGACTTTTTTTCTACAGAAAAATGACACAATGCATAAATAAATACATACATAAAATACGCCAAACATTTACCGTGGATGACAAGAAAAAAAAATAAAAACAAATCAGGTGACGGTGGACTCAGAGAGGAAAAAAAAAAAAGCCCGATGGACGTCCGAGGAATCAGCCAAAGTACTCACAGAAAAGGCAGTGATGGCCGGCAATGACTAATATCTGGCTGACTGAGCTGAGCTGCCGCTGTGCAAAGATGAGAATGGATGGCAGTTTCTCTTGAAAGACTATGTTTTAAAAGAAGAATATGTCCATTGTGCCAGTAAGAAATCTGGAGGCCTTCGTTTTCACATCATGTGAACTCAAAGGAGGGAGTTTCCTCAGAATCGTGAGGGTGTCTCAAAAAGTGATCAATCGGGAGCCATGCACGCAAAATTATCTTATTACAGTACATATGTTTATATACAGTACAACCACATCTATATGTGCTTTCTGGACTGTGACAAAGTGGTGTTTTATAGCCTGTTGTATAGATGATGCAAACTATAACTGCTCCTCAGCCATTTTGGAATAAAACTTTAAAAAAATGGACAAAAAGAAGACATAAGTGTTATTAAGTGTTGCTAGACATAGAAGATTTTATGAAGACATCTGCATTTTTTTTCTTTTTCAGTTGGATGATAATTTGATTCTCCCCTGTTTTTACATGTGTTCCTATATAGTTTTTATACAAATGCCAACCTGAGATAGATGATCCCAGACCAGTAGTAGCCTAACCGTTCCCAAAAACTGCACAAGGCGTGGATAGCGTGGCATGACAACTTGTGTGGCTCTCTTTCAAGGATACTGGTAGAATCACTGCCTTCCCTGACTTACATGAGTGAGAATGAAGACCAAGAACATGAGCGATGATGATGATGATGATGATGATGATGATGATGATGATGATGGATGACGATGGCAATGATTAAGATAAATTAACTTGCTGTGTGTGTTTCCAAGTGGTATTATAAGATTGTCTAATGTGTGCTTGGGCTGATGCAAAATCAGAGGAGAATAGCTCAAATAAGTCTCCGTTTCAACTGTTCTGTGTTTGTTCTGTCATTCTGTCAGTCAATTCTGCTTTCCAGAGACCTGTACTTGGAATGAGTATGAGGAAAATGACCATGAACTATAAATGATGATTATAAATTCTCTTTGTTTGCTGATCTTTTATTTCTTCTTGGGTGTTTTTATTTTCAATTGTAACCCTTCTTGTACCCCACGTAAAAAAAAAAGATAAAAAAAATAGTTTTGAAAAATCAGATGAATAAAATATTACCTAAGTGAACTTAAAGCAGTCTATTGACAAAATGTATCAGAGAAACATGCAGGTATTATGATTTTCATTTTGTCATTAAAAGAGTACCCCACCAATTTAGCATTGCACTGCTATAACATTGTCTGAGTCGTGATGGACAGTTTTCTCTTAGAAAAAAAAAAAAACACATTATTCTCCTTTATCTGGTGCCTACATTGCCCACAATGCAATTCTCACTTTTTCACACTACCAGTTTTTGTTCCTTTTCAAACTTCAAACTCTTCAGTCCCAACTGATTCCCCTTGGAGTTGAAAAAAAAACTAAAAAAATCTCTTTTTTTTCACAGTATGCAGCAGTACTGTGCAAAATCAGTTCTGCTTTAAGATTTGAGCTGAGCTGGTTCATCTCTGTTTTTGTATAATGTGGGCTGCTGCTCTTATGTTCAAACCATCACATCCATTTATGTATTGTATGAATCATAGCGCATGCTGAAAAATCTACCAATCCAGATGATCTGTCACATGCCTACGAAGAAGCTTGGTAAATTTTACAGACAGGCTATCAAGAGATTTGCTGTCTGAAAGCTTTAAATATTGTATTTATTTACCCCGGCAGTACGTTGAAATGAAATAAAAATAACTGTATGAAATCAAGTAAAATGTAGATTTTAAGACATTTTCAGGGCATTTTAAAGGACTTTTAAAGACATTCTTCCGTATAAAAGTGAAGGCAACTTTCCAGGCACCATGTTAGTTTTTATCCTTAGATAAACTGTGTGCTCCTTATCAGATAAGGCATCGCCCCAAATTAACACTGAGCACTGAGCTATTACTTGACTTTAAATTGAAGTCAGGGACTCTCACTCTCACAGTTGGAATTCTACCCTGAAGTTAAGTGAAAGTCTGACCAAAGGTTCAGTACTTGACAGTGAAGCATCACTCGACACGTACAGTAAAAACCCTCAAGAGTAAAAGCAGAGACAAATGTTGCAGAAATTGTTACTTGAAACATTACGTCTCACTTTACGGCCAAATTCTTGGTTTGATTTTTAGATCCTACACGTGAACAGGGATAAAAGCACAAAGGTGTGACGAAGTATGAGCTGCATTTAAACCCACACAGCAAACAGATGGTTCCTCAAGAGAGGCCACCTGACTGAAACAGATCTCCATAAGCTGCTCCAGCAGATTTCTAATGTATAATGTGGTATATTGCTGATCTCCATATGGAAATCCTCATTTCAGTAGGATGACTCTTGCCCAAGGACACTTGAGCAGGGTAGGTGCTCACTAACACAATATCACACATTACACTGTGTTAACACTAAAAATAGCGGCGTTAAAAAAAAAAAAGTTTTCACCTTGGTTTGGTGTGAGGATTGCAAGACAAGTAATGATGAACAATGCAGGAAGTCCGGTGTAAAGAGTCTGAAAATGTTTTTTTCTTTTCTTTTTAACAGACAGATCTCATGTGAATTTAACAAGACTTATTCTAACTTCGACAGAAAATTGTAATAAGCTGATTGAAAAAATACATTTACAGGACTTTAAGTAATACAGCCATCAGTTAAATGGTTTCTCCAAAAGCACTTTTTGAGACAGGACACATGAATAAAAACTGATTCGTTTTTGCCATGTAGAAATGTGTTATCGATCATTTATCAGTTAAACTTCTATCAACACTGATAATAAACAAAAGAGTACCGTACGAATGTGGCATGCTATGATGTAATCAAACAAACCAGGATAAAACTAGACAGACCGTGGGTTAGTAGAGGCTCTGTTTGAACTAAGGTAGAATAAACACCGTACGTATCAGAGAATACCAATATTTTGAGGCAGTAATATCAACCACAACAAGTTGACAAACGTTACAGACCAGAGTCACAAAAACAATTTTAAGAGTGAAATTCATAAAGTGAACAACTTTATCTGTGGTGGTCACCCTTATGATGCAGCTATTACACAACAGGAGTGCTTGTTAGGCACAGTGAGTACAAGGGGAAGATTCCTTTGACAATTCTATGCACATGAATGAGAGTTTTTCCTTACCGTAAATAGATAACATGGGACATCAAACTATTTTAGACTAATAATCATCATTTGGTATAAACCCAATTACGCACAGTCCATTAAGAAAAGTGAACTCAGATGAGGAAAATATCCATGAAACATATATGAATGCACCACATTTAAAAGATATAATCATTTCTGTATAACCCCAATGAAGGACAATTAAAATAATGAAAATTAAACAAGACACAGTCAGATCATAAGGATTTGGGATCTGATCTCAGGCCAGGGAAAGAGCCAGGCTCTTATGGGGAACTGGCACACCAAATTGCTCAAATGATGTAAAAGTAAATGGATGCTGTTTGTACTTTGACCTCATTCACACCTCATTGTCCCATGAGGGCCACTGAGGTCACATGGCGGTCATGCGACAGTCATCAGATTGCCAACGATGAACTGTGTGAACCGCCGCGAAATCACTTGAGAAAAGATGTGAGAACGCCGATTTAAGTTGCCTGTAAGTGGTCGCAGATCCACCGACATCCCACCCCCGCCTCCTCCCGCTCAGTCCAAGGACAGTCAGCCCACTTTCACGTACTGTATGTAACATTCCTCGCTCCTGTTTCTTCTGAGCTTTGAAAACCTTGAGAATGCCATGTATGGAATAAATATGTTATTTATGTTGTTCACTGCAGATCATCTTTTCCAGGAAGATTTGTGCTTCCTTGACTTCTGTCTTGACGTCTTCGCACAGCATCTAAACCGAGGGCTGCTGTTCAAAGTTCAAAGCTCTCATTCAAAGCTCTCGTTTCTCCGTCGTCCACGTGGCAGCATTGAGAGCATGCTTGGAGACTCCAGTGGACCAACACTTTTGTACATTAAGTAGGTTGTGTTCAGGGAAGGTCGAGCAGGGCAAATACCTGATCTGGGCTGAGATCCATTCTGCTCCTGGCTCTGTTATGCTGTAGAAACCTTTTTTTTTTCATGGTCAACTTCCTCAATGGTGGCCAGTACACCTCACGATGTGATAGGACTCCATGTTTTTACCTGTGTCTAGCTCTTTGCTGAAAAGACAGTGCAGTAAGTTGCTATCAGTGTCCCACTCCAGCTGTTATAACTGTTCTATGATCTCTTTCCAATAGATGACACTGTAGTGGATTTTTGTCCTTTTTTTATACAGTTTTTATGTGGATCTCTCAGGAGTCACTTAAGAGTTATAGCACTGGCTGCTTTGTCGATGGTTCGCCTTCCTCTATCCAGCTGTAGGATGTGATATTCTGGCCCTGGCCAGTCGATGTCAGAGCCCTCTTCCGTTGAATGGCCAGGTTGCAAAGGGGTGATTTTGTGCTGGAAAAGGCAGCTGAGACCTGAGCAGCGCCTCCTCCGCTATGCTGACGCCACAGAGAGCCGACTCTGCTGCTATGTTAGGACTTGCCACCGGTGCGTTTAACCTCTTGGCTACCAATTCTCTCTCTGTCTGAGTAAGTTACCGCTCTGAGCGCTTCGTTAGCCACTTTGCTTGATGTCAGCCGGCGTCACACCGTTGTCCTTCCACTTCCAGGTTTACTCCCCGCTCCGTCGGCACTACTGAACTGTGACAGTAAAGTGCTGGGCTTTGTTGTTTTTCTGTCCTTAAACACGCTGCGTTGGGCTACAAGTCGGTGTCTGTGCAGTGTTGTGAATTGAGAAAATCTCTCTGATCTCAGCGGGGATCTTTATCAGCAACGTCTGGATCATCTTGTCACGCCTCTGCTTTCAGGGTATCAGTGGTGACTAAAAAAAAGTTTGACTCGTTTAGTCATTTATTCATGTTACTCAGCTTCCTGTTTGCTTTTATAGTGAAGCCCGAGCTTGATGCACCACTCTTGTCCAGAATGAATTAGCTCAACAACTACAGGATGAATTGGCATGAAATACAGTGCAGACATTCATGTCTCTCTCAGGATGAATTACACCCACTTTGGTAACTCACTGACTAATCATCTTGCATCATCATCAGCTCAGATGTTTTCTTTGCCAGGTAATTAAGGCCCGAGCAACAAAGGGCACCAATGGCAGTGCGAGGCCCTATTGAAATTCAAATGTTTTTTTTGTTTTTTTTCCTGGTTTTTATAATTCTGCTCCTAAACAAATTGCCTTTTTGATGCCCTGAAGGTGCTTGAAAATGCATGAAATTTTATGCACCTCCCAAAGTCAGACATAATTTTTTTTGTTTTTTGAGTCTTGGACATAGGCATCTAAAAATGACTCAACAGCGCCACCTATATGCATGTTTTTAGAGAGTTTGCGTTGGCCATGGTTTGACCTAAGCATATGAAAGTCAGAGGGCTTATGTAGCTTGCCAAGATACATAAAAAGCCTCTTGGAGCCAAAAATCACATTTTGGCATGGTTTGGGCCATTTCCTCGCCTCGTACTGGAACGAACGCCTCCTAGAGCTTTGATCAGATCATCTTCAAGTTTGTATGCTGTAGGATGTAGGGTGACATTAAATTGTGAGGCTTTTTCATTTTCATCGAACGGTGGCAAAGTTCGCTGTTTCACCATGAAACAGGAAGCAGCTGCTGATGGGCTTGTGCTGCTCAGAAATTCACAAAATTTGCCAAATTAATCAGAAGTGGTAAAATCCCACTAGAAATATCGGTCTCAGGACTGTGTATGATAAAATCCGTCCATTGCGCCCCCTAAAAAGATTCAACGAAGCAGTCAGCATTAAACATTTCAGCTACATGTTTGAACTTCGGCTTTAATTTAATTTAGAATTGTAATGTTTCTATCAGCTTCTTCTATCTTTGTGCCTCTATACGTTGTTATCCTTTCGTAATCTGCCATTTTTTTGAGAATGTTTTTGTATGCCAGCACTATTTTTAAGATTTTATGAGCACTGTATTTTCCATGAGTGTCAATGTGTGTTTTAAATATTGCTAGTAGATTCAGTTTATTCGCCTGAATCACAACAAATTGGCAAAGCTGTCTACTTACCATGAATATTGTCATTTCATTCTTATGTAGCGTACAGTATATTCTCATGACATGACAGTCAGAGCCTGTGCGAGTGTTTTGGAGGCTGAGCAGATCATTCTTCATATATGTTGAGCTTCTGAGATGAGGGGAAGGAGCGTTGCACGCCGTCAGCAGGAATCTGTCAGTATGCATTCATGGAGAACTTTAAGAGAGAGGATTTTTTTTCACTCATCTTTTTTTATGTTTAGAACCTCCGCATTGACTTGAGGACTACGTCTTCTTCTTCCTCTCAGTAACGGGACATTGCAGGCACACTCTGTTGATGCGTCAGCGTCCTCTGCAACGAAAAGCACGAGAATGGATGTTTGCCCTTACAAACAATGCAAGGACCTGCTTATCACAACCTTGCTCTACTCTCTTGGTGAAATATCCACCACAAAGTTTAGAGTTTCAGATAATGGGCCCTGGCAATTTTGGTTGCATTAGACATTCTTAATGATGTCATTTTAATGTTGCATTCCTTAATTTGCTCTCAGTAGGTCGATGGTGCACTTTTGTTCTTTTTTAGTAGCCAGCAACTCACTCAAGCCTTTTCTCCTCGTGGGGCACACTGAATCTGCTGTACACAAATATCAGAGAATAATGAAATAACAATAACAAGCCCACAGCTTTATTTCACCACGCATCGCCTATGCCAATAGACGAAAACTCATAGGGTGGGGAGATATTTTTAGAAACATGCTTATCCTTTCCTCTCTTCCCTCCTCCCCTGCATCTCTCACTCTCACACACAATGTCTTTGTCCCTGTCTTTTGCATTCATCTTATGCCATTTCCCCTCTCTCACTCAGGCTCTTTGCTTCTATCTCAGCTGGATATACCAGACGTCTCTTTAATTCGACACACTAATGTAATTCGCCTTCTCTATAATCATCCATTTTCCTGTTTTCATGCCCTCTCCCCGAACTTGAGACACGTCTTGTGGATTCTATTTCACAGCAGTACACCAGACTACATCAGTTTCCATTTCATTTATTCAGTATTTGTTTAGAAACCCCATGCTGGTCTGCTATGAATCAACATTGCTTAATAGAAGCTACTCGGGCTGACCAGGTTAAAGTAGATATAATTACGCATGGCTCTGAAGGTACAATTTAGTGTTCTGAATCAAATGAAAATGAATTAGAGTTCATGCAGCAAAAGTGCTAAGTCAAAAGTGTTAGGACGAAATTAATAAGGTGCATTCATCTCACGGGCACACAATCTAAAAACAGTGTGCTCACCCAGAACGTTCTTTCCATCGGCAAGCATCCATTTACTGAGGCTGCCAAGCCACAAAACAACTTCTAGCTTTCATTATGGTTTGAAGCAGTGTTTTCTTTTTCTTTAAAAAAAAAGTTACTGGGCGTGCGCACATTCAGTTTGTAAATGTTGAAATTCCAGCTGTTCTATTATACTTAATTACTAAATCATTTCGTGGTGATTGGGGTTGTTTCTCATTTCCAGCATTGCTGATCACTTTCCAGATTTCATTACATTAAGAGATGTTGTATGGTGTTTGTCACCCTTTTTCTTCCTCGCAAATTTCTTTAAATAATTCAGCTTGAATAGTGTTATTTTCTAAGTAAAGAGGGTAACAGAAATTCAAAGTTATGTTTCACTGTTTTCACTTTATTTTATTTTTATTTCTTGAAATGTTTCGGTTTTGTATGTGAGTTGGAAGGTGTGGGAATGTGACTCACAAAAGTCATGTCCCAATGAGACCTCAGAGAAACCTGATTGGGTATTGGATATTTCTGCCGTGGAAAGAGGAGCGATAAGGGCAGCAGAACATTGCCATAAAATATTTGCTCTCAAAGTCACACATGAATAAAAAATTTAACTGAAAAAAAAGTTTGAAAATCAAATGCATTTTTGATAACTAAATGAGACAAAAGGATGTCTCGAAAGTAATCTCAACATCTTGAAGTACAACCCATTAACAATACAGGATAGAAAAAGATGAGAAAAAAGTCATTTGTTTCTTCAAAGCTGAAATGGTATTATGCTAATTTTAAATGAATTATCCTTTATTGGCTAAAATTATCATAAATATCATACTTGTAAGCTTGTTTGTTTTATATTGAACACCATTTTTTCTGCAGCATAAAGCTTCTTATTTACTTTTCATGTTGCATATTTTAATCAATTGCCTGATATTATCAGGTATAAAACACCTCAGATCACCATTAGACAGAATCTGAACTTTCATTTAAATCTAATATAATGAACAATATGTAGATAATGTCTGGCTGTGCTAATTGTGTTTTATTATTATAGGTTAGTGGGAGCAGGTAAAAATAAATCCCACAGAACAGCGTTAATTACAAAGCAACTCTTTCCTTATATATATAATATGCCTATTTTTAAAGTTCGGGGATGCTACATGGTTGTGGGTCCTCTGAGGAGGGATTATTTCCCTTGTGCGTACGACACCTTTAACACATTTTAATTGCAGCACGAGTGAGAATATGTGAACCACTCTCAGTCAGAACTCCTGGCAATGGTGCTGCTGCCTCCGTCCTGTCAGCGTTGAGCCCCGAGTGGAGGGGTTAAGGTTGGAGCTCCAGGCCAAACCCAGCAGTCGAGAGCCCGCCCTCAGGAGGGGGAGTCAACATGGCAAGGGCACCAAACACATTCAGGATGCATAGGTGCCATTTATCATGGTTGACAACTGCACCTCTCAGTGCCATTTGGGTTTATTACCGGTACATTTCTCCCCACATAATGATGTTTTCCTTAGCACTTGTCCTCTGAGACCAGCTTCAATGAAAAACTGCAGCGGAAACATCAAGGTGACAGTTTTCCCTCTTTTTTCTCTTTCATGTGAAGTTTGCTTCACATGACTTCTAAGGACATGGAAATAAAACAAAAAGAGGAGGTTGAGTTTCTTAGTTTAGCTACAAGTTTGAGGACATACAGTACCTGAGGATTTTCAGCTGCATATCAGCATTCATGCAGCAGGGCCTTTAATACCCACACACATTGGTATTCAGACCGCACTCATATTTGGTGAATCAAATCCTTTCAAAAAGCTGCACAACAAGGTTTGGGTTTCCCCAAATAGCTATGTGCTTGAAAGTGCTCAGGAATTTTGCCGCACAATAACTACTTTGGAAAAACGATTTGAACGAAAAATGGAATACTCCAAATCCCAGTAGGTATATCAGCAAGCATCATCGGCAAACATCGCAAAGAGGTGTTACAGCTGCAGCCACATTACCTATATCTGCTCCCTCAACTTCTATTACTAGCTAGTTGTGTCCTTCCCAGAAATACTTTTTCCATTTGACTCTTGGCTGAATGTGACTGGAGTAAAGTAATATCACTATTTGCTGCTAACTACTGGGTCGACAGAGGATAGAAGATAAACATTGCATAATATAGTGTAAGCATGTCTATTTATAACAATATTTAATTGAGTTCTTCACTTGCTTTATGAGCAAGATGTCTTAATGGCCTAACAATATGTCTTGTTGCTACATTGCATTATTTACAGGGGATTTCTGTCAGGGGAAGAGATCACCTCCTCTTGTCTGTAATAAAATCAGTGATTCAGCTTCTGTATATTTGCCCACAATATTGAATCTATAAGAAGTTACTTGGGCGGTTGATATTTATCATGTTGAAACTGAAACTTGAGTTTTGCAGATTCTTTCAATTGTTTGGAAGATTTTTTTATTCATTACTGCTCTATTATTAGGTATGAAATAGGTGCAAATGTGACTCCCTGGGAAACAGTATTGACACAGTATGGATTATCCATTAACTTTTTAGAGTAACATGAACAACTGTGATGAGTCAGCAATTGACACATCCATTCTGATTTGATATCAAACCTGCGGACCAAATTATTGATTAAGCACCACGAACTACCAAGGACACAACAACATTTACACTACCCACATTATAAATTAAGCACAACAAGCATCACCATAAATCATTAATAGCAGCCTCAAGCTATTCTGATGGTTGGCTGCCAAAATCAGAGCAAAGCTGATGTTGCAGAAATGTGTAACACAGAAATATCGTACAATTACTACTGATGAGAATGTAGCTAGACTTCATTTATCAACCTGCAAAGTGATATGAGTATAAACATAATGAGGACATACAATGACTCTGAGGAAGCATCTCTGCGAATAAAACAAACAAAGCTGCGTGCCTTGATTTAATGTTATCATGCCTGAACAGACACTCATGAATTGAAGAATGCTTTATTTAAAGTGTGTGTATTTCTCAGGATGTGTCGGAATAAAATAAGCTGAGGATTCTTCGGCTGCACTTGTCCAAGTTAAGCAAGAGTTTTCATGAAGGGGTTATGCGATGCACAAAGCTCCTTTCCCAAAAAGTTTCCAGAGTCACCAGTGAAGTCTTTTCTTCACATGGAGCTGACGGGCCGAGGTTTTTGAACAACATTTCTAATGTAAAATGAAATTTTAGAGAGCTGCAGCAGGAAGAAGAACAGCACGGGTCATAATGCAAATAGACTCATCCTGCATATCTATTGTCTTATCTGTAGAGCATATGCACTTTATCTTTGTCAGCCAACTTCTAATCATAGCCTTAGAGGAAGGATCTCATTAGCACAAGTCACATTCCCTTTGCCTGCGAGATGGAGCCGATCATTATCTTTGTTGTGGTGATGGTGATGGTAGTGGTGGTGAAGATGATGAACAACTGATTGATTTGCGCCAGCGGGTGCGATCTTTGTACGGAGAATTAAATATGCTCTTTCAAATGAAATTTATTTTCTGCTACTGGGATCCATCATAATGCTGAGATCAATATTTAATATCCTCAGATCAATGTTACGTGACGTTTTAGTTTGCATCGGTCCTGTCAGTATTCCATAGTAATATTGAGCAATAGTGAAAGATTCAGACGAGGGCCAGTATTGTGAATCTACTGTACTTATGTCATAGGGAAGATTTCTCCCCTTTGACTTTCTTTAAGTTACATGTGCTTGCTTTTCACTTCCTGTTGTCAGTATTACCTTTGATTATGGCCTGTTGAAAAATATGTGCAAAAATACTGTGCATGGAAAAAAAGAGCAAAACATCCCCTTCCATTTTTACTTGATGAGTTGATTATTGCTTTAATTGACCATTCAATAAGCTGTATAGCTTAGCAACTGTTACTATGAGTGCATCAGGCCTGCCAAGTTTCCTTCACCTGCTGAAATAGTTCTGAGTAAGAACAACACTTTTGATGTTAATGCACCACACTTGGTATTGCAAAACTATGGAGGATTTGTCTTATTCTTAGCATTTACAAAACCAAAACAGTGTGGAAAATGGATTAGATTGTGTGCCTTCCTCAATGTATTCTGTAAAGTTAGCATGGCCATCTCGTTAGCCTGCTGCCCAAAGTGGTCACCCAGCAGTTTATTTCCAAAGGGGCAATTAGCTGACTAATTCTTATTCAAATTTGGCTCTGGTTATGGCACAAGGATCTAGTATTAGCTGCAAATAGTCCAGAATCAGAGACAGTTAAGAGTTGAGGACCAGCTTTTCATATTACTGCAAATATGGAGTGATAAACCTATTTTATACCACACTGGGCTGGCATTGCAGACGTAACGAAAAATGACAATGTATTCCTTAAATCTTGACATAAATACAGGACCTAAATTATCTCTTGTATATATTGAGAGGTTAGTGTGTTTTGAGAGAATGGTCATAGGAATATTGGTGAGGAAAGGGTGGGCAATTGATCAGTAATGTGCCTTCAAGTTCAAATGAAATCCAAGCCCTCGCTTCCTGTGGTTTTTTTATTGTCCAGGACAAGGTCACAATTTATTATTTATCTTGGGAAAGAAGTGTATTCTTGTGGCTGATGCCTTCATAATTGAGTCTTCACCGCCTGAAACATAAAGGCAAGGCCATTTTATATCACTGGTTTAATAGGATGCTCAGCTACACTCTCCTCTGTCTTTAAAATAAGCAGCGCAGAGCACAGATATGCTGTCAACATTGCACTGACTCACCATAATTATAGCAAGGTCCCCCTATTCACAAGTGCATCCTCATGTGACTGCAGTCATCTTCGCCTCAGTCAGCTGCACAATATGTACAGCACGGCATACAAATCAGCGAACAGCACATTGACTCTTTCACTTGTGCGATCTGTGTTGGGGTGTTGCTGTATGAAAACAACGTTCCCAGGTTGTTGATATTCAGCAGAGATATAGCACATTTTACACAGTTATTTAATTTTCAACAGCAGGGAATATATTCCTAAATACAGAATTTCATTTGTTTTGAGAGTTCCATTCAAAATGATGATAACATCAACAAAACATTTCAGATTGGGAGTGTAATTATTTTCAATAGAATAACAGCAAATCAAACCTATTTGAGGCACACAGGACCTTGGGATCATATTATTTTGAGTGCAAATTACTTGAACTCTTGCCAGTTTCCTCAGCATTGTTTCATTTGAGTTAAATTATTGTCTGCCAGTGTTATACAGAAATGACTACACTTCACATTAGTACGTATGACTTTTCTATTGCATTTATGGAATTTTATTCCATTATACACTTTAATTGCATAATTAAAGAAGCTAACTGTCAAACATTTCACCATCTATATATACTATATGTGACAAATAAACACAAACTTTAGGTATATCTACGATCTTCTGGCAATTATGCAGTTAAATCTATAATTTGCTCTTTGTTTTCCAGGAGGTAGTGACCTGCCACAGAAATCCGTGGGTGGATGTCTCTCATGGATGTGCTTATAAGCATCTTTTACAAGTGTTCTTGGCCCTGGGGACTATAGTGACCAAAGGCTCCATATGGCACTGCATAATTAAATCTGCTGACTCAGGCATGTGCACATCTGCAAGAACAAGGAGACAGCCTGATCTGTGGAGCCTCATCAGTTCCTGCAACAGATATGAATCTCTGTGCAGCTCCAGACGAGCTGTGACACGTCAGACTGCTCTAAGTCGCAGTGCTGGAGCGAGACGAGTGACAGGAATGTGTCACAGTAAATGATTATCACACTGAAAACACATATTGTATCATTTTCATTATAGAACATAAAATAACAGCTTCATCGTTTATCACGTTTGTGTTTCTGTTTTCGTTTACTCCGTCTCAGATATAAGCAGGAGGAGACTCTGCTGACTATTTTTTTGTGGTATCACATGAACACAGATACTGATGAAGAATTTTATACTATCTGGGAATAATAAGGATTATAAGAACATTCACATAATGTATTATCAAAAAAGAGAGAGCTGCTATAAGCTACAACCAGATTCAGGGTGGTTAGTTAATACCCATCTTATTAGCTGGGCTCATTAATTTTAATGTATATAACTATTTGCTTTTTTAACAATAATGCAAAAGTCCCTCTTCTTATCTATCTTTGTACTATAGTCTAATTCATGGGGTTATTGAGCTCTGGAGAAATCCAAGCACACACTGGTAAGGAAAGGACAATTCAGTGGCACAATTCAGTACATGATGTCAGCAGTGCTGCTGTGCTCTGACCACACAGGCTTTACTGCAGCACCTGGGTACAGTCTGACGGCTGTCTAGGTCCAAGGCATAACATTACCCCGCTCAGCCTGGTATTTTCAGGTTTTGGCCATCTCATTTTATTCAAACAGACATCTATGGAGAAGTGCGTTGTGGGCTAAACCCATGGTGATCATGCCTTTCACTATGGCTTCTTGTGTGAGCTAGTTGCTGTATATGAAAGAGATTACAAGTGCATACATATTTATATCATCTGTGTTTAGTGTCTAAGTAAAAAAAAAAGCTTTACACCATGACCTCAGCTGCGTGAACAGAAGGCTGCATGTCAGTCAAGCAGTAACAAAAATATTCACAAACTGAAACGTTTTTAGACAGATTAGTTGATGTTGTTGTGAAGCAGTACAGTACTGGAGAGTGTGACTGACTGACCTGCTAAAATCTTCAAATGTAGTTTCTTCATAGGCAACAAGAGCAGTTTCTAAGCGTAGGAGTGTGATCGCAGAAAAAATGAATGCTATTTACATTATTTTTTATTTATTAGAATTGCATTTAATGTACCATATTTTATTAAGTTACAGTACTTAATCAGAATCATCTGTGTTGTTGGGCAACTATGTGCACACATAAGGAATTTAACTCCAGTTTTACATCATTCTCCATGTGCTGTACTTAAGATAACTTACAGGAACATTGAAACAGACACACAGCTAAAAAAAAAAAAGAAAAGGCACAACCGAGCTGACCAAAGAAAGGTCAGCTTAAACATAGAACTGTTATGAAGGACATAAGAACAGGTCCCTGTATAAAAAGAAATAAGGACCAACAACATATAATCTCTGTGTAGAAAGGCATATGGTCTGGTGGTCTGGAAACAAAACAAAAACAAAAAAAATTGCCCAAATGAGAGTTAATAGCTGAATATTTCAAAAAAATATTTTGTCAGTTAGCTTCTTTACCTGAGGTGGGAGCTCAGCAAGAGTTCAATTGAAATATCAGGGGGAAAAAAAGACAGAAATAGCAGCAAAGCAACACATACAGGAGACAGACAGTAAAAAAATAAAAGCGTAGAACCAGGAATGTTGTATTTTTTGTTGCAGATTTTCTTGCACCCGGTGTCTGCTTCCTCTACACCTGCGGTGGCTTCATGGATGCTGGTTACATTAGCCTCGGGCTAG
Organism: Terapon puta; assembly: GCA_028564955.1. NCBI lineage: Eukaryota > Metazoa > Chordata > Actinopteri > Centrarchiformes > Terapontidae > Terapon > Terapon puta. The sequence goes on along the minus strand of JAOXYL010000039.1, from coordinate 8,815,079 downwards.
AGGCTGTTTCATTCCAGACAGCTCATCAAGATGAGTGACAAGTGTGGGGGCGGGAACTTGACCAGCTGAGGAGGAGGAGGGCAGGACTAACAATACATTTTCTACCTCAAAGTGAAAACTTGCATGTTGTAGCTATAACTTGGAAACCACTGTCACAGGAAAAAAAAAAGAAAATCTCTTCCTGCCTGGTGGAGCTCCAAAGTAGGTGACAGACCACAGCCAGCAGTTCTTTCACTTTCTCAACTACATCTATGTTGGTTCTCTTCATTCAGAACCACCTCTGATCTAAATTTTGTTTCGTAAAATGCGCCTCCCCTATAAATCCTACCCACGTTTAAAATCAGTCAGCAGCTTTCATGAATGGCTCGAGTTTAACGTACACGGCAGATCCCTTGAATTGGCTGGCTCACTGAACAGATGGAACAGAGAGCTACAAATCAGAGGAAGTCTGCGGCTGACTCCACAGTCGGCGCTCTCACCTACGTTTTGAAGCATCATGTCGCAAGAGACGAGTCATTCAAAGAAAAGGCCAGGCTCTTGTTTTCCATCCTTTATTTTTTGTTTCAAGGATCAATATCTTTGCACCAAATTCTGTAAGACTCGCCATTGATCAAATACCGCCTCCTCTTTTCATGCTCCCGAGCCGGCCGCTCTCGCTGCGAGTCAGGAGAGCGACGCTGTACTTTTGTTTCCAGCTCGAGAGCGTTTTTCTGTACCTGCTCTGCTGTATGAAAGTCACTTCGCCACAAATGCAGTAAGGGCCATGTATCCCTGTGATATGTGCATACAGTTTTCAGTTGTCAGGGTTATTTGTGTTACTTCAGAACGACCGGGTGCGGGTAACATCTGCTCTGAATGGCTGCCAGGGAATGTAGGCCGTCAGGTGAGGGCTGTTTCGACAATCTTATGTACTTCGGTTGAAACAGCAGCGTTCACGGCGGAGGGGTGCAGCAACTCATCCTCTCTTTCTGCCTTTCTGTGACATCAGTTGATCTGAATGCACCCTTATCGGCCTCGCAGCCCCACCTTTGGACTTGCTTAGATCAACGAGGTCCCTCTGATCTTGACCTGTAGAGGTGGATAACTGCAGAGGAGCAACAATAAATTGCCTCCCGTGTGCAGCACTAACTTGTTTATATCTGTTGGGCCCTCAGCGCTGTTTGGGGACAAGACAGCAATGTGTGTGTGTGCACTGGTGTGCGTGTGTGTTTGTGTGAGTGTGCGTGTTGCCGGGGTGGTGCATTGGGGTCACTGTGCAATTTAGCGAGACGCGAACTGCAGCCAACAAAAAAAATAAAAAAATCGAGAGAGAGAGAAAGAGAGGGGGAGAGAGAAAGAGGGAGAAAACAAAATGAAGGTGGCAAGTGCCATCTCAGCATTTTCGCATTGCTATGTTTTACATTTTTGCCAAAACAGGGAGAGCGGAGGATGTCAACAACGCTGACAACTGTTTGCTTGACAGATTCACTAGAGGAAACTGTAAAAGAAGGGGAGGCAGCTCTTCATCTCATCACGCGGCATAGCGGCCCTGTCACATTTACAATACAGTCCAGAATGTAATGGAGTGCTGTGTTTGCAAAGAGGACATGGTGGCACTCGCTTATTGCTTCTCATCATAGTGCTGCATTGCCGGGCAATTAAAAAGCCATCAGCGGACTCCCAGCTGATTACCTACAGTGTCATCTAACCTTGTTGTTGATATTAAATAAAGCACTTGTCTGTACCGAGCAAAAGCATATTCTCCACGCGCTTTATGCCAGCGACTGGACCGGGACCATATGCTGCTCTTTATTACAGCGCAGTCATTACTGTGATGCAAATGGACGTTGGTGCAAAGGGAGAGGAAAGTAGCATGTTTACCCACTGTTCATATTAAAGCGTATTTTTCAGAGAGCACAAGAACGGCAGTAATCGTAGGTTAGCGCCGGTGGGGAAACAGTAAGTGAAGCATGCGTGAGATATGATGGCGCCTGTTCACAGTCCATACCTATTATACATATCAATACAGCATTATTACTCCATCACGTAGCCATTAATATGGCCGATTATTATTTCAGCAGCAACAATACAATTGTGCAATTGGATAAGTAAATTGTTTTTGTAATCGCCTTTTGTAATATCAAATTGAAGTTATTATCCAAACCTTTCCACTTCCCTCAGCACCAGAGTCACTGTCATCATAATTAGTCCTTTTTCTCCGAGTTGGTTGAAAATACTTAAATGAGAAAAGTCAGGAAAATATGGCAAGGTTGAAATGTTTTTAATAACTGGATTTGATCAAGGATGACGAAAAACAACCGAAACTACTGTATGTGATTGTTCACAGAAGAGGGTGTTGAGTTATTGTGATTTCTTTCTTCTTTTTTTTTAAGGCAGATAGTTGAGGTGAGACAGAAATGTTACATGAATAATGTCAAAATCTGCTGCTTTCAAAAGTAGGAACAATGGGTGAGTAACGCATTTATTCACATGAGCAATCCATTTCATATTCATGTGATGAGCAGATCTGATAAGAAACCTGACTGCGCTTTGACTTTCCAGCAAATGTCAGACCTGGTTTGACTGTTTTTAGAGAAGGATGGAGCCACTGACCGCTTACAGCGTCCTCAAAATTAATTTACGATGAGAGGGACTTCAAAGATCGCTGGCTGCACACTGCACTGTTACATCACAGGTTCCTCTGTCATCGGGAAACCCAATTTCTATGTGAAATTACACCCCCGTTACCAGCTGTGAGACAATTTGTGCTTTTTTTGGGGGGGAGAGGGGATTTAATAAAATTCTGGTGTTGTGTAAAGATGTATGAATACTCTCTGCATACAGGAGGTGATTAATCAACGCTCAGCCTGAACCTACAAAACCACATTTTAAACTGAAGGAAAAGAACTCTCTGTGAGAGAAAGTTAGACCTCTCCTCAGCTAACCACTTGGGTGACTTAAGTTTATGTTCAACACACTGATTTCACACACAATATTGGTTTTGAAGTGCTTGAAGTTTGCTATCATTCAGGACAATGAGAGGACAGACCACAGAAATGCTTGGATCTACTGAAACTGCAGCGATGTTATTCTTTAACCAGTTTTACGGCCATTCTTTCAGGAAATTTTCCTCCCTCAGATGAGACTGTATTATTTCTCTTTATGTCACCACCTTTCAAAGCCCCGGTGCTCTTATCAGAGGCAGAGTGCTGATGGAGCAGCCGGGCTCCTCGCTGCTGTTGGGCAGCAGAATTAGTTTGGTTCCACTGAATAATGAAGTAGAATATGTGTACCCAGTGTTCTAATTAAAACCCATGGTCATTCATCTATCTAATTGATACAATGCCTTGCAGTATAATTTTGTCCCAAATGTACCATTCCAGTCTGTGTTCCCGGCTCGCTGAGCCTCTGCTGAGCAGAACGGCTCCGTGCCAAACATACATGGGATGAGCCAACAGCGACTTCTCATCACACTCTCTCTTATACCCACTCACAGACATATGTGCACTTACACACATGAAAACAAAATACAGAGAGACACACAAATAAGAAAAAAATTAGATCTGCCGCCACCATCTTTGTTGTTAAGACACAAAAAGATGTCAATTTGTAAAATTGGCTGTTCAATAAAAGCCTTCCCCAAAAAGTGACTGTCCAATCAGAGCTTAGAAACTGTAATTAGGCACATTGCCTGCCTACTTTTGTATTTCAGCACATGGTGAGGAGGTATGCACATCACATAATTCACTTATTCAAATAACAAATAACTTATTCTCAACAGTGGAGGTTTTTTTTAAAACTTTAGAAACCAAAAACAATACAACAAACATGTAAGAAATGGATTAAACAGTGAGCTTATCTAGTCTGGCCTGGATATCAGATAATTATGTAAACAGACATAAATCTGTTATTTCTTTCAAAACCAAAAACAGACAAATGAAACAGTCTAATTTTGGTTTCTGCAAATTCCTTATTTCATTTTTCATTTGAGACAGACGGAATAAATGTGGACAGACAAGAAGTGGAAGTGAAATGTAAAAAAAATCAATGTAGAAGCCAAGAGGGACGAATATGTAACTTTCAGTATAGATGGGGATGAGAAGCCTGCCTATGTTCATTTCTGTATTACACTGACGTCCCATTGTTTCACAAATTAATACAAAGTTACTGTGGTAAATCTGCCACTGTTTTCAATTTAAACTCCACAAGGACTTAGGACAGATACATTTTTTTCTTTATTATATACAACAAATAAGCCCTTTATATACAAAATGTTGCCTGTGACAAAATATTGAAGCGAACATCACCCACTGCTGTTCAGTTCTGCTCTCTCAGCCCCAGAAAAATGAGAATAGTGACACATTTTCAGCACGGTGGTGACAAGCCTGATGCCTCCCCGGAGGAAGAAAGTCTAAAAATACCCCAAAATATCTAAAAAATATCAGGGGAGTTTTATGTAGAAATATACTGTGAATACTAAAATGTATGTTGTATAATATGTAGAATATACTGTATACACATATGTACATATGTGTATGTACACACGCACCCACAGACATATATGTATATATATATACATACAGAGAGAAAGAGAGAGAGAGAGAGAGAGAGAGCACGTTCATCTATGTATTATGTGCTCTCATCCTGGACATTTTGTGATCTCTGATGAAATGAAAACTCTTTGGAGCCAGGCTGGGTCCATTTTCATGAATTATGTATAAAACATGTCGATTATGCATTTTTTATAACATATCATTTAGAGATAAGAAGATGGCGCAGAGAGCGGTAGAGTGGTAGGAAGGAGCTGACACCTTAAGTGACGTTTTGTGTCGGCGCTGTAATCAGGGATTCAGGATTATTCCAGTGCCTTTCAGAGTTTTGCTCATTTTTGGCCTTTTTTTAAATACAAGAATGCGTTTCTGTCCTCACAGCAAATGGAGGGGAAATGTATCAGCGACATAAATGTATCCTCTTTTGCACCAGTAAGCACAGCAGCAGAGAGCGCTCAAATAATAAAGCCCGTGCAGTACATTTCTTCGGTCTAATAAGGGCGCACATTGAGGTTGAGCACGAGGCTTAAATTAGATCCAATATATTTCTCCTGGGAAAACTGCCACACGTGATAATGTGGTAATGATGGATAATGTGCAGTAACATGTATTTTCTTAAATACTAATTTCTCTGCGAAAATTGCAATGTCACTTCTGCTGTGCAGTTTGTTATAGGTTAAGGCAAATGTACAAAGTGAAGCCAAAAATGAGGGAAAGACTTCAAGCGTCACTGACACTGACTGTCATTGTGGGGCCAGCATTGTGGATAATTGTGTTTATTTACAGTACATAAAACTCTAGATTTGTGCTCCTTCTCCTGCACTAAAATAAAACTACCTTTGGATTAATGCCCCCTCCTTGTTCATTTGAGGCAACAATAATTAATGAATGTTATGTATGCCACACTTTATGCAAAATAATAAAGCAAAACAGAAGTACATGAGGTGGCAGCTGTTGGCCATTAAGAACCTATTTATGGCACACCTTAGAGCTCCAGAAGGACTTACTTGCATCTATTTTTTTGCCAGACTGGAATCTGTCTTACATTTATAATGAAGGGTGTGCTGTACATGAACCTTAATAGATGAATTAGCACACAACTTGTTTAACCTGGTTGCATTATGTCTCTACACGCAGTATCCCCGGCACTTGTTCCACATTTAAAATAATATAATGAGATGCAAGAAGTGTAATAATGCCATTACCTGTCGGAGACAGTGCTGCTTTCTATGGCTTCAAAATTGCACAGGAAACCATTGCAGCAGTCTGAAATGCCATAACAGGGACTCAACTATTGTCCCTGAGGAGCTCAATGTGTCTGTTTCCTAAGCAATGGAGCAATAAGAGCTGCAGTTCCTCCACCGTTACATTAGCAGGGGTAAACTTTTAGAAATGCTCACTTTAGCTACAGTGTCTGCAGAGTTAAGGCAGCAGTAAAGCTTGACCTTGCACAATAAATACGTGTGTTTCAATCCCTACTTTTAATTACCTTTAAGGAGAAAACAAGGCAAAACTCCAATTGCAGGAGTTCTTAATATCTTGGTAAACAATACAACTGTGGATTTTGTGTTGTCATCCCTAATATCTTTATTATAATCCTGATTTACCACAACACACCTTTTGAGCAGTGGTGGAAAGTAACTAATTACATTTACCTTGCCATTCTTGACATACGTACAATTTTGAGGTAATTTTCTGCTACTGTCTACCTCTTCTCCTCTAAATTTCAGAGGCAAAATATTGTACCATTTACTGCATTTATTTGACAGCTTTAGTCTCGAGTTACTTTTGAGATTAAAAATGTCAGAGTTCAAACATTAATGTAAAAATAATCATAATAAAATACTGTGTTAAACATGTCCTGAGGCCTCGTGTCAAGGTCAGATTTCTTTAGTTAGTTAGCAGTTCTACAAGTTCTGTGTGACATTTCCACCGACTTCACCTCTTTCATTAAAGAGACGAGCAACTTGAGAAGAGTCCAGAAAAAGGAATATGAAAATTATGTTTTGTTTTTATTTTTCCTTTCTTTTTTTTCTTTCCTCTCCTGATCCCTCAGATTGATGAGATGGTCCTTTAGAGGAGACAGACCCCTCGGTTGGTAAACACTGGACTATCTATATATAGCAGTTCAAACTAGCTCCATCTCCACCAGCTTCAGTGGTAAAGCTTTAGTACATTTAGCCTAAATTTTTTCTGTCTTACATACATAGGATTTTGTGTTTTTCCGTGTATGTATTAGTGATTTTACTTAAATAAGAGATCTGTTTCCACTGCTTGTGAAACCACACCCCCACACTAGTAGAAAATAGTTTAAATTACATGTAACTCTTTATCAGCCATGGCAATAATACTTTAAGTTCTTTGCCGCAGTTCATTTGTTCACAGCCTATATAACCATTTTACAATCCAATTTAAATGCATGATAGTACACATCATGTTGTAAATCTAAAAAGTGCTGACTGACTGTGCCGTATCCCTTGTCATGATCAGTTTACCCAGGAGGCTTCCTCAGTCGATACACTGTTTCTGTGGGAACAGTGATAAAATGATAATGATGATGGTGAAACATGGAATGAATACTACTAATAATAATTAAGAAGAAAGTGGGGCATGAATGCCTAATGGAAGCCGGTTTGATTCAGTGGTTGTTCATTCACCGTGGAGTTAGTTAGTTATAATATATAGATTGTCTGAATGTTCTCAAACTTTTCTGAACTGGATAAAAGTGTGACTGCTCTTGCTTGCTCGATTCATCAGCAGCAGCGGCTTGTCTTTTACTGGTCAATAAGGCATATTTTACGAGCATCAGCAAAGGCAATTTATTTCAAATTATTGGCTCAGTCATGCAACTATCAAACAGGGCAGCTGCCATTTGGATAGATTTAACACATCAGTTGATAATCCAGGGATCCTTTCGCAAATATTGACACAGAGGCACGTGTGAATAAGAATATTCAGCATATTAAAAGTAACATCTGTCAGTCATTGCAGGGTCCCAGGCAGTGATGGTGTTTAGCCTAAAGATATCTCCTGGTAGGTAGTCTTTGCTCAATTCCACTGTACAAATACACAAATTTGTTCAATTGCCCATGATGCACATCTCATCTCTTTCATCTTTTAAATGTCACTGTATTATAAGCAATGCTCATGTTGATGTGCACTCATAAATCACTTGTAGCCAGAGGTGGCCTAAAAGCTAACATGCTGCTTTGGGGTTAGGTAGCGACTCATCCATAATTTCCCAGGATGCAGGGTGAGGGGTGTGGGCAAGGGAGGTTGCTCCTGCTAAAATGCCCCGCGCTGCAGGGGGCACATGTTTACTGACAGCCCCACAGAGGCTGCGAACAATCACCTGCTACCACACGTTCCTTTAGGGGCCATGCTGTTACATTAATGCATGGGGCTTCATCTCATTATTCATAGCTGCTTGACTCCAGGGGAAACTGTTCGGATGGGGCCACTACAGTAACAAATGGATACTGGGTCATCTTTAGCATTCCAGGTGGTATCAAGCCAAAGGGAACTTGGCCCACAGAGAGAGCGCGCCGTAGCTTTGTGTCATGCAAAATGGAAAGCATGTTTAAATTTAGCCTAAAATGTACTGATTACAATATAATGAATATGCCCAAGTTTAATGTGCTTACCTTGTCTCTTTGCCTTCCTTGACTGAGAGAGACTGTCTGGAAGTAAGAATAGTCATCCATGACAGCAATTAAAATGTCAAAATGTATTATGAATAAAAACCCATAAATCAATACAAAAAAATTGCAATTCAGGACTTCAGAGGCACCTTCAAGGACACTCATTTGAAAAGCATAGCAGGTCAATAATTAGGCCCTCTCCAGTAGTCTTGAAATGCAAATAAAAAGTATTGATACATGCCTGAGCATGTCAATACTGATAAAGAAGTAGCTTAAAGATGCACATGTTAGGTAGCTGATAAACAGTGTTTGGCAGCAGTGCATTATTAAGATGATGTGATGGGGTATTTTTTTCAGTGAGGATCCCACTGATCACTCTGCAGTTAATAATCACACAAAACAACATTCGCCGTGTCAACTTGTTCACTAAGGGAGATTTAGTTTATATCATTTCCATTTTTTTGTTCAGCAGCGCTTTGACGCGTTAGCTTGGCTGGAACAGTCTGGACGTGTGGACGGGCTGTTCTTTCTACCAAAAACAGAAGAAATGTCACTCCCAGTAAGTCCACATATTAATAATTTTGTGCAGTAATAATTTTGGAGGCTTGCTGAACCCCTCAGATTCATGACCTGGCTCGGGGGGGAATGTGACCACGCAGAAAAGATCAGTCGACGTGTAATTTATTATAACTGAGGTTAACTCAAAGTAACAATGGCATGCGTGGGCCCCGCAGTGATTGCAGCATGTCGGACGTGTGGGCTGACGTGCTGCGGAGGTGTCAGAAAGTGCAAAAGGAAGTAATGCATTCTGTTAAAGGAGAGGGAACAGAGAGAACACACGCGCTGGGTTCCAGGTGAGCTTCATCAGCTGACGACCCTCCAAAATAATGGCCAAAATAATGCCTGCAACATCACTTGTTTTCATGTTTTATATTTCTGCAAGTGATGACAATAGAATATGCGACATGTGGGTGTGGAGATTTTTGAGCTGTTTTAAAGACACCTTCGACTGAGGTGTGCTGAGTAACAAAAGTAGCAAAAGTGCGAAAGTAATTATTCTTTCCCGTTAAGCACATTGATGTTTATACCTCTTCGATGAGTTGTGAAGTAAGTTGCCTCGCAGTGCTAATAAATGCCGAGCCCCTTTGTGAAACCACACACATTTACACAGCACTGTGGTGTGGAATGATTGAAGGCTGCAGCCCCGGCTCTCGCTGTCCTGAAAGGCTTCTTTCTTTGCAACATCAAAGTGGAAACTATGCAAAATGAGCTTATAGAACGAAGAGAGAAAAAAAAAAAAGGAAACACAGGCGGAGAGAATCAGGTTGAATATAATGTCCATACCCTCTAACTTCAGCTTCATTGATATTATACGAGTGGAGTGAGGACTTCAAAGGGAGGCTGGGTTGGATCGATGCTGCAGATTCCAGGGTATTATGTTGACTCTTGCAGCTGGCATCAACAACTCAAAGGAAGAAAGGAGTGATCCTTCCTTCTCTGTCCCTCTCACTGACATAACAGACTTTTTCACTCCTCACTTCTTGCTTAAACTCTCTGGTAATTCTGTAAAAAGTCCTTTATCTTTTATCTGCGGCAGTCACAGAGCATCTGTGGAGTCTAATGAAAAGCCAGAAACATACATGGGTTAGTACGGTGCATCTGCAGCTGTTGTTCTCATCCTGGTCGAAAAAAAAAAGAGCCTTAAGCGCAACAGGATGTGCAAACGCAGGGGTGTATTTTGCTCGCTCGTAGCACAGGATGGCTTCTTTACTGTCAAAGAGATATGCTGTTTTTTTTTTTTTTTTTGTCGTGTTTTATTTTCTTGTAGAATTTGGAGTGGAGGCTTTGGCTCGTGTGTAGGTGCTGTGATCTATTTTGATTTTGTGACATGTGAAGGAGGAGGTGTGACATCCTAACAATACAGCGGGAAAACAGAAGGCAACACAAAACAAAAGAAAAGGAAAAAAATGCTTCAAAAGTTACCGTATATGAAGAAAAGAATGGTTTCTGACATTTAAAGAGAGCATTTGTTTTCGCTTGCGGAGTTATTACAGAGTTTGATTCGAATCCGTTCATTTTTTTTTCTTTTATTGTTATTACAGTGAGTAGGAAGATTCCTCACCTTATAGATCTCTGCGACTTCTGAAATGTTTTTCCTCGTAACCAAATGTGATGCAGCCTCATCAACACTGCAGTCAGTTGTTTTGTTTTGACTGATTATGTAAAGAGTTTGAGGAGACCCTCTAAATGGTAGGCATTTTAAAAGGTGCTGAAAACAGTTTGAAAATAAAAATAACTGTATTTCTTTTCAAAAACAAACTGCATTCATCACTATAACACAGTATTGCTGGCTCTGCGAGGGGAAAGGCACGGAAACTGGAAACGGCGTAACGGCCCTCTAGCTTCCTGAAGAGACGGTGTGAAATAGAAAAGCGACTCCACATCCTGAAATGATATTTATAAATCACAGGAGCGTGTTGGCAGAAAATTCCGAGAATGGATTGAATCAATGCGCACGCTCTGCAAACCAAACATCCTCGACACAGAGTGCACGGCTTTTGTTTGAGGCAGTCATCAGCAGGATATGATGTGATCAAATGTGATTATGTTCTTCCAAAATTCTATTTATTTATTTAATTTTTTTTTTTTTGCTGTGTTTCGGTCTTCTGTTTACCTGCTTGCAGCTTCATCTTAAGTGAGTTTTTCTGTTTTTGGGATTCAGCACGCATTATTACTACAAAGAAAATTCCCCAGGTTTTTATCGACAAAAGAAAAAACAAATAAAAAAAAAAAGTACTCCCTTACATTTTTAACTCTAAAGACATTGTTTTGTGTTACCGGAAATGTAAGCTCGAGCAAACAAATGCGCCTGCTCTTACATGATGTTACAAATACTGTGTTTTCCTACTTCACAAAGAAACACTCAAGGACACACAGCACTTACAAGCCGGCGAGGAAATCCCAGTGCAGCTTCAAGGGAAAAGTTTCTGACAGGTTTATTGGGGGACCTGGATGTGAGCCCAAGGGTTCCTGGGAACTGCTTAATACAAGATTGTTAGAGCGCGCGGATGAACTCTTTGACGCAGAGTCTGGAGCCAAGAAAAGCCAAGCCCTCCGAGATAAGAGCGGAGCCGTGTTACAGTGGTGAATATTTTAACACATCATATCAAGATAATTCTTTTTATCTGTCTCACTCTTTTCACGCGTGGACAGAATCCATTTAGGAGGTGTGCCCCCTCAAAGTGCTTGTGGTGGCATCAAAGTCAAAGTCTGGTCTGATGGTAAAGCTCGGCACAAAGTGCATCTCCCCGCTGAGGTATTCTGCACTTTTATCTGTCTTTTGTATGGTCGCTCTGTCTTTAATAGTCTAAGCACTCTGCCTTTAGTCCTCTGGATTTATGAGTGCCTTTAAGGGCCCTTTCAGTCCCAATATGAATATTGTAGGCCAGGTGTGCTGCTTAAGGTACTTAAGCAATTAAAGACATGAGAGCAGAGCACATATTTACCTTAGAAAAAACGAATATATTTAGCATGTATAATTGGCTTCGTGCAAAGCCGGCTGCTTAAATATTCAGTGGTTATACTAATGAGTGTCACCACAAGAGAATCACAGTGCGAGGTGTAACAAAAAAGCCTCGGGCATTCTGTTCACCCGCTTATTAATAACTGTGATCAGGGTATTGGACTAAATATGGTCCTACTTTGTTCTCCAAAAAAAACAACACCTTAAAAATGATATCGAACATCTCTCTTCCTTCGTGGGAATTGTGGATAGTTTGAACATATCTATTATAAGGTTGTTCTTGTTGTTGCTTAGATGAGCTTTAAAAAGATATCCAATGCGTATCAGACCAGGTGTAGTGTAAAAGGGAGTTATATGTAAGTGTATTAAAATAAGATAATCTTTCATTGATCCCACAGTGGGGAAATTACACGGTTACAATAGCTAAAAAAGCACAACAATTAAAGACAGAGATTAAATAGTGGAGAGAATATGAACACAAAAACAATATGTACAATAAATAGTAAACAGTTATTATAATAATAAGAGAGGCAGTGTTTACATACACAGCCTCACTCAGCTAGATGTGCAGTGGTGCAGCTTTACTGCACAGGAGAATATTGATCTAGGTGGTACTACACAGATGTTTATGTTGTTGTTGCACAGATATGATATGATAATATAAAACACAGAGCAATGAGAAAGATGGGATGAATAATATAGATTGTGCTAATTTTGTAATAAGCAATGTGAAATCACTTGTTGTTGGACTGGTCCTCTCTTTGTTCAAACATTTTCTGGTGTGCAGCTGGAGCACCACTTTACCTTTAATTCATCCCCACTGCTGAATACCCAGAGTCCCGATAATGTGTGAGTGCTGACAGGTAATTGTGGATGTGAAGATGAGTTTGAGATAGAAGCAACACTTTGATTCCCTCAAAGCTGCCATGGTTTTTTGGCGCTGTAAATATCTACTAAACATGCCAGTTGTAGAGTGCAATACATTAATTTTGGTAGTAGACACTTGTGCTTTGAGTTTTTCCATTGCATGTAACTTTACATTTCTGTGTGAAATATTGTGCTGTTCGCTATCTTGTGTTCATTTGGTAGCTCCTTGTTACTTTTCAAAGCTTTGTGCCTTGTGAACTGTCTAGCTGAAGCCACTTTTCAGACATCAGATGTCTATGAGTCGTTAGCTGTTTCACCAAAGAGACATTTCCCCTCTGAACTTGTCAGTTTTCATTTCAGCTGTCCCACATCCAAAGAAGTAAAATCATTCAATTTTTCACAAAAAGCAAAGATTATGGAAAAGTCCAAAACATCTGTCCCACCTCATTAATCTTGTCATGACTCATTGGTTTTGTCTTGTGGCCCTGGTGGGCTGACCTCTCTGTCAGGAAACACTGGACTAAACCTAATTATAAAATATAGCTGCAAGCAGCAATGAGGGGTCCAAGCAGGTCGTGGGCAGTGAGCTTACATGATAATGTTATGTCATTGTGTCAAAACGAAGCCTGTAGGCACTTACACATGAAGTGATACGAGCCACTGAAGG
>JAOXYL010000039.1:8765626-8784539 GCA_028564955.1 Terapon puta | reverse complement strand
TGTAACAAAGTGATTGGGACGTCTTTATGAGGAGGAAAAAAAAAACCTTAAAAGCCTCTCCCTTATTTACACCCCCCTCTGCCCAGCTTTGTCTGCTGTCTCGCTCCCTCTCATTCTGCTCCCACAACAGCGCCCCCCCTCCCTCCTCCCCCACTGCGTTGATAACAACCTCCACAAAATACCCTGTAGAAAACACATCGTCCTTGATCCGAGATTGCAGCATCCTCTCTGTTCAAAGGCATTACTTCCTTTCTGAGAGACTTGGTTACCAAACAAGAGAGAGATTACGGGGTGCTTTATTGATTCATTGACATAGCTTAGTCAGTCCAACCTTGGATTTGTCTGAACTTAAAGGTGGAGCCTCTCACTCCTTGACGAAGCTCTGTGGGAAGGACTGCGGCGGCTGCTGAAAACGTCCAAACGTGGTGACTGTCGGCTGATTTCAGAGAGAGCTGAGAGAGAGAGAGAAAAGTACACTTATGCCTCCATCGGTCGAATAATGGCTTTGAAATTAAGCTGCTGAAGTGTTTGTACCGCGGCAATATTTGATTCATTGTGAATTGCGACACCCATTTTGAGGAGTGTTTGTTGAATTAGGGAAAGTAAAAAATGCGTGTTCCAAAAAAAAATCACATAAAACAGCCGTGATAAAAGGGGGCTGCGTGTGGACTGCTGTGATACGATGTATGTCGAGATCACGAGATAAAACGCACCGAGCGTCAGATGTCGCACGCCATTTGCTAATAGTGTGATTGCAAATGTGCTGTAAATCAGTGTGCCGGGAAGCTGAGATCACATTCAAACAAGTCGATAATGACTTACATCGTTGTCGTTCACGCGAGCGCACAGCCGGGCTCGGCAGAATCTTTATTGTGAATTGGCAGCGTCGGCTTGGTTTAGTCTCTTTCGCGGTGTCCCCATCCTCTCCGTTTCTTCTGCACGCTGTGTCTTTTGCCCCCTCTGATGTCATTTTGTTGTTTGTTTGTTTTCCATGAGGCGGGCCGGATTTAAGTACACAGCAGCGGCGCAGTGTGCCGTACCTGCAGGCTGCACTTCTGAGTCAGGCCTGAGAGGCAGAGGCTCCGCGCCACACTCCCCACTCTGTCAACGATGCAGCCGGTCTCTGAACTACGACATCTCTTTTCTCCCAGCTGTCTCCCCCCTGCATGCTCCTTTTAAGTATGCAGCGTGACACTTGCGCCTGTGTGTATAAGTGGAAAGTTGACTGAGCATGTATTCTCTTTCGGCACCACCTGCCCTCATATTCGCTCAGCAACGCCGCTGAGAGGTGCCCTGTAAAATCAGTCTTAAACCGTCGCAGCAGCTCTGCAAGAAGAAATGGGGATTATACATCTCTCAAGGGCATTTCAGGAGCAGCATTACTCACTGTATTTACTGGTCTTATGGTTAAAGACACTGTCTGTGGATAAACGATGATCTAGCTACCGTCAACTTCATCATTTGACACAATCAGCGGATTATTTGTATTTCTACATTTCAGCAATAACTAGCTTAAGAATTCCACTGTGAAAGCTTCTCTGCAGTCAACAGTAACTGTTTTCTGCAAGTTTGGGATAATAAAATTGAATAAAAATAAATTTGATTTAATGACAGGAATTAGTTGCTGCCTGTGATTATTCTCATATTTTTCTCTCAACAGATCTGACAAGACATAAAACTAAACAGATTCATTGTCAAGGAGTTCTCTGTTCACCAGAAATTGGATTTATTTCTGTTCAGAAGTTCATTCTTGGCCTTGAGATCTCCAGAATCTCATCTTTTCAAACCAGGAAGACACGATTCACAGAAAATATTTTTATGTCAGGAAGGTTAAATTAATCTTGCAATTCTTTTTCCATAATGAGTTGAGTCGGTGTTCACAGCCGAGGTCATGGCCCAACGCATTCCTCTAGTTCCTTTTGGTTCCCACTAACTTACAAGGTTCAGAGGTGTGACGGGGTCCACAAAAAATCCTTGTATTCTCAAAAAATCCCCATACTATGCTTCAGAGACAGCATAGTATGCTACAGCCACGGTTTCCAGTGCTCCCCCTTCTCCTGACTCCTGGCTCCCTGATCACCTGTACACCTGCTTCAAATCAGCCCGTCCACTGAGGGCGTTTCATCCTCGGCTCCCCGCGCGCTCCGTGCCAGATCATCGAAACAGCTGCTGCCGCGGTGACACACTTTAGGCCTCTTCTGTGCGAGGGCCGCTCTCTATCGTCACATCTGCCTGCCCGCTCGCCTGCCTGCTAACCCTGAACCTCTCCAGCCAGCCACGTTCGCGCCCTCGCCTCCTTTCCCGCCCGGCCACACTCGGCTATCTCCTGTCGCCCATCTGTCCCCGGCCCGTGCCAGCCATCATCTCCTCTCTGCTCCACCCCCATCACCCAGCATCATAAACCTTCATAACCTCACCTTTCGCCTGCGTCTGGTTCCTGCACTCGTGTCCTCTTTTCTCCTCTCCAAGGATGCACAGTCCTGCAGGGGAATTTGACCCTCGTGTTTCTAAAATCATGGCCCTGTGCTAAGTAACATAAAAAAAAAAAATTGGCCCAGGCAATCCATCCTGCTGCAGAAAACCAGCACAAATTACCTCCATCTTCAGATTGCCATAATTCACATTCAAGTCTAAAAAGAGCTGCAGACATGCATTTAAATCAAAGGAGCTAAAAGCATCATCATTAAAACAAAATTAAAAAGCTGTAATATACTTTAACGCAAGAAAAGATCATAACTAACCTATTAACAAACAAAATAGTCCAAGGAGAAACAAGAAGGAAAGGAATAAATATTGCCTTTTTTATAGTGTCACAGTAAATGCACAAACAATTTCAAGAATGTAAGACTCACCGACCTAAAAAAGGTCATTTTAAACATACAAGACTATTTCAGATAAAAACCTGCAGCTCCACGAAGCTCACCATTAAAAGAAGAAGAAGAACGGCAGACTGGCACTAAGATCACATAGGGAAAATTGGAATAAATGAGCAGAGAACAATCACATCAAATCCAGTTATTACCTCAGAGTGAAATATCCATCCGACCATTATCCACCGTTTACCTTCTCCTGGCTCAGGCTGTAATTTGGTCTAGACCGTAAGGCAGAGTGGCTGGCCACCTATTGAGGCAGAGAGAGAACAGCAGAGACCGTCTGCGAACAGAAAGTGGCATGAATTTTAATTATAATTCCAAAGACAGGTGAAAGTGGAGAACATAATCAATTCTAAGGCCTTCCTCACAGCCATTTGATTGGAACAAAACTGATCCAGGTCCTGCCAGGGAGCAGCGCCGGCTTTCTAAATGAACGAAACCAGGTTACGCTCAAATCGCACTCTGCTCTCTTTTAGAATTAGGATTCACCCGTCTCCAGCGGCCTACCAGTAGGCGGGGGGCTTCATGTAAAGCTTATGTAGGGCACTATTCAGCTCACATAAACATATATTAAACATAACAATGCACAGAGGGGTGAGCAGATCGCAGCTGTCGTGGATCAGGCCAATAGTTAAAGGCTGATTCATCTTTGTGGCCGAGGTTTTGCCCCCCTCCCCAAATGTTCTGATGATGTTTTTTTTTCTCAAAGATGCTTGTCGAATCTTAAGTATCTCACACAGGTAAGGGGCTCCCTGAGCTTCTCTACACCCCGACTTGACAAGTGTTAAAGACTCAGCACACGGGAGAGACGGGCAAACTCTCTCATCCTTGACAGGTATGAAATGTGTTGATTTGTTTTTACTCCCTCGAAAAGCACAAAGATGAGAGCTACGCCGGGGCGCCGGGGTTGTATAAATGAATAAAAAATGGGACGGGAGTGATAAGGACACAAACAGCCATGTCGCCACTCCGGCTCATTAGGAGTTTTACCCCGCGGCCTCGGGATTGCGCTGCCCTCAGAAACATAAAACACCGTAACACCTCCTTTATTAATACTTGAACAGCGTTTCGCTGGAAGTGTCTGGCATCTCTCCAAAGACGGCGAGAGTTATTACATGCGACGAACAGGTGGCATGTGAGTCCAGGCTCCGCACCCTCCCCTCCTGTCTGTGAAGGTGTCTTACAGCTCTCTGGGGCAGGATGCATAAAACTCCAGCACTGGGCAAAGATTTAAATTTTTTCGTGGAGACTAAAAAGTGATGATGCATAAACAGTGCGTGTTAATAAAATGCCGCGCACGCCACCTGTGCTTTGTTATTTATTCGAGGCGAGACATGGGCAGCACAGGGTACAGTGGTAGCGCCGCAATTACAACATCACTTCTGTTTAACGGCAAATAAGTGAATAGCTTAATCTTCTTATTCTTCTATTCTTTATTCTTTTAGGTGTGCATCAAGCCTTTACCATCACTTCACAGAAGTTGTCCAAAATCAGTGCTGAGATCACTAGTTATGTTTCTAAAAAAAAAAAAAAAAAGCTATATGGAATTTTTTTGTAACTATTCTTTTAATGAAATTTATTATAAGATTGGATATCACAGTGCGCAAAGAAAAGAGCAGCATAATTTTGCATTATTCGTCAAATTGGGGGAAAGAATACATCTGCGCTGATGTGACTGTCAGGCACTGTTGAGCAGGAAATATCCTGAGCACATCCCTCAGAGGGCCGGTAAGCTTCGTTGAAACGTATCCTCACTTGATACGAAATAATGTCTGGCAAATTAACACACAACTTTCAAGCTGAAACCTGATTAAGAGGCATTTTCCAGTTATGAAAGATTAAATGACTAAAATCATGTGAAAATATCAACAGATCAAAGGGAGAGCTTTAGTTTGATGAAAGCTAAAACTGTCAGTTGTGGATGAGCCAATGGAGGAGGAAGAAAGTGAAACTCTTGCCAAAAAAAAAAAGAAGATATTTCTCGAAGGGTAAGTATCAGATATTTTTAGCAGCCAGAAGCTTTTCCAGAGCAGACTAATTATGAAATTACTTTTAGAAAACTAATGTTACCAAAATGACTGCACATTGGGCCTCATCAGGAACCTTTACTTTCCAAAACAAATCCAGTAATGAACAGCAGGTATATTCTTAAGATATGCTGTGTATTCCAGCCAATATACTGTACTGACACAGTGACAAATTTGTTTACTTCTGCCTCGGCCCGATAGTTATCTCTTGGGTCTCCCTCCAAAGAACTTTGTTTATTTCCTCTGGTGAACCTGAAAAAGGATGGTTTCTTTCATCTCCTGTCAAGTCTTTGTTGTGGCACACATTAAGCCGGCTCGCTTTGTATTGTTGCATTGTTACCGTATATCAGACTCGCTGTCAAAACAACAGAATTGTCTATTGTTGCCGCGTTTATTGAAGATGATACAGTAGTATGTTTGCTGCGTTGACGGAGAGCAAATTCATTATACGGTAAGCGATCGTTTGCTTCCATCTGAACACAGCGTTCAGTTATCTTAATGTTTTTTAGCATCGCCTCACCAACAATGTTTAGTATAAAATGAAATATTGAAATAAGAAATATTTCTAAATCTAATTTTCAAATTCAAAGAGGCCTTAAAACACCCCATGTATGCTTCTGGTCCTGATGCTGACATGCGATGCTATGACGATGCTTACGACATATAGTTTGGTGCAGCAGGCCTCAATGTTTTTGGCTTAAAATGAAGCAGAATGACGGTTTTGGTCAACTTAATGAAAGCTCACTGGTTTAAAAGATGGATGATAAACAGCAAGTTTTAACTGCGAGAGAAACTCTGTTCGTGGGGAAGCGCAGATTTAAAATCTGTTTGAGTGCGTGTGTCTGCCACCTCTTGTGTCCAACAAAACAAGTGTTAAACTTAAGTAATGAATTCCTCTCTCATAGACAGCTGAAGCTATCCATCACCGGGGCAAAGTTGCGGAAACCCAGAGGAGATATTAGCCTGTGAAAGCAGGAACATCTGTATCTCCTCTATATATCTTATGCGCTGACGCAACCAGTTTGCTAATCTGCTTACACTGTAGAAAAACAACTCTGATTGTATTTACCAGGAGGCACCTCTGATGTAGTAAAAGTTTCTCAGAGACTTTTTGCTGCCCTGAACCATCTCAGCATTGTGAGGCAGTGAGCTCTCCCTTAAGAGGACGGCGGTAATTTAGACACCGTTCCTCACGAGATGTTAGTCGTGAAATGCCTTTGGCTTGTGGGCGCGACCGGGGCTGCATTTGTCGCACAGTGAACAAATATGGGAATTAGAGGATTAGGGGAGGACATTGGAACGGCCTTGCGAAATGCAGCTTCGCCATCTCCTCAGCAAACGGAGATCCTGTGCCGCACGCACGTGTGTGATGACTCAGCTGTCTGTCCGAAACCTCAGCTTGTACCTGCAACTGCATGTGAGATCCCATAACAAGTCCTCTGGGTGTTTTTCCCGAATGAGCTGATATCCTTGAACGCACATGCTACGCTCACGATCCCACAGCTACCTCTTTCTGCTCAGTACAGTGTGAATTTGATGTCCTGGTCCAGTATGACATCTCTCCCTTTCTCTCTCTCTCTCTCTCTCTCTCTCTCTCTCTTTCCTTCTCACCTCCTCAGCCGCCTATTGTCCTGTCCACTGTGTTTTGCTGTCTATCTGTCAAGGAGACAACTTCCTCCCTGAGACACTGTCATTGGTAATTATGGCCCGAGATAAACTCTGCTGGAACAGCTGGAGCCAGCCTCCGACAGCAGCAAGGTCAACCTCTGAAGGACACGCCGCAGAAATGGGCCACTTGAGGAAAACAGCCATAACAGTAAAGTCGAGTGTCACCGGGATTTTTTTTATTTTTTTTTATCCCCATTAGGTTTTTAATTCTGCTTCTTTAAAATACGTCTTTGTCTTTATAACGTAACCTTTGACAAACATTACTTTTTATCGTCAAATTCCCCCGCTCATTCGTGCCTCGGCGTCTCCGTTAGCTGCGTTGTAGCAGTTTTATTAAGTTTCAGGTGAAAAACTGTAATCAGTTTTATGCCAGCGTCTGTGATGGAAGATATTTGGCTCGGGACCGAATCAAAGACTGTGCTTTACAATGCTGGGGCCAGGCAGTGCTTGGAGTTGGGAGCCGTAACTCTGCCTCCAGCTGACAGATAAAGTGGGCAGGTAGTAAATAATAAGAAGCAGTAGAAGACCTTGGAGGTGGCCCCTGAACTAATTTAATGTCCCTTCTTCTGAATTTAAATTAGACTGTAATCCACAGCTGCTTTTTCAAATCACAAAAATATGCTCTCGGTGCAGCTGCACTCAGCGGCAGACGCACAACGAGCAGGACGCTGGTCACCGCTGTGCTGCCCACTTCGCACAATAGGAAACAAAGCGAGAAATAAGATACTCCATCACAGATTTTGATTCATCGGAAGGACTCTCGGCAGTATTAAATATTTATGGGATGAGGCTTTCTTTCAATAACTACAAAAACGTCTCTGTCATCAATCTTTGTCATTTATCAGACAAGTGCTCACTTTCACTTTGGAGGAATGAGGAACTTGGGCATATAGATTTCTATCTGAAATCAGTAGAGGAGAAGTAGAAATCAATAGCAGGGTTTGTTTCCAGCAACGTTTAGACTAAAGAGTGAGTGGCACCAGCCAGACGTCCAGCTGAAGGAGAGACAGGGACGGAGCACAGAAATAATGCGTCGCCTTCCGTTGATGCATTTCAGCCCCCTTTTCACATGAAGTGCTCACCAAACAAAACGTTTCATTCAGTCTCCCCTGGGACACATGTAAGACGACAGCGGAGGAGCCATTCATTGAATTTTCTGGGAATATGACAACACCCGCACACCACCACATGCAGGCATGTTTCTTAAACACTTGGACTTTAGTCGGATCCAAATGCCATATTTTATAAGGTATGAGGATAAGTCATAAATCTAAATGTACACGACAGCACTAATTATTTGAGAGATGAGCATTAAAGTTTATTCTGGACCCTCGAAATAATAAAACTGGCCAGAAAAATGGAAGATGCAATTGAGCGTACACTTTAAACGGGTCCACTGAAAAAGACCATGTGCAGCAGTTGAAAGCAGAGAAAAATTTGATAAAAGTGGCCCTCATGTTTTTTCATGCCAACTCAGAGATCTGAGTTCTAATCCTGAACTTTTCTTGTTAAGAATGCAGCTTCACAAAGTAAAAAAAAAATCTTCCGAAGTTGCAGTAGTGATGTCATCAGGGTTACGTCAGCTTGGGTTTGGAGACGCCTCATTTTTAACAGAAACCCTGCACTGCAAACGGGAAGCTCTAAGGATTATGGATGTGGGACTTTGGTTGAGTTACATTATTGGGAAATGCAGGTTGCATTGTTTTCCTGATGTACAGCGTAGTGAGGTTGAAAGGTCACGATATATGCGTCTCCACTTTTTTAATTGGTCACTTGTGCGTTAACCAACACTACAGTTTCTCCTCTTTAGTGCATCTTTACCGTCTGCCATTGCCCCCCTGCCCCCCAACCCTAATGACTTTCACCTGGATTCACCTTGTATTTGTGCAGCATGAACAGATGGCACCTTTAATATTTTGTATTCAGTTTATGTCTAAATTGAAATTAAGCAAATGGCCAAAGATGTCATTTTAAACCTGCAGGCACATAACATTTACAGTGTTCCTACTTCTTTGAGTTCTGTTATTAAAGCCATGAGAAAACTGGGAAAAGGGCCGATGTTTTTCTGCCGCTGTGAGTTTCAGGAAACAAGGATGGCTGTCACGAGGAGTGCTGGCCTTTGATGCTGGATGATACAAACGGCGGTGGCATGTAATGGGGTTACAGCAGTGTTATTATGCAAAACAGGTAGGTCAAAGGAGGGTGAGAGTGGCAGGGGAAGCATTTCTGAGCATCCAGATAGCCCGTGGGGGGACGACGCGAGGACAGTTGATGTTAGCATCCCAAGCCACCTGCTGCCCGCTGTGCAGCGAGGAGTCCGGCGAATCCCTCCACTAATGAAACTTGACATACCGGAGATGACAGGTGCCATGACAGCACTCTGGCAGGATACAGTGGAAGGGGAGGGGAGCGCGGATTCTTATAAGTTACCACACCTGTGCACCCCTGCTCCGCTGCTCCAAGGTGAGCTTGTGATGGAAGTGGCGGTGATTTTTAAGTCGACAGGTGATACATCATTCAGCAGCGGGCCCGCGGAGGTATACTCTCAGCAGAATAATGACAGGTGTGATGACAGTCGCACATCTGAATAATCGTGTGGCATTAATGTATGAATGTTGAATGGACCTTGACCTGATGTAGTTCATATTTTGCAGATTGAGGTTAAAATTGTCCTCCGACGGAGAATTGACTGCGCCGGGTTTGTGCACCTGTGTGTGAGCACGCGCACTCGTGTGTGTTCACAGTGAAGTTAAGTGTGCGACCGCGTGTCTAATTTGAATGATGCTGCTGTTTTTACATGTTTTCAATTGTGTTGTCAAGTCTACCCTAATTAATTCGCAGTTGGAGTCTGTCTTAGTGAATCATTTATCTCCGCTCTCATTTCACTCACAGATGCGTACCTCAGTTGCTGTCTTTATTTTGTCACTGTGCGCAACTCGTGGGCATGACAGATTTGACATTTCATTTGATTTTGTTGTCTTGTCTTTCTAATGTTCTTGCAGTTGGCGTGTTAATTACCATCACTTCAGGATAAATAGATTCTGCAGCAAAAGTTCTTAGAGGAATAACTTTGGGCTTACCGTTTGTGCTTCAAAAATGTCTGTGTTTAAATGCACAAGCTGCTTCCTTGGGATATCTTAAAATCTGAAGCCTTTTTAATAATCCACTCGACACCACGGGCTTGCACTGTGACTACAGCTACATCTACTTTATTCATTCATTTGGGGATTTATGACCTTGAGCTCATAACTGACCCTGAGGGATGGGCACCCACACAGGTTACCAGCTGTTGAAGACACATATAGTGACTGACAGTGGTTACTAGACGTGGTCAACTACAACAGCACTGGACTGCATGAAGTGTTTTTACTGATGTTTTTAATGGGCGCAGTTGGGACTGCAGATCACACAACTCGCTCTGTGATAAAGAACATTTTCTTGATAATTTCAAAACATTTTTCACACATTTAAATACTTTGAATTATCATAATTAGAGCCACTGGGTCCAACATATTTTTAACCCACCATAACATACTGATATTATTTATATTATACCAGGTAAGCCAGAGAGCCTGGACTCTGGTGTACATGTCCTCTGGGCTGAGAATACAGAGGCATGAAAAACTCTTTCATCATTTGCGGCGAATGAGCAACCTTAATTGGAATGAATGGGAAACTGTCTTGGTACACTGTATCCACTTCTCATAATATATCCATGAGCCGCACAGCTGCTCAGCATACACTGTAGCTCCAGCACAGGAGCCCTGGGATCTCAACAATGGAAATGGAAAGTTTCCACATGCTGTTAATAAAACTGTACTCAAATTATAATTCAGGCGTTCACGGTGTGGGCCGAGAGGAAATGACAGCCTTTGGTGGTGTGCACACACAAGTGTGACAAGAGAGACCGTGAATCTGGGCCAATTCTGGCATATGATTGTTGCTATTATACTGTCAGGTGGTGTAACAGTCAGCTACCTCCAATAACACAGTGACTTTAATGACTTCGGTCGGACATCTGAGGCTATGAATGCAAAGGTAAGCAGCTTTATTTTCAGGTAATACTCTTCAAAACAGGAAAGCTTATTTTGTTCGGTTTTGTAAAAAAAAAAAAAAAGAACTATCTGAATCAATCTAAATTTGAGCATACTAAATAGTTTTTAGAGACTTGTAAAATAATGATTTCGTTCATTTCATTTTCTTCTTCTTCATCTGTGTATGCTCAAGAATCATGCAATTGTTTTTTAATGGATTCCTCTTTTGCTTACTGGAGTCTTTTTGAAATGTCTGCTGCAGGCTACAGAGCGCCTGTGCAGCTGGTGAGTGCCGTGGCGTGTTGGGAGAGTCACATGATGGAAAACAGCAATCACTGAAAGAGCTTATTAGATTTAACGTTAATGTTCAAAAGACTTTGACAGCCACTAAGGCTCAAGTTTCTAGTAGTTGGAGTATCATAAAACGGGACTGAGAGACAAAGCAGACATTTATACTGAAGTACTAGATTTTGGAGAGGTAGGTTTTTGTTTAAGACAGAATCTTTCCCATGTCTTTATCATGCATTTACATTTAGTCTCGGAAATGTAAATGCATGCACACTCTTGCTGTACAACAGACATTTTTTTTCCTGCCAGCCTGTAGCTGCTTTATCTCAGGCATCATACAGGAAATATGAATTATAAAAAAGGTATAAATAAAAAAAAAACTAAATGGCAGTGGTTATCTGACTACGGCCTACCACTTCGACATTTATTTATCTCTCCTCTGCCCACTGCTTAAGAGACCTTTGCAGCTATGAGGCACTGAAGGCTTGATGTGAACTCATACACACACGTACATATTACATATTTTATATATATATATATTTTTTTTTTCTTCTTACATGATATTAGAGACACACTCAAAGAATAGAGACAGTATTGTTTTAAATGGAAAGGCAAGTTCAGTGTCTGATTATATATGCAAGGGAACATAATAAAGCATTAAAGTGACAGAACATTTACCTCCGTGTGTAGAATATCTGATTATTATGTCTAATAATACATAAAATAGCTCAATAATCATCCATTTACACTAATGTTCGAATGAATTTATCACAATTAGCAACACACTCATAGCAAGTTCTCAGGTTATTCTTCCATGATGTGATCAGTGCCGTACAGTATTGGGAAAATCATTTGTGAGCGTGGCAGCCGCAGAAGATCAATGGCACCTCCTCCAACGTCTGTCCCTTGTTTTGCATTCCACCAGAAATGTTGAAAAGTAAAATCATTTTTTCCCATTTTAAAAACTGTTTTCACTCCAGCTGCAGAAATTGCTTCATACATAATACATCAACTTTTAGTTATTTATTCATTACAACTGTTAGCGTCGTTATAGATACACACTTTTTATGCAGTCCTCAGTCTCCAGTTCCTTTTTTCCATGCCACTGCCTCTGTGGCACTGGCTTACTTGAACTCCACATTTTTTCTCCTGTTAGATGTTGATTTATCTGTTTCAATTTAGACATCAGCCTTTCCATCTGTTGAATGATGCATAGCATTTTCCTTGCCGTGTTAATAACATTTAAAATACAGGCACCAAACGGGGAGACGGTGGGAGGCCACAGAGTCACACAGAAAACACAGGATTTTAGCCGCTCGCCCTTAAAAATGGCGATGTCTATCTCGACGCAGCGACACATTTTTGTGCAGACTGTAGATGATTCAGAGACAATGCGTTCAGCGACCCCTTAATTTATCCTGTAGTTCCAGCAGGAGGCTGACATTTGTGGTTTTGAGCTAATTCATCATGATGTTGCTGCAAAAGTTTCTGAGTTTGGGATGAGTTTTAATCACGCTGATGAATTGAATTTTGATCTATCACCATTATTGGGGCAGAATTAATCACTTAATTAAAATTCATTTATCCAATTGTTTGATTTATGACCAGACACCTTCAGAACTACAGCCTTGATCCTCGGCTCTATTTTGTGTTCAGCACTAATTAGCAAACATCCTCATGCTAACATATTAAATTATATATAATGAACCTGGTACATATTATACCTGCTAAACATCAGCATGTTAGCATTCATATTGTGAGCATATTAGCTTTCCGATGTGCTCAAAGCACTGCTGAGCCAAAGGAAGACATACGGGCCTGCTAGCACAGCTGTGAACTCTCTCTGATACACGCATTACAGATTTAGGTCTTGCAAATTTCAGAAGCCTCGTTAATTCAGATATTTGCGGCAAACAGTGTGGAAATCATGGAAGAAGAAACTTAAAGTACATAAACTGACCTAGAATGATAACAAATGAAGTTTTCTTCTAAATGTAGGTTGTCTGCTATTCTAAATTTATGACCATTACACAACATTACACAAAAAGAACATAATATAAGTTAAAAATATGAAGGACAACAGAGGGTTGCTGGTGTATCTGAGAAGAGGGACCATGTGGAGTCAGTAATTGTGTCTAAATAGCGGTAAAAATAACTGGTAATTGTTTTCTGCCTGATCTTGGTGTGAAGGATAGACGTTTGACAGTAACACCGAATAAGGTTTTCTCTCCTCCCCTCATATATACACGTTTCACTTGATTTTGGCATTGAGCTTGTCGAGAGTGCCGTGCGTCACTTTTTTTTACACGTTCTTTGAAAAGTCTACAAACATGGATGAAGTCACCTATCGAGTTGTGGCCCAAAAAGTCACACTTCTAATGAGTAAACAGATTACAGCGAGGGAGCCAAAATAACCCAAACATCCTGAACTTTTACACCTCATAAAATGTGTCGGATCAGACTGTTCCTCTGCAGTGACTCTGCCCACCATCTCTCGCTTTAATCATCTCCTGTCTGGACTTCTGCTGCCGGCTCCTAAGCTGCCTCCACCTGCAGCCCTTATGTCTTCGACTTCCCCAAATTGTTGAGCGCTTCAGCCCCCCCCCACCGCCCTCCCGCCGCTCCTTTCGCGAGTTCAAAACCGTGGTGTCACACAAAGCTGCTAAGGGTCTTCTCTCTCTGCGCTCCTTTTCACCATCATGTGCAGTGCCTCTGTTCAGACTGAACTCCTCTCCCTGCCGACTCCCCAGTGGAGGAGGGACAGTCTCACTCCACCTAGTGCTGCAGAGTCACTCAGTCACAGGCTGAATTTGATCTCTTCTCACAAATCTCCTCTCTCTCCTCTGCTGCTCTACAATGCATTTATCAAAACAACAGCAAAATATATAAATATTTAGCCTCCCCTTTTTTTTTTTCTTTTCCTAGACCTTTCTGAGGATTTTGTCAATGTGCATCCTTAACAGTTTTTCCAGCAAGTAATAAGTTGATATTTCACTCGGGATCATTATTGGCGCAGATGATATTTGAAGGTGACTCCTCACGAGCTCAAACTCTGGCATGCCTCTTTCATTACTGCCGGAGCTCATCCAAAGAGGAAACACTGCTCTAAGTCCAAAACTATGTGTTCCTATTTACCCCTTTGACTGCCAGGCAGAGTAAATATTTTATTTTGACAATTTTCTAATTCTCCTCTCCACAATAGCAAGCTGTTATTGCAGCAAAATTTTGCTGCTACAAGCAATTATGGCTAAAGGGCTCCACAAGCTGGGCTTAGTGAACTATTGTTAGCATCAATCCCTTCAAGAATATGAGATTTAATGCATGAGAGGTGAGACTTTTCATTCCACTCTACAGCAATGAGGCTTTGTCCTATGCATTTGTTTGGAGCCAAGGTATTGTGTTTGCTGCCATGACAATTTATTCCTGGCCAACCTCATTTAAATTGTCCCAAAGATAACATGCTTACCCACACAATACGGTACCTCATTTTGCCATACATTTCCAGCTGGAAGTAGGGTTGTTGTTGTTGCATTTTTTTTCAAAAATGTGTGCATTTCAGAGAAACATTGCTTGGGTTGTAAGTTGTTTATTCTATATTTAGCCGTTGTCATGTTGGTAAAAGTACAGAATTTCTGGAAACAAACAAGCAAACAAAAAAAGTCCATGTTAAAGGCTTCACTGGTACTCTATGTACCCCCCGCAGGATAAAGAAAATGCACTGTGTTTTCAAGAGCACAGCGTCCTACTCTGTTTATGTCAGCATCCTCACCAGTTTTGAGGCTATTACTTTGACAACATAGTATAGCAACTCAATCCATTAAGAAGTTCTTCAGACACCATATGAAATCATATTTAAAATGATAGTGCAGTGGGCAGGGGGAATTCCTATCATCTCCTGGGATCACGTCAGCTCTTGGTCTTGGTGGGATGACCCGTCCTCTTTGTTTAACTTGAAAAATGCCCTCTTCGGGTGTTTTTTTTTCCCCTTTTTTCCACATGTTGCCCAAATCTATCATCCGGCCAAGGTGGCACTGAATGATAGCAATTTACCTCAGAGGAGGCAACAGAAGACACTTGTGACTAATACGCTGTTTGTGACCCCCGAGGCCCTGCTCTGGTCATAAGTATACAGTATCATACTTCTTGCTGTGTCCACCATGGGGTGTGTCGTGAACTGACTCCAAGTTCAGACAAAGAGGGGAGAGCAAAGCGAGAGTGAAGATGAAAAATGAAACTATTTGTTTAAAAAGTTGAATTTCAAAAAACAAAGCATGGGCAGGCTGAACAAAACTGACACCCAATGGGTCGTCACAGTCTTTGTTTTCAGACTGCCTACAGGTACGAACGTCTTTTTATCCAGGTTCTCAGAGTCTTTCAGTAGTTGCATGTCAAGTTATCAAGAACTGCTTTTCCAGCACTTATTTTAAGATGACAAGTGTTGATTGGGAGGTTGGTGGTATGTTCACGGAGCTGATATGGCTCTGGGGCGACTGTTCATAACTGGAGTGTTACATTCATTTTGTATAAACATCGGCATGGCGTTGATTTTAACACTCAGAGTTAATTAACGCTGACGCTGTGTACAGTGGGAGCCCTGAAAGGAGAGGTGAAAGGTTTTTGTTTGTTTTTTTGTTTTTTTTTTCTGTCATCTTTACCTAATTTTAAAGATTTAATTAACTTGTGAGACATTAAATATGTAATCAAAAATGCCACATTGACTTTTTTTATAATTTTAATATAACACAAGTGCCAGTGTGTGATGGTTGAATCAACTGCAGTTTATTTCACTAGTGATTTTACATGTAAATCTGGGTTTTCCATTAATTTCTTTACTCATTACCTATTGTTTCATTCCGTATTACACCTGCTTATTTTATTTCAGGGTCACAGAGTTTGGGAGCTGACATGATTCTAGCATACTTTGAGAGGAAAGTTACTAGGCAACCTCATAGCTCCTTGTCCAGAGATACAGCCAGAGGTATGGGTATTTGAAGTGTTTGAAAACTGTGTTAAAATGTTAGATATCAATAAAAAATTTAAGAAAGAAAAGATAGAAAGAAAAACATAACTGCATTTGACTCATATTGCATTCAAATAACATATAACATACACATGCAAGTATATTTCATCTAAGACTATAATGGTCAATCTAGTGCTTTCCATACTAACAAGGTAACTACAGTGGCATTTTGATAAAAGCAGTTAGTGTTTTCTGCCACGCAGGGCCCAGAACAGTGTCACATCTTCCTTGATATGAGACTTGATGAGTTTTTCTATTTTTACATTTTACCTTTGAGTATTTCTCACTGGGAATAGCGGTCCTCACATGATGCAGAAGTACAATCTGCCAAGGACGCTGACATTTCAAAGTAATGAAAACAAACAACAGTCACTTAATGATTTGTGCTTGCAGATTATTTGTATTTCCGCGAATGTGTTTGTTCCAGTGTGAGCAGATGAATGAGCTTGTGAGCATATTCATGCCTGTGCCCTTATGTTCATCATGCGTGTTTGCATGTACATGAGCATGCATATTTCAGCAGCATGCCGCAGCAGCATTAAGGCATATACAATTCTACACTGTAATGACTCTTTCCTACTGTTTTGAAACTAAATGATAAAGTCTCATCACAATTAATGAGTTCTTTGCAGTAATCTGGTCATTGAGGAGCTCCATGCATACAAACAAATGCCTTGCCAACATAAAATGTTACATTCTCACATATATTCCAATCAGTGCTCTGACTTACAAATAGATGTAACTTTTCATAGACTCAAATTAAACTCACCAAAGCTACAAGAGGCCATAAAAGGATAATTTCCTCCATTCCTTAATCTGCAGTGTTTGTGACTATTTAAGGTCATGCATATTTATAAAAGTGAAAGCCCCAAAGTAATGAAAATGCCTTGCATTTATCTTGTTACTGTCATTTCGCAATGAATGCCAATCTGCTCACAAAGAGGGAGTTGCACAACGTGCCCATGTCCCATTTACTTACTTGCATTTCAGTTTAATTTCTGCAGCAACAGAGAGCTGATGTATAGAAGGTATATTATGATAAAGTATACAACATTTTAGTCCAGAATGTCAGTCCCCAATTGTTTAGTGTTAAAGTATACATGATCTCTTGGCAAGTAGGCACGCAGAGGTATCATAAAATGTGGGTTTAAATTTCAGTTTGTTCAAATTTGCAATATAGTTTTGATATATGGTTTCAATTATCACAGCACTTTAAAGCATATTGAGTGATGGAGCACACGGAGGTGCTGTTCTCATATCATTGTTTACCTTCTAGATTGTCAAGGGGGGGCAGTTTTCTCCTCCTCTTCAAGTGATTGATCAAGAAACGTCACTGACAGTTTGATGGGAGCTTGAGTGATGGGCATCCCTGACTGTATCCCACCTGTCAGGGTGGAATGAATTGTCCATCCCATCAAAGATCACCTTTGATCTTGCTGGTGGAGATAGTGGAGAGGCACAGGCAGAGGACTCAGGTGAAAAAAGGATCAAGTAATGTTACAATAGAGAGGAGGGAAAAAACGAACTGTGACTCCCACACCCTGTTCCCAGTCAATCTCATTCTGTGGAATTGCTCACTCTTCCAAGTCATTTCACATGTGGAGTTTATGTGATATGGTATGAAGGTCCTTTTATGAGATTCTCACATGATATGTTCATAACTGAACACCTTGACAAGATGTCCATGTGACTGACTCAAGCTATAATCAAACCACCTCACCATCGCAAGTAAACAGGGTTTTGTGCCGACATTTCGAGTGTTAATTCAAATCTGTGACCTCTTCAACCTTCAAGTGCTGATGTGTAAATATGGAGGCAAACAGATTTAGTGTAATCTGTCATGGGAATTTGTAGTGTTTAAGTTTCCAGGCAGACTTAAACGTGATTATCCCAAAGACAAATGTTTCTCCTCATTGCAGAAACCCATTTCACCCTCCCCGCTTGCTCACAACAAACACAGGGAGTAGGATGTGCCTGGGTGGCTGCATTACCACGTACACAGACTAGTGTTTGGAAGCCCTGATAGATAAGACTCCGTGGCGCTGCTTGAAAGAGAGGCAGCGATGCAGCCGGGTGGTATAGAGGCAAATCACTCCACTGCCACTGCAGGGACAGGGTTTCAATTCCTGGCAAGCTGGGCCTCTGGTCTCAAACAATAGACGTGGTGGGATGCCAGCTAGGGATCAAATCCCGGTTGCCACTAGCGTCTCATGTTGGGTGGACTCTCACTCCTACGACTCCCGGGGAGAGATCCTGTTGTGGCAGTGCAAGCCAAGGAACATTGTTAGTGCAGACATTGAGGAAATATAGGGCCAAAGTGGTGACTCGGAGGAGAGTGAGAGGACTATTACAAGCTCACAGTTGTCAGGCTCCTTGCTATTCATGTTGCTGAATCAGAGATGCCTCTTTTTTGGCTAAATCAACCAAATGGCCTTATTTGTTGTCTATTCTTAACCCTGCTAGGATGTAGTTTGCAAAGTTTGCAATGCTGTGTGGTACAGCCTTGAGCATTATTGTTGACTGCTGTTGGCTTGAAAGAGAGCTTATACCTGTCTCTTACTGAAAACAGTTTACCTGTCTGCTCCTTATGTTTCCCCTTTTTGACCAACAACAAACTGGTGAAATTGGAACAAGAACATCTTCGACAAATGCTGTTTTGGCTGACAGCTTGTGGGGCCTCTGCTTGCTACTAACTCAAGAGACAAAACAACCCAGTCAGCCTTCGATTTCTCTCATTTAGTCATGACTGTTTTTCTTCCCACTCGCTCACTTTCATGTATGTTAGAGAGTGATCATAGCTACTAACACAGGGAGAGATTATCATACTTGTAATGGTATGTCTGTGGGCATGTTAATATACGAGAATTACCATAATATCAGCAGTTGTGTACTGCAAAATGTAAGCAGATTTTAACTGAGCTAATTCTGACCAGCCCAATTCTAACTAAAAAACTAGTAACTAAAAGAATGATCTTTTGTCCGGTGCCACCATCAAACCAAATT
>JAOXYL010000039.1:8753894-8765526 GCA_028564955.1 Terapon puta | reverse complement strand
TTATCTTTCAGCGCTTTTGTTTTGAGGTTCTTGGTATTTCCCTAATCTCCCTGGAAAGTATAGGAAAGAATGAAATTGCGTATGTAAGTGGCCAAAATGAGCTCCCTTCACAGAATATCTTCATTAACGGGGTGAAGAAGAAGCACGGAGCAGAACTGCTGCTCCTTCCCATTTGAAAGAAATAACACTCGTCTGGACAGCTATTACTGTTCAAATTTGGGATGGGGAGACTCTGGGTCAGACTCCGAACACGCTGGCGGTCTTGTCTCAGAATCCTCACAGTAGCTCTGGAGAACATGACTGGGGAAAAAAAGCCTGTGTTGTTTGCCTTAACTTCCTTGGACCTCCGATGCTCCGAATGAGACAGAAATAAGCAGCGGAAAATAGGTTGTCACGTAGCTGCCAGCATGGCTGTAAACCTTGACTGTTGTTCCAAGAAGTGCCACAAATTGCCTCCTGCTTAGTTAGTATAAGATGTAGCTATCTTTAGTGTACATTAGCAACACATAAGTTTAGTTGTTGTAGTTTTTCCCTGTCTTCACAGGGAGCTGGAGCTAGAAATGTGTGCTGTTCAGGACTGCAAAGCCCTTTGAGACACTGAATATGATTCATGGGCAATACAAATAAACCTGACTTACTTTGCTATTATTAGAGGATAAAGGTGTGCATCCCTCTGCTCCTTTCAGCCTACACAGCCATCTAAATATCATATGGAAATACATTTATGCCTGTTACACATTTATGCAGTGACCAACTGTGACATCTGGCTTGAAAACCATTCGTCACTGTCATTGCATATCACAATCAATATACGACCTAGCAAGACTTTTTCATGCCAAATTCAACTAATTTGATCATTTGTGACTGTTTTTTCATTATAGATAATCTATAGTGATTATGGTTAACCACAGCTATCATTTGTCATAATCTTCTCATTACTAGTCGTGGACCCATTTCATGGTCTGAAATCAGCCTATGAGCTGGAATAACAGGCGTCTACACATCATCAGATGTGATCTGATCTCGTGTGGTGTCTCTCCACTGCCTACATTTGTGTTGGGGGGTTAAAATGCACACAACCCATGAAAGACTTAACCCTGTTATCCTGTTACATTCAGCCTGTAGTGTACAGCATATTCTATAGGAAGGGTTTGTATATTGTGAAATTTACCCTGCTGTTGTACAAATTATGTGATTTTTTACACAGTGATGTACAGTACACTCGATTCACCTGGACCTGCTGCATTCAGCTGGGTTTTCTGTACGTACGTGGGAGGAGAGAGCAATATTCATGATTGATGATGCTCCAAATAAAAAAATAGATAAAAAATAAAAAAGCTGAAAAACCTTACATGTCATGTGGACATACTGCATTATAGATTATGGAGAATGTTGGAATAAAATGGACCGGTATCTTTTTCTCTTCAGCAATTGTCCATGATTGCTGAGCATTAACAAAAAATGTTATTCATAGAAAAAATAGCCCTTTGGTGATTAAAATTTGATGTCATTGAATTTATTTAGGTAGATAAACACAGTTTCCTGTTTTATAGCCCCATGTGATGTAATATCATCTGAAATTTGGGAGCCTCAGAGAAAATATTGTAAAAGAATATACTAAGCTCAGATGTGCATGGTATATCGTGAAAAAAAGCTGCATTTGAAACTAGTTTAGTATTTTTTCTCACCAGCTAGAGGTATACATTGCAATTATCCATGTAAGTGCAGGCTGCTCGTAGACCTATGTCTAGCACATCTGTCACAGTCAGCTAATGTGTTTACCAAGCGCACAGCTCTGTCTCCACCAACTCCCCGGTGCAATGAGGCCACAGAGAGGGCTCGACCTCACTCATCCCTCCTCAGCTTCCACCCTGTCCTGCCTTTTGTCTGGTGGTTCTGACCAGCAAGAAGGTGACTCCTGCTAATGAATTAACTGTCCAATTATAGATAGTTGTACAGACATCCCCTTTCACTTTCGTTTACGCGCGCTGCGTTTCCTCTGTTTACCTCATTTGGAGTCTCCAGATAACAGGAGCACACCGCGGCAAGTTTGACCAATCTAGCTGTTATTGATGAAAAACAATGCAGAAATGAAAACACTCTCAGATGCAAAAGTGACTGAATTCTCGGGTGTGAGACACAGGTTGGCGACGATTTCAAAGATCACCGGTTCTGTTATCAAAGATGTCAGGGAACAAAATGTGAATAGATAGCGTCCCACGTACAGTCAGATTCTTTATTGCAATTAAAGGCAGTGTTGATGCTCCTTTTTTTCATATTTACCTACAGCTGTTGTGTCTGTATCTGTGGAGGCTGCTGAATTTTCTTTTATTCTCGGCTTTGACAGTTAAGGAGGCGTCTTGGCTTTATTTCACACCACAACAGTGTGAGCCTCACATTTGTCTCAATAACTCCTTTTAAGTACCTGCTGCTATGTGTTGTTTCCCCCTCATTATAGGCAAATTACGGCTCTCTCTTTGTTTAGTATGAAATAGTGAACTTAATGTAGATCAGTAAACAGCCCGGGGCCCCTTCCCACTTGAGCCTGAGTCTGTCGTCCTGTCAATCACATATAATTGGATCAACAACAGAAAGACATGGACAATTTATGAATCATTTCAGGGGAAAAAATACTAAATGAAATGGACACACTCACACACTCATGCGCACAGGGATGTCCATACGCAGGCACGCACACAGAATCAATGATGTGCATGGCATAAGATGAAGAAGATGTGCTGATCATCAACTGTTTTATACATACACTGAACATATGTGAGGCGGTGAGTGCTGCACTGCAAACCTGCAAAGCATTTTAGGATGACATCATAAAACTTTAAATGTGGCACCATCGTCCACTTCTTAGCACATAAAAGTCTTCAAATTGCCCCTCAGTGGCAGGAAAAAATATTGCTGCATATTTGAAAACAATAATGGCTTTTTTTTAATGCACCAATACTTTTTGTCTCTCTAAATCTGGTCCAACCAGTTGCTTCAGTGTTAAAGGCTGTATAATTTTACTGAACATCTGCACTAAACTAAACGCTGAGTAAAGACTTATCTAAATCCTGATGCATGTACACATGCAGGGTGGCTTTCACGGGGCTGGGGTTGAATCAGCCCACTGAGAGGAAATCAGGGCTGTAAACTGAATGAAATTCTGGCAACTGCAAAACATATTTTTGGACTGCTTAAGACACGAAGAGTTACTGCAAAATGCACTCGCAGGGGGAAGTGACAAGCGTAGTGCAATGTGTCATGTAAAGCTACTCTTTTTTTTTCATTTTTGTAGTAAATTAAAGGTGGAAAGTTATATGACAGCACAGCACAATCCCAATGTAAAATCTTCCCTGAAGTGGCACTCGAACAAAGCAGAATTACACCCCACTGGTGCGTCGTCAGGCATCCTCAAAGCCCCGGCGTATGTAAATCCTGGAAGTGAAGCAGTGTCTGTCAGAGGTGTCAAAACACTATTCTGCAGAGACTTCACTCAGCGGAGGAATGACAAACACAACTTGTTCCAGCACTTTGTTAGTGTCATCTACTGTAAATACACTGAAACGTGTCAAACGGAATAGGCACGCATTCATCATTCAGCTGTAACAAGTCCATCAGCTACATCCTACAAAATGAATTCATTTTTACAAGAGAGCGTTGCATCAGCGAACACTTTCAAAACACAATTGTGGCTTCTTGAGGCTCTATAACGCTTTAAGGGTGCTGTAAAACAGAGCCAGATGCTAACCTGTTTTTAGGTACACCCAGAACCATATATCTTCCTGAACCACATCAAGGAGGCATATTCCACCCGTAGCTTTCATTCCTCTAGGTCTATTTTTAAGTGGAGAGTTTCCATGGTAACCCGAGGTGCAGGTATTGCTTGTTGAAAGTGGTTTTTGAGGTCTAGCCACGGAGTTGGAATTGAATAAAGTAAGAAAAGAAAGAAGCAGAAACAACAACCTTACCTCCAGTCTTTCTTTTTAGAAGCTTAGGCATTGAAGACATGAAAGAGAAATGTTTGAACTAGTGATCTGTGGGAGACAGGTGGTAAGGGGAGGTGAGGATACCAAACTGTTGCTTGATAGATGCAA
This sequence comes from Terapon puta, assembly GCA_028564955.1. Lineage (NCBI taxonomy): Eukaryota > Metazoa > Chordata > Actinopteri > Centrarchiformes > Terapontidae > Terapon > Terapon puta. Next base: position 8,761,435 of record JAOXYL010000039.1, on the reverse strand, counting down.
GCTGAGATTTGGCAGCCTTTGTGAGTTGCGAGGCTTTGTTTCAATTCCGCTGTTTACCTTCAGGGTGTGTTTTCTTTTCCGGAGCTGGCCCAAATGTTCATTATGGTGAGCAGCAGACAAACCCCACGCTCTTAATTTGTAGGGCATCACACATTCACATGTTGCAAAAAAATAAATATGTTCCTAAATATGTTTTGTTTAAGGGCAAAGTAAAAGATGGTAAAAGACTGGTATTCGAGCATTGAAGTGCAGGAGTGCAGAGTAGTCTGTCTTTCTTCTCCAAAGCCTTCGGGATGAGAGAAATGATGACTTGGCTGTCAAACAGTATTTCTCGACTGCTGTGATTGTGCCAAAAATTGGTCAAGAGAAAAGACAACTGCATTGATTATATTGACTGCCAGCAGCAACAATGACAGACTGAAATGAATAGTCGTGGGAGTGTTTCAATAATCAAACCAAAAGCACTTCATCTCAACTCACTCACACATGCAGACTGCAAGTATCCTTCACTGATATCTGTTTAAGAGCAAGTATCCTTCACTGATAATACACCTTCACACCTTGATGGAACAAAGCCACCCACATAAATTCACATTGTTTTATATCAGACAGTGTGCTACATTTGCAGTATCTTTTTAGCAATGGTTTTAAATGCAGAACTCTACAGTAAAAAGCTCACGTTTAATTAAAAATCTCTTGCATTATGAGTCCACTAAAAAAACACCCTTCTGTCTTGTGATATTTTAATTGACAAGGTATATTGATGTAAAACAGTGAAAACATTATAAGCAGAATGCAGTGCTTAGCATCTCTTAACATAAACCCCAACGTAAACCCCAAAACCCACAAAATAATCCTCACCTTCCCACATCCATGAAAGACAAATATATGTTCTCCGGGTAATCAATTTCATTTGAAATGCTGAATTTCTTTAACCAAATGGCAGAAAAAATGAGGTGGATGGCTGACTACTCTACTTGAAATCCCTTGAAATAATCAGTGTGTGATGTTTCCAGGAAAAGCAGGCTGGTGGGGATACAGTGATGACTGAACAAGTAGAGAGATGTTATCATTTCTCTTCTGTGAAATACTCCCTGACAGGTACCAACAACTCAATCAGTCCATTACAGCAGTGTTGTTTTTATCAGCCATTTCTGATTTAGTCTTAATTTTAGTCTTTGGACGAAAATGCTTATTAGTTTTAGTCACATTTTAGTCATTTCTAAATGTGATCATTTTAGTCCAGTTTTAATCGACGAAAGGTTTTAGTCACATTTTAGTATTTAAAAAAAATATATTAGTATTAGTATTAGTATTTTTTTCACAGTAGTTAATAGTGCTCAGTACACAGACTTCTTTAGATCACTGTAAAACATATTTATGGATCATTGTATAACATTTGTATAACATGTTCATGTTATACAATGCCTGTATAACTTGTTTATGTAATATATAATGCCACTGCATATCTAAAATATTTTAACATATAACCCTTTATAATTCTAATAATATCTTTGTAAGACTGTATTACCTGTTAAAATTCATGAAGCAGTTATTGGCCTTTTGACTCGATAACCTCCAAATAATAATATCAAACTCCACTGTGGCTGTCTCAACCTGATGGTCTTTATATGAGCTATATTCAGCTAGGTAAATGGAACAATGAAACAAACCGAAAAAAACAAAATGGTAGCTTTTTCTGAAATCATGTTTTAGGGTATATTCGTCCTTTCAACCTCAATTGTGGGGTAAATCCTAACCTTTCATTTCAGCCTTTAAATACGAAAAATGGCTTTTCTCCAGCTGCGGCTGTGGAGCCTCGCTGTGGCTGTGGCACAAAGTTGGTGGATTGGAAGTGACCTGTTAACATTGTTTGTAGAGCATCAACACAACCGCAGAGTTAAAAAAAAAAGAAGAAGAAGCTTCCCTGGGCAAGGCAGCAACAAGCAGAAAGGATTCGACACAGACACTGGCATTTACAAATCATGAATAGCTTTTTTTTTGATAACTCGGAGCCTACATAGACAGTCAAGGAAATGTAGTTATGTAAAAAATGTTCAACAAAGTCAGTCTGACTTTACAGGATGGACATAGTTCTCTACATTTCTGTTTTTGTAGTTGCTAGAGAGACAAGGTTGGGCCCTTATAATGTCTATGATAAAACCTGGCTTTTAATAAAAATAGTTGCATGCTGATTTGAATGGCCTTGTGTACTTTTCTTAAGCATGGCTCATAATGCTGGTTGAAGGCAGAGAAAGTTGCAGGTTTGGATCTAAATATAAGACAATGTAGAGGAAAATTGAGGAGAAAAAAAAAAAATGGGCAACTTCCAAAAGCTCCATCGGCCTGTGTGGTCACTTGACTGTAATGCAGGCGGACAAAGATGAGACATAAGCGGCTCATTTCTCCAACAGTACATTCATGTCGGAGGCTGTAACGGCCCAGAAATAGAAAAAAACGCAGCGTAGTTGTTGCTATTACAAATATAAAAGCCCGTCAGAATCTGTTTTTTTTTTGTTTGTTTTTTTGCGGTAAAGTGACGCTCACATAGCTGTCCTACACATTTACGTTACTGATCCGGAGAGCTGTAACCGAGCATTATTCAGTGTGAGAAAATGTTATTTTAACTCAACACGCCACAGCTTTATATGGCGTTTTCCTATTTACATCATTTTTACGCAGGCGGCCAACGTTCTCTGAAAGGATACTGTATATACTGTAGATCAGTGCTTCTCCAGAAATCTAGCGTACCTTGGCTTTTTTTTTTTTTCGCTCTGTTATATTTAGTCGAAGAGCATTATGAGTCACTGCCATTGTTTCGCTGTGCTGTGCCTCTTTTGTTGCTAATCTGGCCACTTGCTAAATCTCTGCGATTGTCCTGCTGCAGTGAGTCAGTCAGTTTCCAGGTACAGATTTATAATGTTTTGTTCTCCTCGTGGTAATCTTATCTCCCCTCTTCTTCTTTCTCTTCTTCTTTTTTTTGTCTTTTCCCTGCTTGTCTCCTCCTCTCCCCAGCAACCCCACAAAGGAGGGGAGTATTAATCAGAAGCACTGTGTCTCCCCATTCCCTCCTAATAAGTAGAGAGTGAATGCATGGCTGCCTCCATCACAAATAGCAATGAGACCTTAGACTCCATTACCACGGGTTTGTTAATTCATGAAGTGGGTTTTCTTCTTGCCCCCCCCAACACCTCCCCTCCGAGGTCTCTGCTCTCACATGCCCTCTTTCCTCATTCTGCTTGATTCTCGATCTATTTTGCACCCCGGCACTTTCGCTCCCCTCTTTGCATTGTCATATTTAAGGCAGGAGAACATTGTTTCATTTGGGAGTGCTTCCAGCCCAAACCATGTCCCGCTTCATAATTCACCAGGCTACAAGGTACAAGTTATTTCTGGACGTGCAGAAATAACAGAAAAGTAATCATGGCACTTTGAGAGCCTTCTCCCAGCTAATGGACTTACTGAAATGGGATGACGAGGAGGGCTAACATCATTCAGCAACGTTTAGTCCTTGTACCTCTGTAAATTCCTTTTTTTAAAGATTAAGGATTAACATTTTTTTTCAGTACTTTTATCTCAGGAAACTAGGCTTACCTAAAAAATGCAAAAGAGTGCTCTTTTTTGTAGTTACCTCATCTTATTTGAACTGGTTGGTTCCCAAGTTAGTGTGAACTGCCACTGACCTCCTATTTGTCCATCCACAGGTATTGTTTTCTGGGTAATTAAATGGCAGCGTTCCTTAAAGGGCAGAGAGTTCAGATGCATACTAAAGAGCAAACACAAGCAAACGTTCTCGCGCTGCTTTTTTATGCATGCTTATTTCATCTATAATGCAGCAGCATTTCTGGATTCTGCATCATCTCCCTCCCTAATCCAAAACCATTAAAGGGATAGTTTGGTTTGGGAGACGAGCGCCTTCTGTTCAAGAGTCAGCCCGGGAAGATTCTCTCACATCCCTGCAAGAAACATGACGCTTAGCTTAGCATGAGGATTGGGACCTTTTACCCTGGCTCTGTGCAAAGGCAACCAAAGCATCTCTAAAGTTCATCAATTAACATGTTACATTTTGCATAATGTCATAGTGTCGTCTTATATTCAATGTAAAGACAAGGGAGGGCTATCAATCTTTTCATCGCACTCTTGGCAAGAAAGCACCATGTGTGGACTTCCCAAAATGGTTCCTTTGAAGACAGAGTCAAAGGTTTTACATTTTCTTTGCTCCCTGGAGTACCTCACATAAGTGCTGAAGACCATTACTTGAGCACCAAATTTTGCTATCGTTGGTCCACATAGAAAGTGCAGCTAAAGGCTGTTAAACGTTTTTCTTGGATTGTTGAACCGGCTGCTCCTAATACAATATCTGCTATCCGCAGCCTGTGGCCGCTGCGCCTGAGCCTTCCTGCTGTCACTGACATAGATTGAGGGCCTCAGTAATATTTGCAGAGCTCATTTGCACTCTGTGTGGCACATGAAATTGCCATTGACTGCAATCTTGCAAGCTCTCAATGGCCTCACATCGACAGTGCTTGTTAAAACCACACCATGAATAAGTCCCGGGATAGGGACACGCGCCCCAGGGGAGTGCGAGATGGCTAACAAGCACATTAGGTATGGCAACTATGTTGTGCGCATTGTTTACACCCACACTCGAGGCCCACATGCACGGACGCGCACAAACAGGAGGGGAAAAAGAGAGGGAGGGTGGACAGGAGCAAGTAAAATTAGCTTATTAAGCAAAACACTTAACGTGGGCCGCAGCCTCCAAGTTAAGGATCGCACGCAGGACAAGTGCCAACAAAAGATCAGGTAGTCAGGATAATGATTGTAAAGTGCTTTTGAGGTAGCAATTAGCTGTCAGCCGTCGCAATAAGGGCTGTTTGTCTTGTCTGATAGTCTGTAACAAAAGAAACTCTTGCTCATACAGTTTCCTCTCCACCTCTATTCCTCTGCGCTCCTCCTCTGCACTCTGGTGCACTGCCAGAAAATCAGATTTCTCACATGGGCAACTTTTCTCCTACTGAGGGATTATTTCAATAAAAAATAAACAGCCTTCCCCCGCAAGGCATGATCCACGCAGAGAACGTGGCTTTAGGAATGAATAATGCATATGTTCACTGTTAAATTGTATCTAGCTTACAAGAAAGGAGAAAGAAATATCTGTCTTGCTGCCAATCTGAAATGTGTTAAATTATCAGTAAATTGTATAATACATGTTATTTCTATTGCACTTGGGGAAAAAAAGCAAATATACATTTAAAGCTGTGGACATAAAAGCAACACGACATACTAGTAAAAAAAAAAAAAAGTATTTTCTAAGCAGATTTCTGCAGGTTTTGTATTTGAGACCTACTGTGCTTGCCTTTGTAGGGGCCCTTTGGTTAAAAAATGTAATCAGTTAACATTTATCTGCAGTGAAAATAAGCATATGGTGTCACAAGTCTGTTTTGGTATGCAGTATAACCAACATAACATCAGTCCTGTCTCAATAAAGGATAATAGGTGCATTAATTATGAAACACAATCTAAAATGTATATCAAAGTGTGCCCTCTGAGAAGATTTTAATGGACACACATGAGCTACAAAGCTGACAAAAATACATCTGAAGATTATCTCCATCCCTGCCTCCTGGATCCTGATGTTTTTAATTAGTGCCTTTGCTCTGAGATATTGCACTTGCAACTGGAGTCTTCCCAGTAGGAATTTTATTCATCAACATCTGCCCTGACTGCAGCATTGATGAAATAAACTCTTAAATTATCAACAAGCCAATTACGGTATCTTACAATCAAACCCCAGGTGATGTTGTAGATGTTTTTTTTTTTTTGTAGTACTCAAGTACTTAAATTCCTTACAGTTTCAAAGGATTCTTTCAAGATGCGGCTTTTCCTCTAAAGCCCAGAGAGTGAGTGCAGGTTAAACCACATTAACTATTGACTATGTTTGGGTTTTTTAAATTAATTTATTTTATTCTTTTTATCAGCTATCATGCTCTCGTAGCATTTGCAGGTTGCCTTCGAAAATATTGCCTCTGGTAATGGAACTCAAACATTTTGGGTACCAGCCCAGTGAGTCTATTTGGCTGGCACCCCGCACTATTTCCATTAATCCCCATTGAAATTTTGGCAGGTGAGGATAATTTGGCACAGTCACAGTCTGAATGGTAACAAGAAGGAGAAAGCATGAGAGAAAATTATTGTCACAAGCCATCACAAGGACTTGGGACTGAGATCAAAACCCATGAGTGGCATGTATTTCCCAGTATAAAAAACCTGGTGAGTTGAAAAATTTATCTGTGAATTTTGTCCAGTTTTAATTAATCTTATCATTTGATCTGGGTCTAGTCCCTTCATCCCTTCAGAAATATTCTGCCCATACACTCCCAATGTAAATGAGCTGACACTGTTAGCACTAAAAGTGACAGATTACGAAGGGATTACAATGTGAAAGTCAGTAATATGTTACTGTTTAGAGCTAGAGAGTTAATTATTAGTTGGTTGACAGAAATGAATCAACTTTCTCTAATTTATGCCAAATATTGTCTGGCTGCTGATTTGCTGATGTTGTTGGACCGTTCATTTGACAAAAAAAAAGCCATTTAAAGTTGTTAGTTCAGTGGCTCATGGCAATCAAACTTTTTAGAAACTGACAAATCAAGAATAATTATTATTATACGATAAAATATGTCTTTAAGTAAGACTCTAATACTGTTATGAAACCAAGTGAATTTCATTTATTCAACATTTTAGAGATCTGCTTGTTTGCATGCGCGGGTTAACACACACAAGATATCTGCAACTTGCATCATTTACAAAAACCTGCACATACATTTTGCACGAGAGAAAACTTTTCTCTGTGACAGCACTATTCTTCCGAGAGTATCATTTAAAATAAGGCCGAACACAGAATCATGTTAATTAGCATCATTTTTTCAATGTATTTCAGAGTAAAATTATTTCTAGATAACTGCCGCCAGTATAAGAGGGCAGTGGGGACCAGCCAAACCGCCTGCCAAAACAGACCATTAGCAGCTCATACACTGATCAAACCCACGTCCCCATTATCTCAACCAGCCTCTTCATTTCTCATGCAGAGCCATGTGAATTGTCACTTATATCTCCCATCTTTAAGCCACTCATCTTTATTCAGCTGATCTGATTACAGTTTGCATTTTCAATTAATGCTGCAGCCCAGACAGAAGGGGGAAGAAAAAAAAGTGTGGTAGAGAAGCTGATTTTCAGATTGAGTTTGAAATGTGTACTGATTGTAAATGAACCGAACGAGAGTTGGATGCGTGGAAGAGCGCCAGAGACGCTGCAGTCCACGGCTCTGGAGGGGCACATCTGGAGCCCCTCCAAGTGCCCCGGGGGCATCACTAAGAGGAGCTCCCCTCCCCAGCTCCGTCAGAAGAGAGAGCATTTAAGAAAACAAGAAGAAAAGAGAGAGAGGGAGAGACACAGACACACAGAGAGAGAGAGAGAGAGAGAGAGAGAGTTGGCCGGCAGGGTCTGGTTTGTAGTGTTGAGCAGCTGTTCGTTGCAGA
>JAOXYL010000039.1:8725540-8753794 GCA_028564955.1 Terapon puta | reverse complement strand
AGAGAGAGAGAGAGAGAGAGAGAGAGAGTTGGCCGGCAGGGTCTGGTTTGTAGTGTTGAGCAGCTGTTCGTTGCAGAGCTTCCTGTCTCATCAGCCTTCAAAGACACTCTGTCATACATTTACAACGGCTCGCAGACATGCTGCATCCTTAGAAAGTGTCTATTTGTCACTGTGCTCCGAAAAAACACCAAATCAATGTTGTGAAATTGATCATTCCTCTTCGATATACGGAGGCGGAAACAGGTAAAATCAAATGCAATAGCTTAGAAATGTGTTTGTTTTTTTTTTTTTTAGCTCTCTTATCTTTGAAAAATATTCAGAGCGAGGGATGGGTTGCCCTGTGAGGACGGCAAGCGTGAGGTTAGAGGCAGGATGCAGGCAGAAATAGCACCAGGCTCAGGGCTCACAGAGCATCCTGTGTGTGCAAGAGGTGATGTGGAAAAGGGGTCTTTTCGGAGGCACAGGCGATGATGCCTTATTTGGATGCAGTTAATTAGAAAGGTTGATTGATTTGATGGCACTAGCGGGGCGGGGCAGCGAAGTGCACTGATCTGTGAAGGAGTCCACGCTCAGGTCGATATTTACGCCTTCCAGGGAAGCTTTAATAACAACATTAAAGGCTCTATGAAGAAGCCCCGTCTCCTTTTTGTGTGTTTGTCTTCCAGGATACAGTCTGCACACACAAATCCTCTCCAAAATACGTTTGCGTTTCCTCTCACTGCGCCCCAGATATGTGGCGAAACACTACTGACATAAGTTTACAGTCTGCACTTGTATCAAAGAGCATTGATTTTTATTTGAGAGACAGATTTAAGACATTTTAATGAAATGCTGTTTACGACTCGCGGTTGTTGAAGAGGATATAAAGCCCCTCTGATGATGATACACTTCACGCCACAGCCATTTATCACTTTGGGACTAGCTCGTGTATTGAAGCCAGACTCCTGTTGAGCTGCTCTTCTCTGAGTCTATACATTATTTTCTTTACTCCGCATCAATTTAACTGCTATAACCCCACTCATGCTTCCAGACTAGATCAACAGCCATATGTGAATCTGAGCCTGGCCAATCGTGAAGCCTTTTCTAATCTCTGATATCTGCTTGTTACGTAAATAGTCTGACAAATACACTGAATATTCCCCACATACATTATTGCTGCTGTTTAAAAGTCAGAACTCTGACTTGAGATTTGTTTATTTTCAGTTTAGCTAAAGTTAAATATTTGATTTGCACTCATAAACTATTTGAGGACATTTCTGCAGCCTCTGGATTATTCGTCTTTTCCAAACCAAAAACGGATGCAAGCAACAATATAAGAGAGTAAATCTTTCTGCATATATTTTGGAAGGATGTAGGTTAATACAGAAGTAAAGGCTCACTGCGCCTGTCTTATTTTAAAAAGAAAGAAAGAGCTCGCTTTTAAAGCAGTACAAAGTAAATGCTACAGAAAACTATGCTACAGATTACTCCTGATATTGTGAATTTGATATTATGATTTAAATGTTTACTTTGCCAAAACCCCGGCTTGCTGTTTGACAAAGGTAAAATTAGGATGTTGTTTATTTATTATGTGTATGAAATGAATATATATTTCTCTTATTTGCTTTCCAAAGACAAGCAAATGTATTCTGTATTGTATCGGCCTTCATGTTTCGGGTTACTTTGACAGTGCTTAAATGGCATCATCACCACTGACAGATACACAACTTATAAGTGTGTACTGTAAAGAAAAAAAAGAGAAAATATGAGCATATTTTATATTTTATATCTGGGGTCCCTAACATGGGTTATAAGATATAAAGGGAAAATTATTTTTACCATTATTATCTTAAATTCCCCACACACAGCTGTTGGGTCTGTGGGACCCCAAAATAAGTAAGTAAAATCATTCCCAACAAAACTCCACCTTACTCCTGATGCTCTGTGTTTCATGCACTCACACTGCCTTTTAAAAAACGGAAGAAGGAGACAAAGAAAGGGTTCGGGTGTACGCCATGTACACAACATGAATTGTGACCAATCTCAAAGGAAGACTGTTTCTTCATTTCTGAGCAGCTGACATTTTGGAGGTGAATGTTATCACAAAAGCAAATTCAATATTCATGTTCAGCTGAATATACAGGAAGATAAACAGACAGAGACGGGTATGGATATTCAAGCCTAAACGCACGCGCGCACACACACGCACGTACTCAAACAAACAATAAAAGTCAATCATTTTCTTCTGACATCCAAATTAAAACTAAGCGTCCCTCTGAGGATTGTATTACCGGAGAGGTGCGTGCTTATGACAGCTTCATCACAGTAGTATGAAATGCAGACCAGGCCAGAGGGACACTACTGTTTACCCCCAAACCATTACAGGCTATTCTCTCTTATAAATCATTCCTTGCATTCGCTCAGACTGTTTTCTTCGCTGTGTTTCTGGTGGTTTATTAATACTTGCACCCTTCACGCTCGGCTGAACGAGATGAGCCCCAGACTTCTGGCATCATCCATGCACCTTGTCATGCGGAATTGATCTTGCTTTGTTGCTTTTGGGTATCTATGTCTGACAATGTCCAAAACTATAATTGGCAGACACCTCATATGTATGTACAGTAGTGTGCCACTTATGTAACAAACTTTGGTCACGCAGCATTCATGCCCCACATAGTAGATAAAACACATTTGTGTGTTTTTCTATCCCTGTTTTCCCTGATTTATCTTTTATTTATTTGCATATTAAATGTTTTCTGCATTCACTTTGTGCTCTTCTTCTATTCTTCATATTTGGAAAAGATGTGAAATTTTACCATCACCCTCACAACATTTTTAGCTACATGAGACGGACAATCTGTAAAATAAAATGAGGCTCCTCTGGTTCCACCTACTGCTCTGAATGCCATTTGCAAGGATCCGCCATGACAGAATCAAAACAACCACCGACTACAGCTTCAAGTTCTACTGTCCTTTAACAGGTGTACAATGACGTCATTTTCGTTTATTTTATTCATTTTCACAACAGTAGGTAGCCTTTGTTAACTTTCTGAGGGTTGTTTTTGGCAGCACAGGCAACAAAGAAACCTGAATATCCTGCTGAATTAAAGATATTGTCAAATTTCCAGACAGCTCCAGTTATCTGCCATATGGGGATTATAAAAGGATTCTGAATCTCTGTGAGTCCGCTATAAGAGACTCTGCAATAATGAGCTGTTGTTTGATTACTGTCAGAGATGCAACTTACGCACAAATCTTTTCCAGTGCTGAACGTTTGCATTAAGAATCAACATTATTGATTAAAAGCAATCGATGCTGACCTCAGTGTGAAACTCAAAAAATCCTGCACACATTTTAGGTCTATGGTGTGAGATCATTCAATGAAAACAGAGATCTCAAATCTGAGGCAGAGGCTGGAGCTGAAAGCACACACCTCATACCTCTCATCATTTATTAATTCCTATATAATGCGTCAGAAAGCACATTCCCAAACTCACCATTCTGATGTCTTCACAGTCCTGCGGTGAGCGTGTCCCATGAGGCAAACATAGTGGGCTGGCACGGTGGTGACTTTTAAAACCTGTAGTTTATTTATGCGGTTATTTTTAGGTGATTGCTTAATATATATATCATGCTATAGGTGACTCTAAAACCTTCCTATTTTAGGTGATGGGATTTGAACCAGTCTTTGAACCGGTCAGTTTTCTCTCTGAAAAAGATTTGTTTTGTTCAGGTCACTCAAGCAAGTGTGAGCTAATGTTAGCATGATGACCGTTTAGAAGAGCTGATGAGATATTGGCACTTTGCAAAGGCATGCATGTTGATTGATCTTCATCTCAATGCCGCCTGTGACCTTTCCAGTCAGTCCGAGAAGAATATGGGGAGGCCCTACATGATGCTCTGGGACGTATTGACTGTTTTCAGCAGATGGTAAGAGCCATTTCAAATCCCGGTGGAGGCAGGGAGGCCCTGCAACACCCTTTGTTCCACCACACACTTGCACAAGCACACTTCAGGGCTGACGCGATAAAATCAATCTTGCCGTGACAGTGCTTCCCCCAGCAGCTAGGGGCCTAAATTTATTGTTCTAAATTAGGATCTGACCCAACACCTTCCTCTCAGAGGAGACGGGAAGTAGTACAATTTGGGAAAGCAAACATCAAACACTAATGTCGGCAAAATGAAAGTTACCCAATGGATTCCAACAATATATATGGCCGACTGGTGTGGGAAACCATCTCATAATCCTCAAATACAACATTAGCTTCAGCCCTGTGAGCTACACACTGATGGGGTCAAAACTGACAGATCTAATCTAACCACTTGTATAGTAATATATCTAATATACATGGAGAACATATGTGAAAAATACAGCATTTGTGACCATAATTAGTAACATTACACATACTCACCACTTACCACTCACCAGTAATACAGTGATTTCCACACATTTGTACTTCAAGGGGTACTTATGCTGTTGCCAGGGGGTATGGAGCTTAAATCCAACTAAAAATAGAAATTAGGGTTCAATGCAGAATATATACATAGATATTTGTGTTAAAGAGGAGAATGCATCCAAATAGGATTACAGATTGGTGTGCTACTGATCCTTATTAATACATGTACAGTAACCAGCAGCCATTTGTGACATTGACAGTTTGTTTAGAGTGAAATGTCAGCTACTTGAAATGGGGCGGTTCATAATAAATGGTTGAAATAGCTACATATAACTAAAAAATATATATAGTTATAGAAATTATAGTAACAGAAATGGAACATTTTTAAAGTATCTATGAGTGAAAGGCATAATAGACAAAATGCACAGTTGAGTGTATATAGCTGAAATAGCCTACCATAGTTAGCTACAAGAAATTGAAAAAAAGCTAAACTAAAATTTTGTTTGCTCCAGTAAGAAAACCATCAAGAATCTTTATTGTCCTCATGTTTTCACATTGCAAAATTAAGATTGGTGACTTCAATCTTTAAACATAAATATATCTATACCTAAAATATGTAATGTGTACATTAACATCTAAAGATTTTAAGCAATAAGCAGTTAAAATATCTGTTCATGTTGAGGTAGTTCAAGGTCATGAATAAGCTCAAATAATTTGCTAAAAGTAATCGATAAACACCTGATGAACTGTCAAGGACTGAATGAAAAAAATTTATGCTGCATCTGTGCCTGATGAAGGCCTTAAACCTGCAATCTTTATAGTGGCCAGCAGGGGGCGACTCAACTGGTTACATAAAGCAGTCTGGTTATGTAGAAGTCCACTTAATTCATTTTCCTAATGAGTTTGTAGTTTTCGACTACTAGACTACTGGTTCAAGTCTTTTTTTCAGAAAAGGATTATATTCTTTTGGTGAATTATGATACCATTTAAAATTAAATAGCCGATAAAACCAGAGATGCTCTAGAGCACATGTGTCAAACTGATCCATGGCCGTGTGGCTGCAGGTTTTTGTTCCAACCAAGCCGGACCACACCTGATTTGACTTACATCACAACATAGTTGTGCAGAGTTCAGTTGATTGAAATCACATTGGGTGTGGTCCTGCTTGGTTGGTATGAAAACCTGCAGCCACACGGTCCTTTCATGGATCAGTTTGACACCCCTGCTCTAGAGTCTAGAGCTTAGCTACTTTGTGACTGACGGGTTGCCATGGTAGCAGCGTGTGATGGGATCGTTCAGTACTCAGTTGAACGCAAACACGTGGAAAGGACTGAATGTGCCAAATTTGAATTTAAATTTATATCATTTGAAATAGCAGGGCTCTTGGATTGTTTCGACAGTCTATGGTAACTAAAGTGAGTCTACGGTAACATTGTTCAACAATAGAAAAATGTATAAAATATAATGAATAAATGGTTAAAACATCCAGCTTCTGCCATTAAGCATCATGCAACAACTATTTCTCGTGTTAAACAAGATTCAGTTTATCATCCACTGATAAGAACATATTGTGAACATGACTGAGGGGGTACTTGAGTTTATATTAATACCATACTCTCCATATTTAAAAGCTTGAGTGTAGGCTGGTCAGTGCAGTGTATCTCTCTTCAGGTTTCTCATCCTTATATAATATTAGTTTTCTTGATGCAGACAAGCCACAAAACTTTTACTGAAAGCGCTTGGCGGGGTGCTCCTCGAAATATATCATTTCTTTACTATTATCAATATGCTTAATGAGCTGGAAAATAACCTGCATTCAAATGGCAGCAGTTGGTGTCCAGCTAATCCATTGTGATGGTGAAACTTGATTCACAATTGCTCGGTTCAAAGGGAGAGCTGCAGTCAGACCAAACTAACCTTCCTATGACTGACGCCCAGCTGTCGTCCCTATCAGACACTGTTTGTCGTCTTACCCAAAGCATAACCCGGATCAAGGGTTTACAGAGGTGTCCAAATAAAACATTTAGTTGCTTTTCAAGGGCACCATAAGGTCAGTGATTGTATCTCTGCATTATTCATGCTCCTATTGTGGAGCTTTGTGCTGCTCATACAGCAACAACAACAGAAAACTACATTATCTTACTCTTAATATCGTGTGAAATTCCTGTTTGGAGCACTGCCCTTTCCTACCAAATGTTCAGCTTACTATCTGCAGTGTTTTAGTGCTTAACATATTCAAATGTTTTGTTCCTCGTGATTTATCTTTAATTGTGTGTCTTCAGTGGGGTTTTCTTTTATCCAAAGTGTTACTTAAACTTCAAATTTAAGATCCAGAGGTAAAAAGAAGAAACAAACTCAGGGTAAAATATAATACATTTGGTGTTTTAGATAAATAATATTAAAACAAGTTATTGAACACTGTTGTGCTGTCAGTACATATCATTAGTCAGTATAATACTGACTCACATTGCTAGTTTGATTATTGCTGTGCCACCCATTTCATTTGCCACACACCATGCTGACTTCTTTTACACAAGAGTTGATTTGTCCACTACAGGCTGGCGTACCTGTAGTGAGTACCGGTAACATTTCGCTTCATTAATAATGTGATGCTTAATTGATCTCTGTGGGTAAAATTGTCTGTTTGCCTCCCTCATCGCTGTAAGGTCAAAAATCAGGGTCGACTTTAGAGCGGCAGCCCTGAAGCTGGGAGAGCTTTAATGTCCTGCTCAAAGAAACAGAGGCACAACAAAAAAAGCACCTTAAATTTGGATATTTTCCTTTCAAAGTTAAAAGAGAGTCTCTAAATTCACCTTGCTGCTGGAGATGCGTTCATCTGCAGTGCTATCACCTCACCTTTTATCATTTCAGTGTCAAATACTTTTTGATCTAAATAGGATCTGAAGTCCAATTTTTTAGTCATATCAAATAAAGTCAGTTATAGCAGGGTGGTTATTGCAGTTTTTTGGCTTTTAGCAACACTCTCGTACAAGTGTCAACCCCTAGTTTTCTGACCCGCATTAAAAAAATATCTATTTTACAAACACTACAACCACAGAATACAATCAAAATTACTTTGATCGTAAATGGTGTCCTGCATATTTTCACATTTTAGAAATCTTTGTCCTTTTGCATTTTTTCCTCCAAAATCTTGTTGAAAATGTAAATTAACAGGATTGTGATATTACCATTGAGTTTGGAAAAAATATTTTGTATCTCCCACCCATCAAGGGCCCACCAAGGTTCTCCTTACCTTCAAAAACTCAGAACCAAACCACCCATCTCTCCACATAAAAACGTTATCTTTTTTCATTATTTTTTTGTTATGTTAGACTCTTTTTTGTTGTTGCAGATAGGACAGCTTTTAACGAAGATGACAGTAATGATAAAAACATTAAATGGATACATTTAATGTATTTAAAGCTACATTGAAATTGGAGTTATTATTTCCTGTTTTCTAACTAAATAAAAGACAAAAAAGAAAAGAAAACAGGTTTTTAGTGGGTTTCTTGTGCATAATGCTGTTAACTTCAGGCCCAAGTCCAACAACATGGGTCAGCATTCAAATGCTCCATTTATTTCCCCATTGAGAAACTGATGGCCCATTAATTTTACAAAAAGAAAAACAATATTCTCTTGTCTCCTCTTTCCATGGAAGGCAGGGGCTCTATGAACCCGAGCAGCAGATATCCATATAAGACTGTGGTTTTCAGGTGCATATATGCATCGCCGGCCTCCTCACACCTGTGCATTAGTATCATCGCTCTGGCAAATCATTCAATCTGGACTCCCTGTAGGTCTAATTAAGCCAATGATTTCAAACCCTCGCCGTGTGTTCTCCTTCATTCAGCTGCAGTCTGCTGCTTTTCTAGCTCCCCAGCAGCTATGGTTTGTAAAATGGAGTAAAGGGTGGAAAGCCAAGAAGTGCTTCAGAGAGATGACAAAGCAAGGTGAAGCCCCGAGGACCGCGTAATGGACGGCTTCAGATACTTGTTATGATGCATGTCAGTGACACCCGGCCCCACCCCTACAGACTGGTGTTTCCACAGCGGCAGCTCTGCAGTGCGCTGGAGGAGGTGAGCCCTGCCTGTCTGCTGGATACTCCTCCTCTGTTCCGCAGATGACCAGTGCAGCGTGAGGAAAAGCCCCCCAGGAGCTCAGACAGGAAGAGTGGCGTGAAGACACTCCCCTCCACCTTACAGTGTGACTGCCACTGGCCTTGCCGTCTGAAACATGTATTAGTTCAAAATATGTATCAGCACTTACTGGTAAGACAATCACTCTGCCTCTCCCTGTTTCGATTTCTTAGCTTTCCTTTTCAGGAAACATCGACGAGATCTCAGATCACTTCACATTGACATTTCAAGGGGAGGAGACGTATCGAGGCATCATGATAGTATGAATGGTATCCACGGCAAGGAGCATCTCAGGCTGGATCCCAGTCCGTCAGGCCATGAAATATTCATCCATAATTCCAAAATGTCTGTCATGAATACTGTAGAACACGGCCCCGCCTGAATCCTGGAACACAGTCGCAAGCATCATCGCAGGATGTAAGAAATGTTTTCTAGCTCAAACTACATTTGTGTTTGTGTTTTACACTGCTTAGGATGCAGTGTAGTCACAGCAGTGTATGAGAATAGAGCCTAAGAAAGTCTCTTTGCCTCAGTATCTTATTTCCTGATAAGGCAGCTCACAGTCGCACACTGCGTGCTGCAACATGTTTCTGTTGCACACGGCTCTGAATTCAAGCCAAATCCCTCGACTACCTGCCATCGGACATGGTACAGTTACCACAGGCCGTAGATATCCGCTTCCTTAGCACCCATTAGCAAGCAGCCGAGGATTTATCACTAATGTCAGGGAGGCATTAGCAGACCTAATGAAATTTCACGTTGTTCTTCAAGCAATATTATCCCTGTGACCCCACTCTTTTCACTACAGCAAGGTTTAACTGCTGAATGTCAAACAGCTGGCTAAGCCTTTGGCATCAAGCTTAGTTACATTTTTTTTCTTTTTTCTTTTTTTTTTTATCTGTGCTCATTTGGATTTGTGTTCCTCTCAGAATAATAGAAAATAATGACAACCCCCCAGCCCCTTTCATTCTGAGGTGGGCTGCAAGTTAATGACATCGGGCCATGTTGCGCTTGGCTGCGTCCCCGCACATAATTATGGTCTGATTGTCACAAAAATCGCCTGCACTTGCCATCGTAGCTGCTGTAAACCTGCCCCCCCCACCTCCCAGCCACCCCCACCCCAAGATTAACGAAAAGGCAAATTATCTTTAGTGTGCTGGGGCTCAAACCATAACTGCCCTGAAATGAGTAATTAAAATTTAGCTTCATAACGATAGGTGCAGCCTGGATATTAATTGCCAAGCCTAAAAATACAAATTCTCATTTTGCATGAGATCTGGTCCCAGCGAGACGACTTGCAGTAGTTGCATATATTGATACTGCACTCACTGTATGTATTTGTATCACAGTTTTTTTTTGTGTGTGTGGGTGTGAGGTTGAGCGAATATGTGAGGGGAGAGGTGGGAACCCTGTTAACATGGCCATTAACTTTATAAACTATAAACTTAATCCCATATAAAAGACATAAATGTAAAATACCGGCTACAATTTGTAATTTTTTTTTTATTTTTTATTATTTGCAGTATTATATCTTCTAATAAAAAACAGATAATAAAGAACTCTATATTCACTAGTTAATGTTGTTTTGAAAGACACATTTTCAAAGACTGACACAGTTTTGCCTGTGCACAGAAACGATAAAGTTTGCTTTGTCTGAGAATAGACTTCCACTGTGGCCATCAGCACAAACAGCAAACAAAACCAAATGAAAAGTCTTTTCTGGCTCTGTGTACCTTCTGATAGAGGCTGTTCTCTCGGTGCAATGTGCAACGACTATGTGAGCTTCCCTTTTTTTGAAAAAAAAAGAAAAAAATCAGGAGCTGTAAACCAATTCCCTGGAAGTGAGAAATTCTGGCAGATTTGCCACCATCCACAACATTAGACAGCCTTCAGGTGCAGCCAGTCTGGGGTTCAGAGTGGATACCTGATCACATTCTGGGTTGGGGCAACTTGAGTTCAACCATATAAAAGGGAATCCATTACATGCACGAGGCACATGGAGAGGTGGGGCGGCGAGTAAACGGGGGCGAGAGAGCGCGAAGAGGTAGAGGTTTTTTAATAAATAAGCTTTTTCTTTTTAGTCGGGGAGGTGTGGGTGAGGCAACCAATTAAAACTCTGAGCAGATCTGGTATTGAATTTTTCAGTTAGCAGCTCCCGAACATCTCAGTTGCTTCTCTTCAACTGAGCTTCCCAGTGGAGCTTTCATTGTACAACAGTGGGACGACTTGTGCGTAGAGAGGAGACACATGGAGGACTTGGCAAACTGTGAAACCAGGACACACACACACATACACACACCTCCCGTCCCTCCTCCCCCTCCTGCAGACCTCTCCTGGGACTTACCTCCAAGTTCAGGTGGTTGGTCGTCATGGTAACTGCTGAGAGTGAGGGCTATTTGCATTGTTTCTGCTTTCATCTCTAAAACTATGTCATTATCCATACAGTACAGGTACTCATGTTTATTTGTATTCTCCAGCCTGCCTGATTGTCAGTCTATTTGTCTGTCCGCCCGCTTGTCTGTCTGTCAGAGTCTGCGCCCCCACCCCACCGCTTCGCGACTGCTCTCTTCTTCTTCTGTCTGGTCAATCTGCGCACTGTTCCTCCATCACTGATTCATTTACCGCATCTGCCTCTTTATCTGGTGCACAGCTGGAGCTCTACATGTTTCTGCACCCACTCTGTTCTGCCCCCATTCTCCATTAATTACTAAATTACCATCATAAGCACACACACACAGACATACACACACACACAAAAAAAAACATACAGTATCCTCATTTAAATCCTATATTTACACACCTGACAGTCACAATAAGAAGCCGAGCCTGTATTGTGCCTGCGTCACGTGACTGAACATTCATATTACATGTAAAATGTGCAGGGAAACAAGCATGGTGACAACAATGTGATCTCAGGGCTGGAAGGAAGATCCAGGTTTTGAGGAACACTTCTGACATCTGCTGGTCATGACATGAACATCACAAACTGTATATTTAAAGAAAGGGCAAAACAAATGGACCAAAGCCTGATGGTGGCAGGTAGAAGCAGAAACGGCAAATGTGGATGACTGACTCGCTAATCAATGCACTGCAGGAAAGAGATCGGCCACAATTCATCATCATAAAACATGTAAATATTGAAACACAGGTAATATTTTCATATATTTCCTTATTTACAAAGGCAATTTGAAATCCAACAGTGCAATTATGCATTCAGTCAACTTGCATCTGTGTCAAATTGTATACTACACATGCAAAAGAGCAAAAGAAAAGACACAAACACATGAATAAAAGCCTGAACTACATGTGTACGATGTGCCATCCACTGACTATTTGTGCCTGAGCACAGCACTGGGTGATTATGCTGGAAATCTGAAGACAGTTTGTGAGAAATGTGTTCCTCCCTAGACTCGCTGCAGCACTAATTGGCGGGATTTATAAGCTATCAAAAAAGAGGAAACATGTCACATCAACAGTTTCAACATTAAAACGCAGTTATTGGATGCGCAAACATCTGTCAGAAGAAACTACCTGGAGCAAGCATCTCTCTCTGGACTCAGTGTTTTATAATACACATATAAGACACGAAGGCCTCAGAGACTTGCGTTTTAATCTGTCCATATACTGCATATATTTGAGAAAGATGAAAGTGAGAATACACAGAGGGCTGTGAAAAGGCCCCGGAGTCTCCACTGTTTCATTGTGAGTCTGGATATATGCCAGTATTTCATGAGAGGGAGAGCAGCTGTTTGCTGAATTCACATATCCATATCCAACTGCTCTGTGTTTTGTCTACACCAATTCCCAGCTCTCCACAGCATGGTTCATTTCAGAGTAGCGTTGCTCTATCAAGTCATCGCCGGTGGAGGGGCCAATTTAACCTGCAAATGTTTTGTTTCAAACGGCAGCAAACTCTCAGAGCATCGGGCCCAAACAACAGTCAGCAAGATTGGCTCTAAAATAGAAATAATAATCCATTTGGTTTAAGCAGCACGTTGTGTGGTGGTGAATTTTAAAAAGCCACACGTGGCAACAGCAGTGGATCATTATAAAGTAGCACTATTTGGCAGCGCAGTGCATTTTTTAAGATCCAGACTCAGCACCTTTTCATGACTTCACTGAATGCATAAACTTTACAAGATGATTTTCATCTTTGGCCATTATTCACCTTTAAAGCAGCTATATCCATTTCTTTCTTTGTTGTTATGTTATGATTGCTGTGATTATTGTGTTAGCAAACGGTTTGTCTGTTTGCACATCCAGTTGACACGCAGCGACATCAGGAGTCATCCAGGCATCGGAGTCATAATCTCTCTCTCTGTCCACCTGGAGAACTCAAGTCCAATATTCACTCTTCTTTTAGCTTCAAAACCTGAGGGAAATATATAACTCTTTAGCAGGTAGCATGTTTGTTTATCAGAGCTAACAACTGCCTGCTGGGGTTAGAAAAAAAAAAGTATTTGTGGGCCGTAAAACCAGAACAGTAAGATACAAAACCTAAAATGTTCTGCAGAGCTGTACTGATACTGAGTCAGGTGATTATATAAACAACCCATTATATTGCACATAATGATTTGAGCCATTGTTAGTATAAAGATATTGATTAGTGCAGCTTTAAGACTTATTTTATGATCATTTGTATCACAGTAAGAGGACATGAGTATGAATTATGTTTAGAGTCAAATCACTCTTTAAGGACAATGAAGCAAGTGATTTCACAGAAGAAGCAACTAACTTTTTATATAAATATATATATATGTGTGTTAATACTTTCCATCCTCCCACTAAAACTGCCTCTGTTTCCACACACAGACCTACTTCAGTGAGCAGTTCATGCAACAGGGGCAGTGGACCCACGAAGAAAACTCCTGGGACGGTGAGTCACGGAGTGGACGCCGCAGACAGGATGTGCGGATATGATGGGCAGCGGAGAAACATGTGCTGGCACTGAGAGCTTAATCCGTCTTATCGATGACAGGTCAGTGTCTCCGCGGAAGCCTACGATCGATGGCACTTGACCCCCTTAAATAGCAGAAGTGTCGACATCCCTCTCGTCTCCACGTCTCGCCCAATCAGGATTGATTGCAGCACTGCCTCGCTCCTCTGTAGACAAGTGACTGCCGTTAGTTCCTCATCTTTAGTAATGATGATGCTGCATATTGAACCAATAACAGCTGTCTGTCATCCGGAGGGGTGGCTTGAAAAATCATTGTTTATCGTGCCTAATACCAGAGATCTCGCATTCAACACCGAATCTCCAACTGAATAGGAATTAAGGCAATGTCAGGTATTGGATTTTGCAGCAGTAATACTGCGGGTGCATGTTAAGGCCCCCACTGTCAATGTCACAAAGTAGTCATTTCTGTACAAAGTGTAAAAACATGTACAATCTGTCTCCGATACAGATACAGAGAGATGCTTCTCATCTGTAACTAACCGTTCTGTTTTACATGCAAATTTATGAAAATTGTTCTTCATTATGTTGCCAAGTTCCACAGAAAAAAATCTCCCTCTGTCAAAAGCTTTTCAAAAAAAAAAAACGTAATGAATGATTCTAGAAAACGTTGACGTTGAAAACAAACAAACACAAATAATCTATCTTCTATATTTCAAATTTGCTCACAAAAGTATAAGGTTATATGTTCATCGTGGTTATGATGGTTGTCCAAAGGATAGAGCAACCCAGTGCATGGCTTTATCTTATGAATTTGTGTTGTACCTTGTGTTGTACCTCACATCTACAGATCCAAACAATCTGCATCACGCTGAATATGCCAGCCCTGACTCAAGATCCTCAAAGACAGGCATCAGTGTTGCACAAGACATTAAAACCACAGTCTATCATGTTATTCAGGTCCTCCATAATTTGCAGGACCAAGGTGTGAAGCTGGAGTCGTTTTCACTGATTGTCCAGATGATTTGTTGGATGCTGTTGAACTGTTATGCCTCTCTTAGCAGATGTGCATGATGTAGTAACCTGCATAATGCAGGCAGAACCTGTCTTGTTTTGTTAGATAGCACTAGTTAGCTACAAGCTTTTCAACATGTCACGAAAATAAAATGTATTATTCATGCTCCCTGAGTTAAGGGTTTGGAAACGACAGCTGGATATTTACAGTGACATGCAGCTGGTTGACACTGATTGATGGTCAAATTTAAAACCTTTACGAATTTTAACATAACTAAGCAAATATTTCTCCTCTGATGGATTTATAATAAAAACCAACACATATTTAGCAAGTTGAAGATTTTTAATGTGAAGCTGCTGTAGTATAGTGCCCCATTTCTACCAGCAATAACTTAGCACAGAGAGTGAACAGTGAGGCTGTCATCAGCGAGATAAAATCATTTACTGAGAGTCCCTTGTGCACATGAATGACTCCACCATTATTAATAAAAAGAGACTTTAAAAAGAGATTATTTCTTCATGTAAAAATATTGAATGGCTACTACAAAACACTCCAAATAAGTGAAATATATTTTCTAGGATGAAATGATACATCTGGTATTTTGTTTTTATGTCAACAACGTGTGTTTTAATGCATGTTATCCTTAATAAGAATTCAGTGAATACACCGCATTGTGTCTTTATTACAGAGCAGGCCACATTTCCCTACTCAATATCTGACAACTGATGAGAAAAAACATTAAATGAAAGTAGAACATGTAGTCATTGTAACTGAAAATGCTGAGTTGAGCAAAAAGTTGATTTTACAGCAGACTTGGAGGCTTTTTTATTGTATTGAACTTGCTCCCTCTAATCCATTAGCAGTCAAGTCGATGTCACTGACATAAATTTGTGTCTCTACTTTTGTCACAGTTAACATGGTAACCATAAATAGTACCAAAAGTGAGGTTATTATTATTTTGTTCTTTTTAAATCTTAGGGTTGGCGCTGAACTACATGATTATAACTAATAGTAATTTCATCATCTCTGACCTGGTTTGTGTGAATGTTCTGACCTGAAGGACTCGCTGATCGTTTTCCTGAGCGTAGTGGGGCACGGTGTCTTATAGTTTATATTTGTCAAATAAAGAGCACCTGCTCAGTCTCCTTGCAGGCCTTCCTAACAATGTCATTGACCTTTTCTCTGACACCAACTGTATTTCAGCTTGCAGAATGCTCAAACAGCCAAAGCTGGAGCCCTGGAGATGCGGGTCGTACGCCGTGATTAACGCCCCTCTCTTCCCAATCTCTGACAAGCACAAGGGCCACTCCACCCGTGTGATACACTTCTTCCCAAATTGAATCCTCTCCTCTCTCCATTTTTTTTTCTTGTTTGTGATGTAATCGCACTTGGTAGCGCCTCTCCTCACAGAACACCCATCCTCTTTTCATTTCCAGCAATAAAGTATTATGTGTGAGCTGACTTCAGCGGCGGCTCCCAAAATGCGTTTGCCGCTTTTTGAGGTCAACACGGTTATTCATCAATGTTGTTCCCCGCTGAGGGCGTAATGATCAAAGTTTGTGTGCCACAGGCATAGCACAATTTACAGCACCCCCAAGTGCCCTTGCCCATCACTCTGCGTGGTGCTAAGCTTATCATTGTTCAGACCAATTATATGACCCGGTGAGAAGAATACGATTGCCGTTCTGTACCAGTGGCTTGCCAAATAAATAAGTGCTTAATGACCCTCTCACTCCCCCTTTTCAACTTAATTAGGGGGGGAACAGATTTGCTGGATGGATGACTCTACAGCAACCGACTGTGAATCTGAAGCAGGGGACTGCCAGCCCTTCACTCGCTGTGTGTATTGGTTTGTTCTGCAGCTGCTTGATTGCTGCCCAAGCCACTTAACTGTAGCTGACCACCAGCAGGCCCAGCTGTGTGGCTGCAGCCATTTGAGCGTCCACGCTGCAGCACATCTGAGAAACACAGGCAAGATGACCGTGTAACCTGCTCCAACTAACTCTGCAGGGTGCTCAACTGTGTCTATTAGATGACATATATATATTGTGTGTATATATATGAGTGTGCATGTATCCTTGATGGATAACAATCAAATATATTTGCAGACAACCTTCTATGACAGTCATAACAAGGGAGAGAAGATGAGAAGCCTTTGGAGGGTGAAAATTCTGCATCTCAGTGAGACAATAAATACAATATGAGGAAGAAAATATACCCCATAATATTTCCTATCTGTTGGCCTTTGTGGTTGTTCACATTGTTAGAGTGCAATATACTCTATACAACTGAATATTGAATACATGATTAGACCCTCCACCACCATCCCCTGCTCCCAAAAAAATGACAATACTGAAATGTAAAGAAAAAAGAAAACATGAGTACATAAATGTGGGTAAATGCAGGAGAGAAAATGTATTGTATTGACCAATCAGATGGTTCTCCTCCTTCAATAACCCTTGCAGCAGATAGTGTGCACAACAATCATTAAAACTATTTACCTTCCCTTTGATCACGTGAAGGCCTTAACAAATCAGAAAAAATAACCTCTGGTTCTCGTACATCTGCACAGCACAGGCAAATTTAATGCACAACAAAGCAGAAGACAAAATTCAACAGCATCTGAAAATAAATAGAACAAGATTAGGGTGTTCAAAGTGAAGGTGGCGTCCTCTCGGTCTTTGTGCCAGGCAATTACAGTTTCATTCAGTGACAGCTGGTTGGATGGACTTCTTTGTGTTAAAAGCTTCTGTGCGACTGAGAGCCTCATGTGGCTCACACTGAAACACGTGCTGCTTATGTCTTTACCATTACCTCTTTTCATTTCTGTCCTTTGATACAAAGTCGGGCTTGCAGTGGATGCAAATATTTTAGCTGCATTATAACTTGATAATGATAATCCTGAGAAGTAACCATCGGGTCAATTCTCAATAACACCATAATGTGTTGTACTTGTATCTATGTTAAGTACTTGACTGTTATGTGTGTAAGTGATGATTGCCAGTATCTCAGGAGGGAAGCACTGTTTTTGTGGCTTCAAGCAGCTGTAAAACTGACCTGCTTTTGTCATCTTTTGTTACAGAGCCACAGTAAGTGTCTAAGTGGCTTGTTCTTGCAGGGGGGGATTCACTTTTCCACTGACAAAATGTTTTGGCAAGATACCAAACTTTACTCTGACAACACACTTTCAAATGGCTCCATTAGGTCAATAGGACACACTACTTTTCTGCATTTGAGCACAAAAATAGAAACGTTGAAGAACACAACCAGAGGGTAATGACATACATACAGTACTACAATGCTACATATTTGTATCTGTCTGTTATAGCCAAATACTATGTCAATTCAAACAAATGTGCATTATAGTCCATATATTCAGGAGGTACTATTTTTCAAGTAGCAGGTAATTTGTTCTTTACTCAGTCCCCAGAGACTCAAGATTTACTTTATCTTATTCTCTTATTATAAGGTGTTTACCTCATTTCCAGACAAACTAGTTTTTGTTAACTTTTTCCCAAGTCTCTGCACGCCCACTCTGTCTACACGCACAGGTGTTTTTCACTTACTGCGCCTGATTAGACTCTTCCCAGGACTGCGTGGTTATGGATAGACCCTGATTTATGCTCTGCTGTAACTGTTAGCGACATGTTTACTGTGCATTTTCATGAGTTTTTTGATGGGTTTTTTTGTGTGTTTTTTGCCATTCTAATGTCTTTATGACCAAGGTCACAGCAGAGAGATGACGGGAAATGAGGGGAGAGAGAGAGAGATGCTAAATGACACACAACAAAGGCTGGACTCAAACTGAGGACGTCACGGTTCACGGTCGACACAGAATGCCCCCACGTTCATTATCACATATCACACGGAGCCCAGTGACACTGGTGTACCAAGGGCAGCTCCATCCAACCTGCAAGCCTAATCGCCCAGAGCCATTTTGCAAACCAAACACAAGTTGTGCAGGATTTAGATTTTATACCCTGCAAAACGGGTTTTATCGCAGTGACCGCACAAGTGAAAAGTGTATATGTCTGTGCCGAGATTGGTCAGTTTGCAGAACTGGAGGGCACGGCCTCTTTAGCAAAGGCTTTCATCATAGCACCACAGTGTGGCTGATTGGGGTCATAAATCTTGAATAATGAGACCACTGTTGTCTTACTGTTGTGCCAAATGTCAGGTCTATCACGGACCATCTCACAGGGATGTGGATGGGAAATAAACAGTATCTAATGAGTTACATAGTGATTACAAATGCACTTGTTTAACCACATTATAAGCTCCTATAAATAGTAACACATGGTAAAATGCATCATACCAGAAATATAAATGTGTTTTAATGGAGACCTACAAAGAAATCCTCATGAAGATGCTTGTGCCAAACAAACAATAATTAACCTCTAGGCGCACCAACAAGTAACTGATCACAACTGCGTGCTGTGGCTGAAATTGGGATTTGGTGCCTTAATGTTTTCCCTGGGATTATTAAATGTCACATAATGATTCACATCTCATTAAAATTGTAGCCTTTCAAATTCTCAATTTTTAATTAGCATATTTGGTCGCCACCAGGAGTCCCAGCTGCTTCGGCATCCTGATGGGCGACACCAGCTGTCCTCTCAAAAACTGCACATGACACTGTCTCATACAGGGACAGAAGATACTGTTGAATCTTAGTTCACAGGCTTCTCGGGTTTAAGTGGTGCCCAAATTATGTATCTGAGCTCAGATAAAACTGTTTATACCCATTCAGCCTTCGGTCTTCATCTCCTCACCTTTTGTCAGACTTGAAGTTCTCCAGCAGAAATTCTTGCTTCTTGTGTGTTTGACAAATTAAGATAGAGACTACAGCCCGAGACTGATTAGATGAAAGCAGAGCATTCCTTTCAGCTAAAAGAGCCAAGGTGCTAAACATCCAGGGCCCACAGAGCTCAGATCGTTCCCAGCAGGTACAGAGAGTGCTGTCCTCAGGCGTCCTGTAGAAGTGTAGTAATGTTTTCAAGATTCGAGTGGATGGACACATGGAGCTGCCTGGCAGCAGAGGAGACTATCCTTCTGCAAGGACTGTCCTCAGTGCACCACAGCATCTTCTTCTTCTGGATAAATGTCGCAGCATCCAGAGGAAAAGGTGTGTGAAGATGTGTTTATCAACACAAATATGCCAAGGGCTGGGCCTCAGTCCAAGTCTCCCACTCTCAAACACACACACACACACACACACACACACACACACACACACACACATTCACTCAGCCAGCGCCACCACTGCTGTCGCAGTCCAGCTGGCACTGAAAGGGACGCTTTGATGTTGGTAGAGGCCAAAAAATCTGTTGGAATGGCATGAAGGGTATAAGTTGTGAGCGGTTGTGCATGCTGTAAACATATTTCAGCTACTGAGCTGGAGATAATGTTCAGACATTTAGAACAAAAACATTTAAATGGTTGCAAAGTCTCCTAAGATCTTCCATTCATTGCAGTGTGCTTGTTGCCTGGACCGCCATTCATGTCAGGAAAGAGAAGACACTTTGTTTATTCTTAACTGATTAGTGCTCAGAAATGAAACACTGAGGACATTTGTGTTCAAGCCTTTGTGTATGAAAATGTAGAAAAACATTCATACATTATATCTTTAAATGGATCTGCACTTATTCAACAATATTAAACTAGGGCTATAATGATTTCTGATTGCTAATCGGCAGCATTTATCTCATTAAAAATACTTGAAAAAACATGAAAGGTGGCTGTTTTCATTACAGAAATGTGTGAGGGCACCCAATTAACATACAGGAATACTGACTTTTTGCTTCCATTTGTATAAAAAGATGTTTAATCAGTCTTCATGCAGGCCACGCAAAAACAAATCATTAGCACTAAAATGTGTAGAAGGAAGAGACTTTCCTTTAAACCAGACTTTGCTGTAAAATAAACCAAACCCTTTCAGATATTTTGTGCTCACCAGCTGCAAAACGCTCTCTCTCTCTCTCTGTCTCTATCTGTCTCTCTCTCTCTCTCACACACACACACACACACACACAGACCAAACCGGCTCTGAAAAACACGGAGATTTCTGCACATCCACAGCTCTCTGGACACGATCATTGGAGCTTGCTGGCCTCCACGGGGGCCGCATCCAGGCCCGTGTCCCATTTTCACAACACTGATTATTCTTTAGCTCTGGATCAGAATGAATCCATGATCAAAGACCAGCTGGCTTTTCACAGTTGGAACCCTGAGCTCAATCCTCGAAATGAAAGAGAAGTGCTCTCTGACACCTGTTGATCGCACTGAAGAACTACAGCCACTCCTAACGAGAGCTGTTGATTCAGTGCGAGTGTATCAAACGCCGGAGAGCCAAACATGGTAGAAAAGATGATAGCATGTCTCTAGGGGACTAGAGGTGTAGGTGCGATGCAGCCGTAAAGATCCCTGTTATTGCTCAAAAACTTTGTTGTGACCTGCAGGCAACACCATTTACTGTCCTGTGCGGTTGTGAGAGGGTTAACTCTCTTAATGCAATAGCTCTGCACTGCGTCTCAGATGTCCAAGGACCAGTGAATTCCTGGCCTGATAAGCCGTCAGGAGCATTGCCCTGTCTGCAAATCATGTGTGTGTATGTGAACGCATACGCATGTGTAATTGGGAATTGAGGGCGAGCGGACAGCCTCAAGGTTATATGCCATTAAAAAACAAGACTGCATAAATTCCGCCTAATAATTCATAATAATGACTCCCCTGCTTGTTGGTTGCTTGTTTATCCCACGTTCATTAACATGCCATCCTCATGGTGCTCATTCCGCAAAATGTCTTATGAGTGGGAGTGGGGGAGAATGATTAGAGGGCATATGGAAATGATTATAACCTGCTGAAGTGGAAGTATCCCAGATCCACCACGCTCACATGCAAACCCCCTCATGAACAGTGAGGATTAACGAAGTAGATTAGTAGGCAGAAGTCCTGCGTCTAAGTGTACAGCTTGTGTGTGTGTGTGTGTGTGTGTGTGGTGTGTGTGTCGCTATCTCGACTCCGTCATGTTGAATGAACTCTCTCTTGGCTTTCTTTTAGTCTCCTTGGCCGTCACTTCCTTGTTCGTGATACAAGACTCCTGTGGTGCCCTTGAGTGGAAAGCCTTGATTTTTTTCTTTTTTTTAAGTTTTAAAGCCAAAGAAACTATCAGTCTGCTCCCCCGGCTCTTCCTCCACATCATTTCGTTCATATATGCTATTAAAATGCAGGAATTAAAGCACAAATGTGTTCATGACTAAATTGCGGTATAGATTGAGGTGTGTGTTATGTCTAGAGTGGGAGACAAAAAATATATGCCTACTTAAATCTATCAGGATGATGTTTTAATTCCACTTTTTTAGCACAGGGCAGTAAAATAGCCATTTCAGTTGTTCCTTCAGAGTGTAGTGGTGAGTAATTGGTGATTTGTGGCTCTATTTTCAGGAAATAACAAGAGAAAAAGGAGGTAAAAGATGCACCAAAAAGTTCTCATCACAGATTTGATCCACGGGGGAATTGTGACCACAAAGTCTTATGACGAGTTTCTCCAGCATGAAATGTCACGGGCTGTGTTAATCTCGGGGATACACGAGTGCACACACACATTCACAGCAGCACAAACAAATTATGCAACCTCGTGCTCCTATCTAACTCCTTGACTTCGCAATCTTCGAGCCGAATGACCAACAGAAAACAAGCTGGTGTCAACGTTGTGCTTTAAACCAGACATCACTTCAAAACATCAGACGCCACATCATACTTCAGATTACAAATCCATTATGAGTAATGTCAGATGTCACAGTGAGCCGCAGGGCATTATTCAAGTTCAGTCCCAATTTAAATGCATTTATGAGGAAATTCTTTTGACTGCAAACCGCTGTTTACTAAAAGTCAGTCAACTCTGTGCTTTCATCAACAAATAGGCCATTAATCGTAAGTTATTACATAACTGGATACAACAGGAGGGAATCTGAGGACAGAGGACTAAATGGGCATGAACATACTTTTGCTGCAATTGCAAATGAACAACAACGAGTCCAGCACACAAGGAGGAGGGTGGGGTGGGTGGGGGGAGCAGCAGCAAACAGCGCTGGCAGGAGCGTTAGGTTGAAATGGTCAGGCTGTGCACCTGCATGAATATGATTGGACATCACCAGCCGCACAGCTGTGAACGAGCCAGCGTGACCTCTGTTTCCCCGCCTGAGGTGACAATATGCATCATTCTGGTTTCATTTAAATTGGCTGAATTTACATGAGTCCTTAAAAGGGTTTAATGTCTCGTAACATCTGTTTAAGTTGACCGAGAGTGGGCCGGGCGTCGTTCGGAAATCGCCCTGTTCAGCTTTAAAGAGGTGACCGCTCAGTCTGACAGTCGCTTTAGTCGCCACTGAGCTACAGTGAGCAATAAAACAAAGAGACTCTCAGAACACACTCAGTGCCCCTGTTTCCAATTACCTCAAATGCCACACTGATGTGTGTCTGCTCTTGAACTCCCTGAAAATGTCACTTTATATGGGGAATAGCAAGTAAACAGGTTTTGACACCGATTGCTGCTCCGACCACTTTTAGTAATGACCTCATGCCTGATGCGTTTCACTGATGTTGGTGCTCATTTCAACGCTGTGATGAGTTTGTGTTACTCCACGTTGGCTGTTTTTTTGGGTGGTCTGCTGTTTTCTGTTGCTTCATGCAAGATTGTGCTGACCTGTGTTCACCACGCCTGGTGTCAAACTGTGTCACGTCGTTTTGTGTTGCATCGTGCTCCTCGTGCTCTCCCTGCGCGCTCTGATAACCAGCGGGACGCCGACAGGTCAACAGCCTCCCACCCAGATGGAAGAAGAACCCTGCGCCTAAAAAAAGGAGCCTCTAACAGCATACAGTGACAAAGCAGGGGAAGGTGGCAGCGCGGGGTGCGATCACACCCACAGCCAAGGGGTTAATATCCTCAGCAGCATTTTCAAATGTTCTCTCTGTATGCTGTCCACAGAAAAGGGGAAAAACAATAGCAAGGCCAAAACCTAGAAAAGCTGTGTGTTTTCATTGTTATCTGTGGGAGTGTGAACCTGAGAGTAAAACTCTGATTCTGCTTGATGTAAACTGCTTCATTCGATGTCAGTCCACCTCAGGTCGTCTTTTTAGGACTGAGAATGTAATCTGAGCCAAATGACGGAAACTCCAGAGAATTTTTATAGGTACAGGTGAGCACGTGTTGATGTCCTGAAGGCTTGTTTTGAGCTGTTATCCTTTGTTAGTGGAGGAAAAGGAGGCTCAAATAACAGGTTTTCTGCACCAGTGGTAGCGGTAACCTCACTATGAAGGGCATTATCTGCAAAAAGAAGAAAAACCACCACCAAAAGGAAGAAAACGACTCAAAAGAAAAACGGCATAAGGACCAAAGACATACACAAAATGACTACCAAGGGAAGAAAAACAACACATAATGTACCCCTGGATTTGGCCCCCCCACCTGACAGTTTTTAAATCCCACCCACCATATAATTAGAATAAACTGCAGTTTAACAGTGTGTTATCCAAAGAGGAGTTTCTGCATTAGCTGCTCCAGCCATGCCGATAAATCCATTAAAGCAGGCAAAGGGCCGGCTACTAAAGCACAGCTAATGCTTGAAGAGCGGCATTAATCTAACAATCGACTCAGAGCGGCTATTAGAATAGGTGTAACCACTTATTCCTCACATTCTGTCGAGCAATTATGAAATTTTAATGCGACGTTACTCCAATTTTGAAATTGTGTCCATGCAGTTTTTTTTTTTTCTTGAAACACCCTGCTGCGTGTGACCTTCTAGGTGTGATTTGATGCACAGCGTGGGGGTCGGCCTGAAGACGTGGGCCGATTCAGAGCGGTCCACTCGCATAAATTAGCCTCTCTCGCTCCCTGTCAGCGAGGTTTTTTTTTTTTCTTTCTCCCTTCCACAGGGTTAAACGTGACACTGCGCTCCGCCGAGAGGCTGGCAGGGAACAGCAAAGTCTTGGTAAACAGTGCTGGGCAGTAACCTCTCTGGGGGATCTGTGTGAGTGTGCGGATGTTACACAGCAGCAGTGAGAGGAAGGTGTTGCTGCTCTTTTGACACAGGTCACGCTGGCAGGGTGGAGGAGCGGGATGAGCAAGCTGTAAACGGGGTCAGGGTCACTGACAGCAGAGGAGATTCAGCTAAGGATAGTGGTGACAAGAAGCTCTTCGCCTGACAAACTGGGCTAAATGGGACCTCGCCTTGCTGCCGTGTTGTCTCTTGTGATGTAAGGTGTTGTAAAAGTGAGGAGGCTTTTGTAGAATTTGCTTTAAACAGTTTTCTCTCTCTCTCTCTCCACTCTCCTCGCCCCAGGTTGACAGGCCTTCCTGTGAAAAAAGGTTTTCAGTGGAACAGCAAACAGCCTGAGCTTCATATTCATCTATGGATTCGACTGAAAAAGGGCTGCACCGCCTCTTACTCACCGCAGGAAGACCCCTTTTGTACCATTAGTTTCCACAGATGAGCCGATAGCTTTGTTTTTCATGTGTCATCCAGCTTTCTGCTTGTCTGTAGGTCTGTTTTCATGTCTGGCTGTCCCCATTGTGAGCAGCACTGGGCTAACACAGTGTAAGATAAGAGAAGATAAAACTTTATACATCCCACATCGGGGAAATTAAACAGAAAGGCAAATATAAAAAAAATGACAAAAACACATAAAAATAATGGCATAAATACAGTATAAACTTGACTACACTACACATATCATTCATATATACAGACCGATATTGCACTGGATGATAAACTGCACATGATGTGAGTAAAGTGATTAATGGTTAACGTGTAAAATGTAATGAATATCATCCATTTACACTGCCACCTTCCCAGTTTGGAATCCATAACACTAACAAACTGCATCACACTAACAAAGTTCATTTTATTTTTGAAAGCCCTAGTTTTCAATGTTTCTCCCTTTGTGAATTAATATTTATATCTGCATGAGTCAACATAAAAACACATTATGCTGCAGAGGCCACGAGTAAAAGCTGCAGCTTCAGCAGGAGCCTAAATTAATATCAGTTCGGTTGATTTCTGTCATTTTAAAAGGTAGACCCTTAAGGCTTTCACAATAATTGGAAAAAGGCAATGATGTTTCCTTTTAGATCTATTTACAGCTTCAATGGCAGTAAAACATGCTGCCTTCAAGTGCACATGTGCGTGTGTGATTGTACTCTGTGCATTTGAATGATTTTAGTTGGATTAATAAGAGAGTGAACATAATTAGTGTTAGTTTTTTTTCTCCCTTTTAGCCATCAAGCGGGGCACTAACACAGTGGAGAGGAGATAATGTATGTAGCAATATGATCCATTACAAGTTCAGTCCTGCGTTCAGAATTGTACCTAATTAAAAGTTAGAATGAATATAGACTATATATAACAAACTTTTGTTTTAAAGTTATACATCTTATTGTTTCAGACATCTATTTGTTTCCAATCATTTCCATATGATGATGATGAAATCTGTGTGCACAAGACTGTTTAAATCTCTCAAAGTGAAGTTTACACAAATTACTGTCAAATGTACTGTATTCATAAGAGGCACCACAGAGCAGACTTCAATCTGTAGTTAAACTACATTTCTAAGTCTTAAGGAGTTATTAAAAACCAGTGGACAGCTTTAATCACTGTGAATTTAAAAATGTAAAAGACTGTGGAAGAACGTAGATTTGCAGAAAAAATGTGTTCTTGGTGTGTGAAATAGAAATGGAAGAATAAGAACTAAATATTTTTAAATCCATGAAAATAAAAAAAAATAAAATCACTTCACCTGTCATTCTCCACCCTTGAGAGAAGAAATGGGTCAATAACACAGAGAAGTGAGTGGCAGCATGATTTCACGACATCACTTCTTAACACCAGTATATGAGGGGGCTCTCGTGGTCTCCACCCACTGAACGTCACATCGCTGCAGCTCAGCTGTCAAAGAAAATTGCGCCCATGTTAAACATTACTGGCTCTGCCCAGAGAGCGGCAACTCGTGTTTACGGCAGCACCTGAAGGCAGCAGCAGGAAACGTCATTGAACTCTTAGCTTGTTAGATTTTTTATAGTTTTTTTTTTTATTATTATTTTTATTTTATTGTATCTTCAGCTGTGAGGAGGTCCAGCAGAGTTTTTGTCAAACCCCCCCTCCTTTATAACCCCCGTGGTGAGTGTCCCGGTGTCACACATGGCTCCCCGGGCGCTCCTGGTGGCGCTGCTCGGCGTCCTGTCCGCGCGCTCCTGCTGCGCCTTCACCTGCCCGAACATCTGCCGCTGCAGCTCCGACTCTCTGCGCTGCAGCAGAGACACCCAGCTGGCCTCCCGGGCAGCAGCGGCCGTGCCTCGACTGTAAGTAACTTTCCTTCCTTCGGTGATGACAGCGCTGTGGTTTTCACATCTGTGCGGTCCTCCTGTGGTACTTTACACTCAGCCCAACAGTGGTCTCCTGCTACTTTGAAGACTCCTTCTGCTCCTCCTTGGACTTCACTGTGTAGTCTTTTTAATCTCCCTAACTGTCTCTGTAATATATAAGGGTATGTAAAGGGTTTTGATTAGACTTCTTTAATGTAACTCTGAAGGATGAGCTGAGGGGACAGTTTTATATCCTCTTTTATTTGTGGAGCATAAAGGTGGAGTCAACAACTTTCTTTATGAATGTTGCAGAAGGTTCACTCATCTGCCCTTGAAAGAAGTCCCCACTCACGCCTTCAAGGAGCTCATCAACATCACAATAATGTAAGTTCATTTTCAATCTCTCGTGTTGTAGATGAAGAAATAAACTGTGGCTGCATGACTGTTACATGACTGCTAATGGATACTACTCACTGAATGAGACATGAAGGGAAGGGAAAATGCAAACTATTAAAACTTGAGGAAAAAAGTTTTAAAATGCTCGGATCATCTTGATATAAAACTTTCGACCTAAAACATATTTGACTGTCTCTACAGTGATGTCATCAGTGAAACGTCTTGTGCTTTGGGTGAGGAGCGTGTGATGTATATGACAAAAAAAAAAGAAAAAAAAACACTTATCTCTTAAGGCCTCTGGGAGTCCTTGATGAAATAACTTCCAAATACAGTCAAAATATATCTCCCCTGTAGCGCCACCTCTTGGTCTCTGTGTGTGCAGGGCATTCACAGTAAATCCATTTCGGATGAGGAAACAAAGCAAAACTGACAGTGTTGAATTAGACGAATACATCCAAATATTTGTGGGGGAAAGTAGTAAGTGTTTCTATTGGACATCAAAACACTGAAGAAGCATACAGTTTGCTGTATGTCTGCAGAGCACTCTTCAAAATCCCTCGTATGATGTTTGTGCCACTTTGTGATGTTGAAAAGAGTCACATTTTGTAGGGTTTCGTGTCAAATTTACTAAACATAATATCTCTCTAGCTGTGATGATGAAAACATCACTTCATTTTACAAAACAAAAATTCAGCCCGTTAAAAAAAAAAAGATTTCCTACTTAGTCATGTTGATATGTGACACAGTCTTGGGGAAAAAAGTGTCTTGACTGAATTACATCTGACAAAAAAAGGTTCAGCTACGTCGGATGGATGCTGCCACGAGATGTTTGCATCTTCACCAGTGGACGAGATAAACATGCACATACACCGTCATAATTACATTTGACTTGGATGTCCTGCTCTGAAGTTTGCCTTAGTTATTCTACTGTGGCTCTACAAAAAAGGGTTAAATTAATCATGAATCAGGTTAAAATGACACATCTTCTCCACCCAGGTATAATCTGGCCCAGATGGTTCATCAAAAATCAATTACAGCTCAGATATCACACAATCCCTTTTTCATCTTAACTGCTGGCT